>OY751316.1:42069855-42608046 GCA_963564615.1 Rhorus exstirpatorius | reverse complement strand
AATATTCTCGTTAGTAAGATTAAAACGATATAATTAATATCCCAAATTAGTATATTAATTACGATCGCATTCGCAGTTCCGGTACAGTTAATGGTTATTCATACGGCCATTATGTTTTTTGTTTTTTTCGACATTTATAAGCAAAGCGTAAAATCCAATTGTTATTCGGCATTAGAAGCGGCATTTTAGCATCAGCAGAAAAAAATGGAAATTAAAAAAATACTTGAAAAAAAAAAAAACGATGGGCCATAAACGATAGTGTATTGTGTATTGTGTGTGCGTGCGTGCGTGTGTTTATTTTTGTTTGTTTGACACGATGAAATCATGAAAATAAATTTAAATGAAAAGTACCAGATATACGGGACACTATCAGGTGAGGCCCATTCGGTGATCTATAAACGCGTTGATTCTGCTTGCCCATTATTCTTAGTATCTAGATATTTGTCTGCAAGAAAGATATTCGTAAATTATATATAATGTTTACATGCATTATGAAATACTAGCTATATAAACGCATAATACCGCCGCTACATGAATGTCTCGAGCACATTTCGTCGCGCTTTGTAAAATCTTAAAATAATATCCTCGTCGGATTAAAAAAAAATCAAATCAAACGATAAAAATGTATATTAAAATTTGAAAAAAAAAAAAAAAAAAAAAATTGTGTGAAACCCATCGAAGTTGCGCTTTCAAAACCTCACGACTACAAGCTGTTATTGGATTACGACCATGCTGGATATGAGAAAAAAAAAAAAAAAACAATCCAAAAAAAATATCTACCGATTCGCTTATGCAAGCTTCTATGCAAGCGATGATCGAGACATGTGTTTTTGTGTGCTCGATGATCGAGCGTGTTAAACAGGGATGTAAAAAATATAAATAAAAATGAAAATAAAAAGTAACGTGAATAATATTGCTGTACGAAATGTGCAAAATTCGTGAAGAACGGCGGGGCGATAAAAAAAAAAAAAAATATACATATTCATATATACATGTAACGATATAATAGATGGAGCAATGAATTTTAATGATCAGGAGATTCATTAACGCGTTAAGCACCATTATTTCGGTGTCGTTGAGGAAGAAACGTGACGATGAGATGGGGAGGGTAGCCGATTTATCGTTTTATCGATAATATTTCGTTCGAACTGCATATTTATATTATTTATATATACAAGTAAAAATGCTGCCGCTGGAACATAAAATAAAGTTTCAACACTTCCTCCTTTAACAAGTTAAGCGCCATAATTTTATTCTGTGAAAATTGGGGGAAAAAAAAAAAAAAAATGGAAATAAAAAGAAAAAGCTCATGGGCCACTAGCGTCGATCGTTGACGCAACGAATATTCGAAAATCTACAGCGCGCGCATTACTTTGATTCATTATCAAGACAGGCATACGACTGAATGGCGATTAACGTGTTAATCTTCGAGGATTTTTTTTTTAATTTTATGGGAGAGTTTACGCTACCTTACGTCGGCCCTCAATATCTGCGTTTCTAACTCCAAACTCGATAGCAACTCATGCACTGTGCAGGGCAAACACAATCGTAATAAGAGCTGAATTTTTTTTCCCCCCTTCTCTATTTTCCGTAGTAATGCGTCAGATATTTTTTTTATTTGATATTCCAACGCTTCGGCAGAAATACTCGAAACGTTTATCATCGTTGAGCTCGGGACAGAGAAAAATCGCGATGAGAAAAAAAAATAAAAATAAAATCATATCGAGCCGATTCGGTGGGGGAAACGTTATTGTTGTGGTTTTTTTTTTTTTTTTGCGACTTACCCGCTATCGTGAGATCGACTAACGCCTTGTCCTTCTGTATATGAAGGGCGGTAAGAAAGAAGAATAAACTTCCGAGCACCTCGACGAATATCGTGAGGAAAAGAGCGTACTGTAACGAGCGAAACTCGATCGAGGGATCTTGAACGGTAACATTGACGATATCGGGGGTTCCCATCGCCGATAACGAACTCGACAAAATCGGCTTCAGGGCTTCTGAAAACTGATCGAGAAGACAATCGTTGGATTTGAAAAATTACGTAATACAATTACGACTTTTCATTGCCATTTCGTGATTATAATGCCTATTCGCTGTGCGCAGTGCCATACTATAGCGGCTGAGAACGACTTGGAGCGCCAATGGTGGCGAGAATGCGCATGTTTTGCTGGAGTCGCGTACTTAATGCAGTTGAGGGCAATAATATATATAAAATATATATAAATATAAATATAATATAATAATATATATAATATAATAATATATATAATATATATAATATATATATATAATAATACAATATATATAAATATAAATAAATATAAATATAAATATATATAAATATAAATATATATAAATATATAAAATATATATAAAATAATATATATAAAATATAAATAATAGAGAAGTCGCGGAAAGGAAATTTAAACTGTTTTCCAACGCAGTTATAGTCAAGCTCATCTCAAAAAACTCTATGCAGCACGAATACAAACGTTCGTTTATTAAAATTAATCCAACAAGGTTTCGTCTGTGTAAATAAATGAGAGCTATTCCAGCAAAATTTGCCGAGTACAGCCGGCCGCGGCGCCACTTGGTTTTCTGCATACAGCGAATAGTCGGATGGGTATTTTCATCGAGCAACGAATCAATTTTACAAAATTGACGATTGTTTGTAAAAAAAAAAAAAAAAAACATGCGAATCGCAATTTTTCAAATGTAATGGCGCAATTGAAAGTGAAAAAAAAAAAAAACCAAAATTTTCCGTTCAATTCTTACCACGCCTATGAGATAAGGACTTCCCGCATCACCGAACGCGTGAGCGAATAATATTTGAAAAGCTTCGGCAGTCGATCTTCTCGTAGGTATGACGACGTACTGAAAATTAAAAAAAAAAACCCCAAAAAAATCAACATTATCGGGAATCGTAAGAGGTATAATCGGATTTTGCAAATTTTCCCCAATGTATTTTGGGTTGGATTCTCACCAGGAGCATGTCAGCGACGATCGACCAATTGAGATTCAGTGCCAATTGTCCGAAAAATATCAGCGTGTAACAGGCAACGGAATGACCGCTGGCGACGACAACGGCAAAGAATATGAGCGGAGCGCTTATGAGAAGACCGACGGCGCATATCAGCGGATCGGCTTGATGCCAAAAGACACGAAGCTTTTGCGCCATTATCGAGCCGAGCGGTACGCCGATCAGGCCGGCAAGCATCGCTATCAAACCAAATTTGTAGGAAACACTGAAAGAAAGAAAAAAAAAAAAAATGCAACTTTAACGCTTTTTCTAAATATTTTTTTCGCATTTAAGCGTGGAATCTTGGAAAAAAAAAAAAAAAAACGCTCACTCGTTTATATCGATATCTTGGCCATTGGACTGAATCATCAATCCAAGCTGAAGGAATTTTGGTCCCCAGAAGGCCATCGCCCCTGCCACGAAAGCCACGCATGTGAATGCCAACGTCGAGAGCATAAAGCTCGGACTGTAATTGAATAAGACGAATTATTTCTTCGAAATTATTTTTTAATTATTCCCCATCTCGGTTGCAACCTACTTCTTGAACAATGCCTTTACATCGTCTTTCCACGTTGTACTTGCTATATGAGAACCTCCCTCTTTCTCGCCTCTCACCGGATCCCTCACGACGAAGAGTATGAGAAATATTGCCAGTATCCCGAGAGCCGGTGTTACCCTGAGTCCCCATTGCCAGGCTCCTGTTGCACGCGCCGTTTCGCCGCCCGTTATGTATCCAAGACCGCTGCAGCAAAAAAAAAAAAAAAAAAAAAAAACCCCCCGCGCGAATATCGGCGATAAATTTCGAGGACGCGACTATCGTCGATAAATTCATTGAAAATTTTATCGATGCGCGAACCTTCCAACCGGTATCGCAAAATAAAACAGCGCCAGCATCTTCGATCTCGTATCTTTGACGAATAAATCGCTAATTATCGTCGGCGCTATCGTCGAATAGCTCGCTTCGCCTATCCCCACGAATGTTCGAAATGTCAGGAACCAACCAAAGGTCTGAAATAAATCGAACGTTTATTTTATTTTATTTTTTTTATCCGATACCGATACCTCTTGTAATCAAACGGATATGGCGTTCGATGACACGACCAAGAGGGAATTTATTCGTAAACATTTAATGAACTTTGAGCCTTTGATAAAAGGCATTGTACATGGCAATAAATACTTGGCAATTGACGAAAGATTTTTCGAGGAACGAACGAAGGAAAATTTAATGAAATCCTAATTGTTCGGAAGAATAATTAAGGATGGTTGGATACCTCCGTGCGGGAGGAGAAAATCGGGCACCGTCCGCGTCACAAGTTACCGAGTGAACATTGTGATACAACGTGAGCTGTTTTATTTTTAGAATTTCTTAATAACTATGCGCACGAAGCATTTTGCTCTTTGCGAACATCTTCGCAAAGATGCGATAAATTATCTGGATCCGTTTTCATTGAATTCTTATCATTTTTAACATAGTTGGGAAGTATTTCATGAGATACGTACGATTTGGCTATGGTCGCCCATGTACAAGAGTACAACTTCAACGATTAATTACAGGAAAACTATGCGAAGGAATGACTTGAAAATTTTGCGCAGAGTCGTTATACCTATTAGCGAATATCCTCAATAAATTCGAACGAATTCTTATCATTATGCGTTGGGTGAAAAACCTTCTTGAACAATAAAAATGATCGCTCTGAGAAATATCGGTCTATCGGACTGCGACTTTGAGATTTTTATTTTTCGTAGACTCGATCGGTAATAATAAACAATAAAAATGATCGCTCTGCGAAGTATCGATCTATCGGGCTGCGACTTGGATTTTTATTTTTCGTCGACTCGATCAGTAATAATAATAATAATAATAATATTAATAATAGCAATTTCAAGATTAACGCGAAACAATTAATTGATAAAAGTATTTGGCAACTAAAAAAATATCGCGGGAGCATTTACCTTCATGTAAGATCCTATCAGGGTGGTCAGGCACCAGAGAAACACTCCCCCGCTCATAATTATCTTTCTATTATAGCGATCGCCCAGATATCCGAATAACGGAGCAAATATCATGTAACTGACTATGAAGGCGGTCTGAAGAAGACCGCCTTGTTCATTGTTGATTCCAAACTCTTTCTGTATGTCGGTGAGAATTCCTGAAAATAATTTTTGTTTTGTTTTGTTCGTTCTTCTTGTTCGGAGGAAATCGGAATCAAGAATGACCGATCATGAATCGGGTTATTGCCAGTGACGATGCCGGAGAATTAATGGAATATTCGCTTGATAATAAACATTAAGGTAATTTAAAATGTAAAGGAACGAATATATTTACGCGGTAATAAAATAAATTGGTTGATAACTATGTAAAACAAAATGTAAGTATTTACTAACCAGCAACGGTGGTACGGTCCATGTAATTGATAAGATTTACAAAGCATAGTACGAGAACGGTGGCCCATTCTCTCCCACTGATGGCTCTCTCGGTGGAGACTGTTAATTTTATTTGCGGTGAAGTCGTCGAAGCCTCCTGTTCCTCGTTAACCACGAGATACTCGTGAGAAATGTTCGGCGGAATTCTCGTTTCGTCCATATCTTCTGCCTCTCGAGAAGCGTTAATTCATAAATATCCTCTCGCAGCCTCGATCTCGAGGTGCTCGCAGATGAAAAAGATTTAAAAAAAACTTTCCTCCCTATTCTCAATTATCATATCACAACTGTCAAAAGTAATGATAATGCGCGAAGTAACATAACCGTGTTTTGGACATAACTGTAATAACGCGAGAGAAAAAATACGATCTACGATCACACCACTTTTTCCTGACGTACCAGCGATCGCGAGACTGTTGCGGCTCCCCTCGCGCCCGTTAGTACCAAGATACCGCGAGGTGGAATTTCTTGCCCGGCGGGACTCGTTTCATTTGCAGCATTGCAGCGGTAAGAAAATAACAGAATTTGTATTTAGTAGTAATCAAATTTATATCTTTTCGCGCAGTGACCGGAAGTATACGCGCGTAAGCATCACATGATTCACATTGTATCGTCGTTATTTTGAATTAAATAGCAGTTTGTCGGAGTAATAATTTTTTATTTTTGTTTCATTACCTTGAAAATTGTGAAATCATCATACGATCAATTGGAAAAAATTTAGGAAAAATTTTTGCGTAAAGTACGTCAATAAGAATGAGTTATCGATTGGTTGATGACATGAAAAAAAAGAATAAATCGTATGCCACATATAAATCATAAGACTCAGTCAATGGCCCTAAGAGTATATAATAATTATAAAAAAAATCATGTACATCATCAAGTGAATTTGTTTTCATTCGCCGATAAGCTCATTCGGCACTAAAACCAAATTTAATTTTTTTTACTACTCAAAGAATTTTATTGCCCACGCGAACGCGATTGATGCAATTTCGACGAATTGCAGTCTCGCATTTCGCCTCGGTGTTAAAAACAGCTGACCGATACGACCGATACCGAGCGATGCTGCCGCGGCGCGTCGAATCCGTCTAACTACAGTAAATGCTACACGGTACACGGAAAAAAAATAAAGAAAAAAACATCGTCTGCTCGTTGACCGCGCACGATGCTGCGCTCCGAAAATGTCATTAACGAAAAATCACAAGGTTTTAACATTTATTTACGATAATTACGGGCGTCAATCTTGCAAGCGCGTTCGCGTTATTCACTGAAGTGGCTTAATCGCGATTACGCTTCGTCGCGCGAGGATATTTCGGTCAAAACTTTTCGCGATACGATTTTCGCTGACTCGCTTTTCACTGAAGAAATAGCAAAAAAAAAAAACAAAAATACAAGAAAAATCAATCTCTCGGTAGTGTCAAACGCAAAAATGAACAAATCTCGAGGAACAGCGGATAAGAGAGTATCGCAGTTGCCCAACTGGCTGTGGTCAAGTTCCAATGTTTTACCCTCGATGTACAAACGTATATGGGAGGCTGTGAGAGAGGAGAGGCTGCACTTGGGGGCTAATCAGGGTGAGCTTCTCGTCGATACGAAAAAGGTATTTCCGTTGTTGCTGACGAGTCATTTGCCGACCGAGGTATTGGGTTACATATGGGGTCTGGCGAATCAAAAGTATGCGGGAAAATTGACCGAACAAGAGCTCTATGTGGTATTGGCATTGGTGGCCGTAGCTCAAACGTCTTATTCCTTCACGAATTTGGAAGTTCTTCATTTGTTGCCCGGGCCTCCCGAGCCCAGGCTCAATTTGGCGCTGATCTGTCCCAACGTCGGGCAAATTCCCCCTCCCCGAGATACTCCCGTTTGTAGCAATGATTTCGCCGTAAAGCGCGAGATCCAAGTGAGATCCTTGCAAAAGATAAATCCAGGCGCATCGGGAATCGTCATTCCCGGCCTCGTACCCGATCATTCTCACTTGGGAGAAACGAAAATCGATTCCAAGACGCGAATCGTCGACGCGACGACGTTTCCCAGAGCCAACGATGACCCTATCCCCGAGCCGGGAGGGGCCGGTTCGTTCGAAACCGATGGCAAAACATCGATAGCTCATTCCTCGTTATCCGCGGATTCGAGCGATGATTTTTCCGACTTTCAGAGCGCTCCCGCGCCTCAAACATCGCCGAGTATACCGATATTGGACGCGAAGCTGGGCTCTGCGATCGGCAGTCGACTGGCCAATCATAATCTCGGCGTGAAGAAAACCGGCGATAAGCAGAAAAAGATTTTTTCGGGAGTTGGCTCGGTCGGTAAGATTCACGGATCGTCGAGAGGCGTTTCGTCCGCGGCTGAGAAAACGACCGAGTCTCCGGGTCCCACGGGCGGCAAGGAATCGCTTCGGTGCGTCGAACGATCGGGCGAGTTATTTCCAAAATGCGCACCGAAGAATCAAGCGAAAACGGTTATTCTGAAGGATACGGCAATTCGAAGCAACGATTCGCCGAAGCTGCCGAGAGAAACGAACGATATCGGCGATAAAATTGAGATTTCGCCGCCATCGAGACAAATATCCGGTAAATTCGTCGCGCCAGCTTCGCCGAGATATCACGAGAGCTCGCCGCAGGATCTTATGAATCTTCAGCAAGTCGAGGACAAATACAGCGCGCTACGAGTTCTCGTCGAAGAGCCAAAACTCGCTGAAGCTAATCCGATAGTTGACGCGATCGCCGCTACGAGCGCTCTCTCGCAATCCGACGATTTTGGTGATTTCGTTTCCGCCGAACGACAGCCGGAATCCACGGATGCATCGTCTTCCACGATAAATGCGACTAGCTCGATTAACGATAACGACGATACGAGCGATTTTTTCAGCGATTTCGAACGATTCAGATCGACGATCAGCGCCAATAAAGAGGCCGATGATTCATCGAATGCGGTAACGACGGTCGAAACTTTTGGCAATCTTGAGACGAGAGAGAGTCCCGATGGCCAGTCCTTGGACGAGAAGTACGATGGGATCATCGAGACAGGTGAAAAATCATTATTTAAGATTATTTAAGAGCGTTTTACGATAAAATTTGTAATATTTCATTCGTAGTTTTAAAAAATGCAGCAGAAAAAATTATATCGAAGGAAGACACGATATCCGTGAGCAGCGTAGAGCTCGGAAACTGCACAACGAGCGTTATGACGAGATCCAGCTCCGTACCGAGTCTCGATCTCAAATCTTTTCTATCCCCGAGCGCCGATGACGAGCAACAATCGGTGGAAAATACGCATCAGGTTCTCCCCCAAACATATACGATGTGTTGACCTTTTTTTTTATTTTTTTTTATAGACATTTATTAATTAATTTAATATTGTATTGATCGTAGCTGATCTATTGGGAATGGAAACGGTACATGGAAAGTTGCGTTTTTCTTCTTCAAACCGCGGCTAATGTATTCGGCAGTATAACTTCCGACGAAATTCTCCAGGAAGTAATGTCTTCGGCTCAGGGTTACAATTTTCTCTGCAGTAAGCGCAGCCCGAGTTACGATTAAAAAAAAAAAAGGATTCAAACGTAAGAAAATCGGATTGTAAAAAAAAATATATATTTCTGCAGATTTAGCGGAGGTGGCGGCGGTCTGCAGGAGGGTAAACTTTTCTCACAAAGAGATGGACATCAATATAATGGGTTTCGACGATCTCCTGATGGATATCGATAGAATTTGGGCGGAGATGGAGCCCTTTTATGCAAATATTCCAGTACGTGATACAAAATTATCGCAGCGCTCGTCGATTTTTTTGTTTTTTTTTTTTTTGCTTTTTCGTTTCCAATTCGTTTTCTATCGATGAAAATTTTTTATTCAGATCGTGACGGAATTACCGGTTTGGCCGTTGCATCGGAGCGAGAGCTCGGCTTGCTGCGCCTTGTGCCTGACCGTTGTAACGAGCGGAAGAATCGTATACAACGACAACAATTATCACGTTACTTGCGCAAATTTGTGGCTAAATTGCGTGAATCGCAATCTACCGACGTTGCGTTATCCCGCATCGTCGTTTGTCTCACATTCCATACCGATTATCTCCGCGGGTAGCGGTCAGATATGATCGCGAATCTGAATAGTCATTGATTTTCGTCGCGCACAATCCGCAATTTGTTTGTATTTTATTCGTTTTTTTTTTTTTTAATTTCATTTGTTCATCGTAAAACATCGTCTACCGTCCCGCTCTATTGTGCGCCACGTTTTCGCATCATTTACATTCAATTATTCTCATTTTTAATCAATTTGCTGATTTACCGACACCGCAGCGGCATCATATATTTTTTATATACATAGGGAGATTATTATTATTATTATTATTATTATTATTATTATTGTTAAAAATCAACGTGATAGAGTTTGAAAATGATTGAGGTGCGCGCCGAGAGGCATAATTATCGCTGACTGGTGTCGCGTGGCCTGTACACGATACCTCGGCTCTTCATTTCTCGAACAACTCCGGCCGGCAAGCGTCCCGAGACCGATATGGCATAGACACCTTTGCAAAAACGATCTGAAATGGAGGAAAGGATAGAAAAAAAAAAAAAAATCTCAGTATTTATCTCGACTACTTCTCAAATCCACCTTCCTATATCCTGTTCACTTATTCTCGAGTCTAATAAAAAAGTTATTCAAGTTAGTTTGTTTGACTTACTTATCCTCTGCCATTTGCATACCCAACTGTCTTCGGGGCTCATTACGGCGATCATGCTGAAATCGATCGTGGGTAGAGTTTTTTTTTTTTTTTTGAGAATTCAATCGAAGATTAAATTAAGGAAATTGGTCAGCGTTCGTTTTACCAACTAATTAATTGGTAACAAATATTTTTTAATCGTCAAAAGCTCTTAGTAATTATATAATCGGTGAGCGAAATTTGGACTCGTTTAAAACTTGATTGATCGATCAACGATAGACATTTTGATAGCTCAATATTTACCCATCAAAGTTTGCGCTCGTACAGTCAAACACATTGCCCTTGTTGTTCTTCATTCGCAGGAATTCATCGCAATTGTCGCAGCCATCAAATTCAAACTGATCGAAAGTCTGAAAAATTGATATTCAATTGATATTGTTTATTTGTCGTCGTAAAGTAGGGAGGGTTTTTTTTTTTTTTTTTCATTTAAACAGTACACGTCACAAAAAGATTCAAATATTGGTGTAAAAGTTGAGGAAAGTGATGCCACTGTTTTCACTGAACTTATTTTTAAAAATAACGGTACTTAAATGCTCTTGAAGGTTTTTAAATGTAAATACTTGAGTTTCGTAAATATAGATTTGGTCCGATAATCTCCTCGGAGCAATCGCAAGTTGTTTGTTTTCACCTTTATCAATGAACACACCAAACACGCTCGCAAGCTACGCAGATCTTTAGGAACGGTCTCCATCTTGAATATAATTATCGTTGATTGAGTTTGATAAATTAACAAAAATGCTTGTATATTATGTTTAACCACTTTATAAACTTTATTCCGTTTTCTTTTGAAGCAAGAACTGCTTGACTAGTTTTTAGGTTATCTGTTATGTTACAAAAAAAAAACGCGAGATCGACGGAATTTTTTATGTGACAAATTCCAACTCGGTACGCGAATTCGCCGCATGAGGCAGCATCTCCTGATCCCCGGGAGATACAATGCATAACGAGAATTTCAAATAATAGAGATCGTACTCTGAGAGATTCGGAAGAGCATGTCGACTTTGTATATTTGTATATTTGTATATTTGTATATATGTATATATGTATGTGTGCGTGGATAAATAAGTATAAAGTTATTATGGGTATTCGGAATTTCACTATAGATCCTGTCCCCCTTCGGGTTTTTTCCTGGTTTCCCCGAAGGCTAGGGTGAATGCCGGGACAGTGTATATAAGCTGAGAGAGGTCCAGGAAAATAACCGATATTTCCTCATCAGCAAAATTCGAGAAGAGAATTGTCAGTGAGAATGATGGCTCGATAAATCTATGTTTACATTAATGCAAATATTATTTCGTTTTGTATAGAATTAATATTTTACTATATTACTTATAATATTTGAAAAAGGGAGAAAATAGCTGTAGAATAATGCGTCTCAATCAATGTGAAATCTTCCGCTTTTGTCTTGTCCATCTTTATAGCGAACGTTCATTCCTTTTTCAATGGAGCGTCGCCTGTGACGGTTGCAATAATCACACATTTTATGCTTTATAACCATATACTAGTATAGGTTTGTCTGGACTCGGTCTTTCATGGCTTGTTCTTATTTCTTATTTCTTTTCTTTATAATCTTTTCTTGAACCGTCCCTTTTGAGCACATGCCCTCGTAAAAGATTGGAATGAGAAATTTTATCTATTTATTACGGAAAGGTCCGTATTTAAAATTCGAGTAACGACGATATTTTAATGCTTTCAAGACCCAAATCCGAGACTCCCTCAATGGTGAGTCTTTAGTATTGTCTCGAGTTTGGAAAACCCGTACGCGTCATCATTCCCCCACCAGTATCGTTGAATATTTTACCCCAAAAAGGGTCTTATGTACTCATTTCAATAGTCTATTTAATTCAGCCAATCAGAATTTTCAGATAAAACTAAAGTTCCCCCTCTTGAAAATGAGAAGGGTGATGCGACGGCCGAGAACAAGCAGACCTTTTCTACAAAAAGAAAGTTTTGAAGTTTTTTTGCAGGAGTTGCGAGGAGAACGCCAACTTATGAATACAAAAGATCACTCTCGCCTTGGTGATCTTACTATCGCGATATCCATTCTGAATTCAGTCGTTTGTAAATTATAGAATTGACACATGTGTTTCCGAATATATTGAATATAAATATACATAGTCAGTAAAGTGATTTTCCTTTCAAAACAATTGTTGATTTACTTCTCCCGACATATAACATTATTTTCGAGTTTATCGGAGCAAATACGCGAGGTGGACTTCCGTCCTTTGCGATACGGACCTACGGCCCTGGAGGAGGCAACCCTTGCGAACGTCGTTTGCAAATAACAACTTTGTGTTTTAAATTTGACGCGCTTTCCAGACGAATGTGTTACATTTATACGCACTCTGCGCCACCTATCGTGCATATTTGGTAGCTCTTTGCCTTTTTTCAAGCTTTCCTCTCGATTGATAAATTCCCTTCAGTCTGTTTGAATTCGAGCCTACCTCGTGTGTGTGCTCGTATTCGACACTCGAGTAAATTTTATTCCAATCTTTTTCATTTGTTACTCGGTTCGTTGTTGATTGCAATATTGTGAATAATTAATAATGGCAGGCAAAAGCGCCGACAGCGATGCGCCACAGATACAAATTCGTTTCGTAACAAAACAGCAGCAGTGAGTAAATTTAAGAATAAAATGAATCTTTAGGGTTATCATTCTTTTGTAATACAACACGGTATTTTAAATCATCGAAATTTTTCAGTTATGCCGTACCGGACTTTCCTCTCTCCGTTCCAGCCGCGATTATTCCTACGGAACTTAATTCTCTGGTATACGAATTGCTCAGAGGTAAATCTCACGCTTCTACGATGATCCAAATATTCTCTTGTAAACATGCATTCTTTATTGTCAAATGATACGTTTTTTTTTTTTTTTTCATCATCTCAGAGTCCGAGAGCGTTACGCGAGAGACGGAGTTTGACTTTCTCGTTTGTAGAGAATTTTTGAGAACCTCCTTGTCGGAGCACATAAGCGAGCGAGGACTCTCGACCGAGGAAGTGGTCGACATAGAATATCTGGAGAAACATCCTCCTCCGGAGCCGCAGGATTGTCTCATACACGACGACTGGGTTTCCGCGGTTGCGGTTTGCGAACAATGGTTAGAAATATCAGTAAAATATTATCCGGGCATGTCCGTACATTAATTTTATGGCGCGCTCTTCCAAAAGAAACATTATTTTATCAATTCAATTAGCAATAATGATAAGCAACATCAATTCTATTTCTATTTATTTCATATAGAAACCATAAAATTCACTGTTTTTTATTACAATAATTTGAGTTGATTTCAATTTTATGGGGCACTTTTCTAAAAGCATTATTTTATCAATTCAGTTAATAATGATAAGTAACGATAATTCTATTTTCATTTATTTCATATATAATATAAAAACTATGAAATTCACTGTTTTTTATTACAATAATTTGAGTTGATTACAATTTTAAAGGGTACTTTTCTAAAAGCATTATTTTATCAATTCAATTAATAACAATGATAAGAAACGATAATTCTATTTCTTTATTTCATATAAAAAAACATGAAATTAACTGTTTTTTATTACAATAATTTGATTTGATTACAATTTTAAGGGGCACTTTTCTAAATGCATTTTTTTATCAATTCAATTAATAATAAGGATAAGTAACGATAATTCTATTTTCATTTATTTCATATATAATATAAAAACCATTAAATTCACTGTTTTTTATTACAATAATTTGATTCAATTACAATTTTATAGCACACTTTTCTAAAAGAAGCATTATTTTATCAACTCAATTAATAATAATCATAAATAACGATAATTCTATTTTAATTTATTTCATATATCATACAAGACCATGAAATTCACTGTTTTTTATTGGAAAAAGCTCCTGTTAAGCCCGCGGGTATTAATCCGAGTGCGGCTATAACATTTTGGTCGAGCTTCGGACTCGAGTACTGTTGAATAAATAAAAAATATATCAATTAATTAATATAATTAATATATAGTTTTATCGATACATTTAATAACGATAAGCCAATGATAATATTAATAATTAAAAGCGCATATTTATTAATCGCTCGTATAGGATTCTGACCGGTTGTTACGACAATACTTTGCACATCTGGACGGCCAGAGGAAAGCATCATCTCACCATACCCGGTCACACCTCGCCCATAAAAGCCGTAGCCTGGATATCCCTGGATCTCGAGGCCGGAACGTTCGTCAGCGCGTCGCAGGATCAAACGGCGATTATTTGGAACTGGAACATAGCCAATAATTCCGTGGACTGTATACACATATGCAAAGGACATTCGCAGAGTCTCGAAGCTGTCGGAGTCAGTTACGACGGTACGACGATGGCAACGGGATCTTGGGACACTATGATCAAGATTTGGTCCACCTGTGAGTAAAACGAAATTTCAAGAGACAAATCCCCAAAAAAAAAAAAAAAAAAAAAAAAAACACCGATCGTTACAATATTAATTGATTGCAGCAACGTACGACGAGAATGACGACGGTGAAACTGCCTCGAAGAGATCAAAAACGGAGCACGGCAAGACGAGGGTTGGTCGGCTAATTTTTTTATAATCACCAATTATTTCATTGAATTTACTCTGTAAATTTCAAAATATCCGATCGATGGTTAAATTTTTGTAAAATAAATTCGTCGCTAGGCCGAATTTCGGTAAAAATGTAAATAATTATACGATAAAAATCGAAATTTTTTTTTCATGAAATTACAATCCCACGTCGACGAATCACGGCACAGACCCCGAAGAGAACGATGATGGGCCACAAGGAAGCGATAAGCGGCATCGTATGGTCGGATAATGCCGAAATCATAACATCATCGTGGGATCACACGCTTAAGATCTGGGACACCGAATTGGGCGGTATGAAGCACGAGATACCGGGCAACAAGAGTTTCTTCGATATCGATTATTCGCGTTTGTCGCGCGCGGTCATTACCGGATCCGCCGATCGTCACATAAGGCTCTACGATCCAAGATCAATGGGTATGGAAAAATTTTAATTATCAAAAAAAATATAATGGAAAATTATCGTTTTTTCGTTTCGCTCGAGTTCATCGACGATCATTGTCCCGATAATCGTTCGCAGAGGGTTCCGTCGTAAAGGCAATGTTCACATCTCACACTCAATGGGTCCAGACCGTACGATGGTCAACGACCGACGAGCATCTTTTCATATCCGGGGCGTACGACAATAATCTAAAACTCTGGGACACGCGAAGGTGAGTCATGCTCGCGTGAGAGCAAAAAAAAAATTCCTTCTCCAATCGTTATTCGCCTGAGATATTTTTTCAATCGATCATCCGATTTAATTTCAGTCCAAAAGCTCCGCTGTACGATCTCACGGGTCACGAGGACAAGGTACTCGGTAGCAATTGGTCAAATCCCAAGCTCATCGTTTCCGGAGGAGCGGACAATACCGTTAGAATATTCAAGTCGAAGAACGCGCTGCGCTGAAACGATATTTCGCATTCTAAGATACTGTAATGTCATTGTTTTTTTTTGTTTTTTTTTTTAAATAATATATAAGCTTTGACCATCAGTTATTTATTTCCGTAGATCGAGGTAGCTCCCAATGCGAATTATATCCTTTGCTACGGTACGAAACAAAAAAAAAAAAAAAAAATGTGTGCCTTTCTCCGTGTGCCTTCGGTGCGTCGAGAAAATCCAAGATATGGCCGAAACGACGATAATTTCACGAGCGGGTTTTTTTTTAAGGAGGTTCTTAACGGTAAGAATTATTCTAAAATTTGAGGGAATGTTTGTGCCGGTACTAGGAATACATCGTAATTATTTTAGATTTTTTGACCGCGTGGTTGAGAAAAAAAAAACATTAAATATGCCGCTTATACATGGCGCTCTTGTGGGAGAAGTATTCGAAGTTATGATCGGAGATTATTTTAGGAGTTAAAAAACGGTAACATTTCCCCGAAGAACCCTGCTGACACAGAACGTTATAAAAACGTTTACAAAAACACGCAAAAACGTCTCTTTTGTTTGGTCGAAAAAAACGTCTCTTAAACGTTATTTTGGCCGCAATTCTTTTCCCCAAAATGTTTTCCGAAGCTGACAGAAACTTGTTAAACACGCTTCTGTCAGCAAAATTGCGGCCAAAGTAACGTTTAAAAGACATTTGCGGAAAAATAACGTTTCCAAGACGTTTTTTTGACCATTCAAAAGAGCCGTTTTTGTAAACGTCTTAACAACTTTTTTTATAACGTTCTGTGTTAGCAGGGAACCGCTTAAACGACAGATTAGACCTTCATAGATATAATTTTTGCCCATTAATTTTTCCACCGTTCCAATTGTGAAATATACTTTTAAACAGAGAGCGAGCAGTGGCCCGGTTGGTCCGACTCTGGACTGCCACGCAGGCGGCCAGGGTTCGATCCCGCGGCCGGCACCAATCGATTTTTCCAGATGCTTTTTCTGCGCGAGCTCGGTGGTTCGAAACCCACCTTAAAATTGTAGGTTCTCACAAATACACTGGGGCCAATAGCAATGAGGTTGCAAAAATCGAGGGAGAAAAATATAGTTCCGTAAATGAACAGAAAAACTAAAATAGTGGGCCCGGTGTAAGAGTGATAGAGTGTATGAAAGTGTTGTAAAAAGCCGAAAAGGCTATGGCAAGTAAAACTTACTACTACTACTTGTAAACAGAATTGAGCGTAAGTATAATGGCTCGGTGAAACAAATGCCGAACGCAACCTGCCCCGCGCCATCGCGTTCCCCTTGCCGCACCAAATTGACGTTAAGAACCTCCTTAAGGACGAAATTATCCCCCTCCAAAAAAAAAAAACATCTTTTATTTGATCGAAAATAAGGGATGATTAGGAATTTTTCTTCTTTTCTTTCATTTTGAATCGTACCAAAAATGATAGTCGTCGGTAACTCTAAGACTGGTTCTTCTTTTTTTTGTTTTTTTCGATTTTTTACTCGGTGCCATGCTCTGGTACAAAAAGCTTGATTCGCGTTACGTACAGAGCTGTTGCACTCGCAGTGTGCAGTTTTACATTAACAGTGTATTTTTATCTCATTCTCACTCTCTCTCTCTCTTTTTCTTTTCACTCATTCTTGATTCGCTCAATTATTTCTCATCGAAAATTCGTTGGGCAGATTATCAGCGAATCTTTTGGCCCAACGAACAGATCCGTTCACTCGTACGACGATCACGCGTGTGCGCCAGGCTCGCTCTTATCCCCTTCGTACATTCTCATGGTACATGCTCGCCTGCGTTTTTATCGTGTCTTTTTTTTTTTTGTTTGTTTCTTCTCTCTTTGCATACGCCTGTTTTGAAAAAATCCTATCTAAACTCCCACGAACTCTCTCTCGCTCACAATCTCGTATATGAAACAAGGAAACTTTCTCGCACGAAAAGACTAGCTTTCTTCCCATTAATTTTCACTTTATTCCTCAAAACGATTCAAAATAAACTAAGGGCACTTTTTTTTTTTGTGGCTTATGCCCTGTCCTTATTCGAGTTTCATGAAAAATCTAATTCTGACCGTTGTTCTTTTTCTTTTTTCAACTTTGTTTCTTGCAGCCTGTCCTATGTATTTTTTTTTTCTCCATTTCTCTTCTCAAGCGTCCCAGTCGTCATTGTGTTTTAAATTAGTTTTTTTTTTTTTTTTTCCCCCTTCAATATCTTCATTACAGCACCTATCGCGACCTCTAAGAGTCCCTATCTTAACTATTATATGACATTCTCGTCTTACTCCCTAGAGTTTCATTATTTCGCCCTCTTCCATAATCATTTCGCGCAATCTTTTTTTTTTTTTTTTTTTTTTCGTCATATTTAAAGCTACCCTAAATTCATAGAAATTCCGGTGTGTCGTATCTCGTTCCGTCCACGTGTGTGTCTCTTCGTCGGTGCTGCATTTACAATTTTTATTTCTAGGGGATGTTTCATTTTTCTATTTTTTTTTTTTTTTTTTCCGTCTCTCGTGTAAACTTTGCACTTTTTTTTCAACTAATATTTTAACGTTCGTTTTTGGGCTTGTCATTGGTCGCGAACACGATGCCAAGGACCAGCATGACGATGCGGGAATTAATTACAAAATACAAAACAAAGAAATATATAAAAGGATAATCGCGAAGGAGAGTATTGTTTTTTTCTTCCTTTTTTTTTTTTTTTTGAGGGGGAGGTAAATATGGTTCGAAGAAAAATAAAAATCATCGAGATTATCGATCCGTTCTTGCGTTTTTTTGTTTGTTTTGTTTTGCTAATTTAATTAAATCTAACGAGCTCGCTTTTTTTTTTCTTCTTTTTCTTTCGCATTTTCTCCCTCGCACACATACACGCGCGCATACTTTCTTGTTCAACAAAGTAAAACAATGACATATTATTATAGAACCCTTGTCGACTGCAAGGAGACTGTACACGAGTCGGAGTTTTATCAACGGCGAATCTCTGAATTTCTTCGTCAACTTCATCATCTTCTTTTGTGTTTTTTTTTTTTTTTTTTTTCTCTCTTCTGTTATCCGTTCCCTCGTCGTTCATCGAGGAATCGGTAAAGGAACGATTGTAGGAGTTCGCCGCGTTCTTAAGCCGATAATTCATCATCGTTAAATTTTTTTTTTTTTTTTTTCTTTTAAATCTCACACGCTCTTCTATTATCTCTGCGATCTTAAACATTACTTCTTAAAAACACCCTACGTTTTGTTTCCTTATTTCCTTAATGCATGTTCATTTTTTTTTTCTTCTTCTTCTTCTGCTTCCTAGTCGCTTATTCTTATCATCAAAAAAACTACAAGATTATCCTACGGACTTACTATTCTCGTTCGACGTCTAAGAACTATAAAAATGTGTGGCTACGACTTCTAGATTTTTCAGGCACACACACACACACACACACACACACGCTCGCACTCTCTTTCTCACAAATATTCTTTATAGCCATCGTTCTCGTAGCTTCGGAAAACATTTTTTAAAAATCTTTTGCCTATTCACGCGCGCACTCGACATCTTTTTTTTTTTTGTTTCTTCTTTTTTATTTTTTTTTCGTCAGCTCTACGAAGCTTGCACGACTTTTATTCTCGTTTTTATTTTCACTTTTTGCGTTTTTTTTTTTTTTTTGTCTCTCGTTTCAACTTTTATCAATCGTAATGGAGCGCCGTTAAAGCGATCTCCGAATCACGAGGGCTTTTTTTTTTTCTTCCGTCATATACTTCGTTATACTCTTGTTCGAACCGACATTTGTCTGTTTTTTTTTTTTTTTTTTCAAAATTATCGTGTTTGTGTGTGTGTGCTGTTTTGTTGTGAAATTGGCCGATCAGCCCGCGAGCACACTCGACCCGCAGCGCAAGCAAACTTTACTCGAATAATTTGTGTTTATATATATATATATTTTTTTTTCCACAAATTTTCATTGTATATTGTCAAAAACGATGCAAGGGAAACTTGGAATTTCACGAGAATCAAAATTACTTTTTGGGGGACAATCGAAATAAACTTCTCGATGGTCGATTACGTGTTTTTTTTTTGTTTTACAGACGTAATGTCATTTATAAACGTGTAGAATTTTTCGATAATTGTTACGAATGGACAGTCTTGACGGGTGCCGAGGTGCGCGCAGACTGAGCGGTTTTGTGAGATCCCGTTTGCCGGCTTCGGTGTGCGGTCAGGATAAGAGCAGGGACGATAGAATTTGAGGATTCTTTTTTTTTTGTGATTTTTTTTTTTTTTTTTTTCTCGAAGAGCCAGTCGTATCCTAACTAACATGCCTAGAGTCTATCTACCTAGATTCAACCTTAAATCTTAATTATTAATCGATTTTTTTGTTTTTTTTTTTGTTTTCTTCATTCTTCCATCATTAAACGCTAAATGTACTCGCTATATTCTTAATCCTACGTTCTCAACTCTACCTAGCTACGCAAATGTCTCACGTTTTATTTTTATTTTCATTCTCTCTCTCTCTCTCGTACGCTCATTTTTTCTTCTAATCATCTCCTTATTACTACGTTTTTTTTTTTTTTCTTTTTTTTTCTTTACTCTTTCTCCGTTCGTGCAGTCTTTCTCGTTACTCCGTTACGCCTTTCTCACAATTCCCACCTCTGTACAATAATTTCTAAAGCCCTCGTTCTCGACACTTTTCTGTTTTGCTCATTTTTTTTTTTTTTAATAAAAAAAAAATTCTCTCTTCCAGTTCTCAACGATCTTCAACTCTCGTCATGATTTTTTTTTTCCTTTTTTCTTTTCTCTCGCACACTTTTCGGACGATTCCTCGCTCGCTCTAACGGCTCGACAATTTGCACTTGGTTGTCACATGTTTGGTCGTCACAGTAACATTAGTTTTTTTTTTTTTTTTTTTTTTTTAAGCTTAGTACAAGTCTATTTAGTAAAATCTGAAAAATTCACTATCAATCACATGTGGATTTTCTTCTCTCCCCCCTTTAGCTCGTGTCTCTTTTTCTCCGTCGTTTTGGATCGCTATCGAGAAAAAAAAAAAAAGTACGCGTTCCAGACAAAAATTCATTATGTGCCTCCTAGCGGATCGTTCATCGATCAATATCTTGCACTTTTTTTTTTTTTTTTTTTTTCATTTCATTTTTGCTCCTTTAAATTCGGGCTTATCGTCGATTTGTTATCGCGGTGCAACTTTATCACCAATCCAAGTATGTATATAGCACGGACATTTTTCTCTTACGAATTCGAGTTTTAATAATCGGTCTCTTAAAAAATAGTTCGTCCCGCCGCTCTGCTTAATCATCAATTAATTTTTTTTTTTTTTCCCCTCCGTACGTAGTGTCTTTCTCTCGCTAACTCTGTCCCTATGACGCGACACCATTTTGACTGTAATTCCCACATTTAATCTCTCTCGCTCTCTCTCTCTCTTTCTCTCTTTCTTGTCATCAAATTGTGATGTACCAAAATAAACTAAATATATTATTTACTTCAAGTTTCAACAGTGTAAAAATCTTTCATACCTCAGATGACGCTTTCAATAATAGTAATTGTTAATTATAATAATACAGTATATTATTATTGTAATATTATAATAATAGCTACAAGTCGCCGTTTTTTGTTTGTTTGTTTGTTTGTTTTTTTTTTTTTTTTTCTTCATAGACTCTACCTAACTATCCGTCCACCGCAAACTCGTGTCGCGACCGAGCTCCTTTTTTTTTTTCCCCCTTCTTCATTCTTATATCCGTCTCGTCGTCTAACGGAGCTCGCATTTATTTGGTAGAAAGCTTTTGTTTGTTTGTTTGTTTTTTTTTTCACAATCTCACAATCACTCTGCAAAAATCATTTCAACTCATCTCATCTCTCTCTCTCTCTCTCTCTCTCTCTCTCTTTCGTTTAATTCTTGGCTCTCGTTTGTCCATCTTTCTTCTTTAATTCGTTTTCCAAATCGGGGCTCCGCAGTTATACGGAATGGGAATACGCAGGCGGAGGAGGATGGAAGAGACGGTAAAGTTTTGTCATGTGTTGGTTTTTTTTTCTTTTTTTTACTCAATCCGTGACTCAATCTCTATTATCTCAAACGATCTCGGTAAGCATTTTTTTGTAAATATATTAATTTATATTCTAGCTATTATCGCATTACCAAACACTTTTTCTCTCTCTCTGTGCTCTTGTTCATCGACGAAATTCGATCTATGTCGTGTTATACAAATTGTGTTACGCGTTTACGGATAATTTTTACAAATTGCATCTCTTTTTTTTTTCCAATTGATTTTTTTTATGCCGCTCTCTGATTTTTCAGGCTTCCTCGTTAAATCGTGATTTTAACCGCACAAACGACCCAGAGTTTCGTTGCAAAAAAGAAAAACTTTGATTTCACAAACAAGGACCATCATCGGTTGCACCGTTCCGAAATTATTACTTATTCCGCACAATCCCATCAGTGGCAACTAAAACATTTACAAAATCTATCGAAATTCACATATATATATATATATATATATGTGTTTGTATGTACAACCGAATTTTAAAAAATCGTGTACAAGTGTTTCATTACAAACGGCTATAAAGAGAACGATAAAAACAATCCAATAGTTTCTAGTTTTTTTTTTCTTCCTTTTCTTTACTTCTTATTCTCCGAAACGCCTAAATTTGGCTCAAGTTTCATGCAGTTTACACGCTGACCGTAAAAATATATTATAATTACGTTTACTTCTTTTGTTACTTTTTGTTTGTTCGTTATTTATTTCTTTTCGTTTCTCTCTCTCTTTTCTATCTCCCAGCACATACCATTGTCTGGCGGATCTGTCGGAAAAGGCACAATTCTAAAAAAAATATCTGTATTCACTGTACAATTAAAACTGATATCTCGTTTCGCGTTCGCATTATAACCGTACCTCATAAATATGCAATTAATGCTCCAGAGAGTATTATTTTTTTTTTTTCTTAAACTTCGTGATTTTTCGATTTCCTTCTTTTCTCCTTGTTTTTCTGTTTTTTTTTGTCCACCGTCATTGTTGTGTTTCCGTACAATTATCAATCGATATACACTTCATTTGTATCGTGAAAGTATTTTTTTTTTTTTTTTTTTTTTCGTATCGTCGCGAAATAAAGCTTTTCGTTTTCTTTTTTTTTTTGTTTGCTTCGTTTTTTTCATATCATAAAATACATCGTCGTCCTCGACACTGTGCTCCTTTTTCTTTCTCCCTTCGTCCCCGTACTCTCCTCGCATCTCGCGAATGTTTCTTTTTTTCTTGATTCTTTAAACTTTTTTCGTTTTTTTTTTATTGAAAAAAAAAAAAAAAAAAAAGTGAACGAAACGGGAGTCAACGTTTAATAATTATTTCTGGATTACAAATCGTCGCGGAACAGGCAAATGGGATCTCGCGGATTCGCCTCGGGTTATTATTTTTTTTTTTTGGAATGTCTGAACAGAAACAATGATGGATAACAATTCGCGCGTGTCTGTGTGAAAATTCAAGAGTTTTCTCGTTTGCCCCGGATAACATATTTGTTGGTTGTTTTTTTTTTTTTTTTTTTTTCTTCTTTTTTTTTACAATACTCTACCGTTCCATTATTTTTCCTCCTTTTCAACTTTTGCTTCTCACTCTCCGCCATTCGGACTCAATTGTGAAGCGTTCGGAATTTTGGCGTCATTTGTTTAATTGATTATTCGTCCCTCATTCTCGTAACCAATAGCCCCCCCTTCCCATCCATGAATTATAATAATTTCGAAGAACGACGAAAACGACGACGAGGAAAAGGAGATGGTGCGCCGGCGCTCGTTTCACGACAAATCCCCATCAACCCTTCCGTGTTTTGTCCATCTTTGCAAAATATCCTCGTCGATTATATCTCGTCTCATTAACTCCTCCACCCAACGTCTCACGGGAAAAAATTATTTTCTTTTTCTATGCATTCGCATAATTCTGAGCAGAGCACACAGTTTTCTTTCATTATCTTTAATAGGGGGTTTTTTTTTTTTTTTTTTTTTTTTTTCCATTAATAAGTTTCATTTTTTTTTTCTTTCTTTCTCTCTCTCTATCTTTTCATCCTCTCTGTTAAAATATTTATTCACCCTCTCAAGCGTTCAGACTTCGGCGCTACTGTCTCAGTTCGCGTCATTTTCAGTAAGTTTAAACTTAAATTTATCCTGGAAGCCTAATCGTCGCTGGCTCCCGCCGAGGCCAAGCCTCGCGAACGTTGCGTACCCGCGAAACTTTAAAAAAAAATTTTTTCTTCTTTTTTTTTTCCTTCGATCGATTCATCCGGGCCCCTTTTCCCTTCCAATGCTCTCTCGCATACGCGAATCACAGATTTTCTCAAATATTTTTTTTTTTTTCTTCTTCTTCTCTTTCATTTTCGTTATTTTATTTTCATCCATCGCGAGTTCGCAAACGTTCGCACAGCTCGCGCGCCCTCTCCCGCGAGGTCCCCCCTCCAAAAACACTCATCGCATTTACGTCAAAGATCCATTGTCTACTCGTTGCAAAATATTCAACTACTTTCACCCTATCTTATCTTGGAGGATAAAACGTATAAAAGATGGCTGGCAAGTAAATAATTTCTTTTTTTTTACTTCGTTTTTGTTTTTTTTTTTTTCGTTTTTGTTATTTTTTTTTTTCATTTTATAACTTCCATTCTCCGCTTCTCGCCTTCCACTTTCTTCTCCGAGCCCTTGGGTTTTTTTTTTTTTTTTTTTCTTCTTTATTTTACGCCTCTCATAGTCACGCGAGGAAGAATTCTGAACTTTTTATCTTTATTCCTAATATCCTCTTTTCTCTCTCTCTCTCTCTCTCTTTCTCTCTCTCTCTCTCGTTCTCTGAATTTCGCGCTTGCTTTCATTTTATTATAAATCATTCCTCGTTTCTCTATCGTTTTTTTTTTCGTCAATGCGTAAACATCCCTTCGTAACGACGGGTATGCCTCTCCTAACTTATGTAACCCTCGGCATAGTCGTACCTGAAACAAAATTGTAAAACGTTTCCGGTTAGCGGAAAGCGCCGATGATGCACGATTTTTTTTTTTTTTTTTTTCCAATAATTTATTAATTTATTAATATAATTCGTCTTTTCTTCGTTACCCCTCTCTCGTATTCTCCCTAAATATTCGAATTTTTCGTTTTTCGTTTTTTTAAAATCATAATTCAATGAGCAATTAAAAATTTTTAATTTGTAGACCAAAAATTTGGAAACCGCCCGTCCCTCAGCTTTATCCAATGAACTATACTCGATCTAACCTATAGAACTGTGGGCCTACTTGGGCTGCTGTGCCTGGTACTGTTGATAAGAGTCGTCCGGCGATGCTGCGTTACTCGTTTGCTCCGAATCCCCAAGAGGCAGGGTGTGAATTATTCCGGGTGCCGGATACGTCGTGTAGGGATACCCATGCGGGCTTGCCGCGATATACTGAATCAAAATACGAAAAAAAAAAAAAAAAAAAATAGGAGTTATTTTTTTTTCATTCGGGAATACGCGCGCTTTTTAAAAGATTTTTTTTTTTCAGGCAAACTTACGGAACCAGTGCCAAGATGCAGAGTCGACATTTGAGTTGTGATTTGAGGAATCATACTGTACTGCGCATTGCTAGGGTCGGCCGTTGGCATCATCTGCACGACGAAACGGTGAGAGAGAGAAAAAAAAAACAACAAAAATTTAACGGGATATTTTTTTTTTCCTCCTTCGTGACCCATCGCGAGTATAAACTCTCGAATCTTTTGAATTGTTTCATGTTTAGCGAAACGAGCTGCAAAGTTTTCAGCGCAACGTGCAATTGGGAGTATAGATGAAATTTTTTTTATTTCAAAATCTGGTAGTTTAGGAAAAAAAGCATTTGGTAGGTATTTTTTATTTTTGTTATTTGAATAAAAATTGCCGTTGATTATAACAAATTTAAAAATATAACATTATGACGTCACACATACTACGCTGTATATCTATATATATATATATCAAAATCCGTGAAATTAAATTGCCTATCTGTAATTTTTAACGAAAAATAAACAAATACGTCCTCATTATTTTTTACTTACTCCGCATTATGCGCCCCGATGATTGAAAAAAAAAAAAAATTTCATTCACACTTCTAATTGTTATCGTGACGCATCGAGTTACATTTTTATTCGATTTGAGCTGCGAATAGAGTCGGCGCTTGTTAAAAAAAATTTGATAATTCAAGAAATTTGGTTCTTCGGCTTCTCGAACGTGAATCTTCCAAGCGGTTATTTTGTCTATTTCCGGTTTTTTCAATTTCATAACGAATTATGAAAAAAAAAAAATAAATAAATAAATAAAAATGACGAAAAATACTCACATCGACCTGTTGCATGTGCGGTGGACCGGTCTGCACGAGATACGGGGTGACCCAGGGTGCTCCGGGTACGCTGTAGCCGGGAACCGCTTGGCCATAATGACGACTGTACTGAGCGAGAGTCGCAGCCGGTAGCATGTGAGCGGTGGGTACGCCGTTCTGTCCGGCACCGCTCGGATCATAATTGAGCGTCATGTTCTGCAATAAATATAATGAAAAAAAAAAAAAGTTTTTCAAACCGTTTCACACATTATTTCTCAAAGAAAATAATCATAAATATTTATAATAATAATAAATAATACTCAAATAATAATAAATATACTCAATATAATAAAATAATAAATAATAATAAATAATACTCAATAATAATAAATAATACTCAAAGAAAATAATAATTATTAGCTCACATCGCCGGTTTCTCTCCATATCGTGCTCTTGTAAAGTGACTTTTTCTTATTTCCACCATCTGCAAATTTAACGAGCAGAGCATCCTTGGCTCCCTGTAGCGCCTTGCCATTGAACATCTGAATTATCTGTTCGCACTTTTCCTTGGATTCCATTCTACGATCATGAGCATAATTTTTTAAAAAAATTGTAATTTTTGAGTCGCAATTTTGTGTTTTTTATTTTTTTTTCACCCAGAGCTCTCTCCTTGTAATTCGTTTTACCTGGCAAATCCGACACCCTTGCTCTGTCCCATTGTGTCACGGAGTATTCGCGTCGAGACGACCTGTCCGTGCTGCGCCAGAAGGCCCTCGACGTCGTTCTCCTTGAAGTTCACCGGTAAATTTGCGATGTACAAGTTGGTCGGATCCTGCTCCTGTTGCTGAGGAAACGAGTAAGAATACTATGCAATCACATTGTTATACTCGTCTCGCTAAGATATATATATATATATATTTATATATTTATTAAAAAACAAAAAACAAAAAAAAAGTAGAGAGAGACGCTATTTTTATTTTATCTTCTGGTGTTTGGTGTTTTCGCGCTTGCGTGACTCAGCCAAAGCTTTCTTTTTCTTCATTTGAATTCCATGCTTCTCCATCGAATGTTGATCTTTTTTTTTGCATTATCAATTTGTAATTTGTTCTAATATTTTTTTTAGGTTTCTTTGATTTTCGAGACTTTTGCGATAAGATAATGCTCCGGATGAATCACGTCGCTATATGAATGTGGAATATCGATAGAGCGGTGAAAAAGAGTGAGGAGAGAGAGAGAGAGAGAGAGAGAGAGAGAGAAAGATAGAGATAGAAAGAAAGTCTCTCGAATCAGCGACATTGAGTCACACTTTAAATATTTGCTGTATTATTAATAAATAAATAAAGACAGTGAAAATCATCTTGACAAAAAGTCTGAATATATTAAGCAGCGTACTGGATAACGGTGCCATTCTCACACAGAGCGCATATAAACATGAAATATAGTTTGATAATTTGCTCAACGCTTAATTGAATAATTCACGTAAGTGGGCCTGTTCAACGAAAAATTATCATTAAACTACGACAATAGAGCTGAGAGAATATATTTTAAACCATCGAATCTAATGTAATATTTACAATATTCTTCAATTTTTTTTTTTTTTTTCATGTATACTTGTCATGTAAACAAGAGGCAAGTCTTGGAAAATTGAAACAAACGAAAACAAAATTGTGAAATTTTTTCCTTATGAAATATATAAAGTATGAACGAGAGAGAGAGAGAGAGAGAGAGAGAGATAGAGAGAGAAAGAGAAAGAGAGAGAAAGAGAGACAGCGGATAGTTTGCTTTTGGGGGTTTTTTTTTTTTCGTTTGGCTTCGTCAGGTCTCTAATGTTTCGGGATAGACTTTAGCATGCTTCATGGCATTATTACGTTTACCACATTCGCGAATGGTGGTTCTCCAAATTTGCTCTTTGGTTGGTAAACAAAATTTTGTATTTTTTTTTTTTCTTTTTTACATGAACCGTTCTGTCGCAAATGTGAAAAATCCTACGCGCTGTACGCGATTATCGTGCTCGTTTTTCAAAATTTTTCGTCATTGCTATAAATGGAAACATTGCCAAGTACACGTCTGTCCGTTATGCAGATGCTATTCGTAATCTTTGCAGGCTGAAAAAAAAAATTAAAAAAATAAAAAATAAAAAAAATAAACAACAAAGATGCACACTCGAATTATACAGCACGGGACAACAAGCACAGTACAAAGCTTCGGTATATTGCCACGCAGAAACATTACAATATTTTTTTTTTTTTTTTTTTCAATATATCAGTTATGAATAATAATATGGACAATGAAAGAATTTGGTATATGTGGTATGGCGATGACAAAAAAAAAAAAAAACTCGATTTATGAAGTATAATGATGAGCAAGTACACACAATCATGTACTGCGAATAACAGCGAGACAGAGAGAGATAGAAATAGAATGAGAGAGAAAGAAAGAGAAATAGAGAGAGAGAAAGAGAAATAGAAAGAGAGAGAGAGAGAGAGAGAGAGAGAGAAAGAGAGACTGTGGCTTGTGTCAAAGTATGTGTTAAACGAATAAGCTTATTGACTATTTTATGCAAAATTTAAAATTGAACATCACTTTGGTATTTCTCAATGAAATTGAATAGAAAATGAAATGGAAAAATTCGAGCAACGGATTGCCGCATAATAATGCGCGCGATTCTCTAAGCATATTTCGAGTTCCACCATGATCGCTTTATCATAATTATAATAATGTTAAATAAATAGGTACGCATATACATATATATATTTATAAAAAAATAAAAAAATAAAAAAAAATATATATATATATATATATATATATGCTCCCTCGAGTCTCAATCAAGTCTACTATTACTTGAATATACTTATACTTTACGACAATTTACTTCAATCTTGCGAATGCATTAACACAAAAAGAATAAATAATGAAAATATTATGGTATAAGCCAAGGCTGATGGCATTTTAGTATGGTAAAATTATATACAGGTTCTTTTTTTTTTTAACATGATATTTTTTTCGCTATTCATTTTGTTTCTCATCTTGTAAGGTCATCTCGTGTGTTCACTTTGGTATTTTAACCAAACAAACCCACACATACACACACACACACACACACACACAAATACACAGAGAAACTCAACTTCCCCATCGTTCTTTAAGGAGCGAGAGGAGAAATAATCATTGTTATACGTGTACACCGAACGAGTTATTAAAATATAATTGTAGTAGTAAAGTATTAAAATGAATACGTTTTCATTCAATTTTGTTTTTTTTTTTGTTTTCTTTTCAAATCATATCACATGCGATTGACATCGTCTCATGACTGGCAATTTTTCTTTTTTTTTTTTCTTTCTTTCTTTAACCCCGTGCTTGTATGCGTTTTATATTGTTATATTATATTCAGTCGTAATAATAATAATCATCATGACAGTGATACCGCGGGGCTGGATTAGAAGAATCATTCCGAGTTAGTTGACATGTGCCATAACTGATTGAACAACATTTTTTTTTGTTCATTGTACAATATTTGTGACGTAAAAAAAATCTCGCGGCTGGTAAACGAAAAAAAAAAAAAAAAAAAAAAAAAAAATTTTATGATCATGCCAATATGAAATAGACTATGACTTCCTGACAATGTAACCGCTCGGCATAATTTTGTTCGACAATTTTCACGACGATATACATATATGTGTATATTTATAGTAAATATGGATGATTTAGTTTATTAAAAAAAAAAAAAAAAATACACATCTCTTGTATGACCAATAAACTACTATGCTATAGTATTGTTCGTGTCCGTGCTGCCATACTTCAACGCGAATATTCAACGCAATATCTCTTGAATTTTAATCGCGTGTAAAAAATTATTTTTTTTTAATAAAAATTTTATCGTCCGTCATATCGCACGGATCATCCCCGAAGTATTGCGGTATATCCGATCGTATGAATATATCCGAGATTCGGTACGATTGAGAAAAAGAAGAAAAAATATTGGCAACCGGAAATGAGATTCATCGAGTACAGATCGTATTATTTTGAAACGAGACTTATTGACGAACATTAGTGGGTTTTTTTTTTTTTATTTTAAACTTACATAAACGTATGTATGCAATTTATCAAACATGAAATTGAACGCGTTGACATAGCAGTATCAGCATTGTATGGCCGAGGTATAGCAGCAAGCATCGATAGGTACATGAGACAGTAGTAAGTAATAGTAGTAATAGTAGTAATAGTGGTAGTATGATAGACGAAAGTATGGTTGTCTTTTTCTCTTTTTTTCTTTTTTTTTTTTTTTCTAGAAAGTAAACGACGAGTGAGAGCAAGAAGAATAAGGATAGGTGAACCGAAGCTCGAGATAAATGGCCCAATTACCGATCATTTACGAAATTATGAACGAATGGAATTTCAATTTGTTGTTGTTTTTATTTTTTGTTTTCGTTCAATTTCATATACCCGCAATGAGACTTTCTACCGGGGCTATCCGTAGGCTCGTGGGAAAAAAAAAAAAAAAAAACAGATAAGACGTTATCTCGTCGTTCGAAGATTCAAATACGGCGATTAATCATCTTTATCCGACAAGCAAAAATATTAATCAACTGCATTGCTCGACGAGTATATATATATTTCGAGCAATCGAAAAATCCTGAAAAATATTAGTTCGAGAAAAATGATAAGCTAAAATGAGGAAATTGTTAATGCAATTTTCATGTGTAAACATATACTTATACAATATACGCGTGTATCGGTAAAATTATTTATAAATTTTTATCGATAAGAATATTTTCGTACCACGGCGGTTGAATTGTTTCAGATGTAAGCCTTCAAAATTTGAGTTTAAACGTTGAAAAAGCTTCCTCGTCACAATTTCATATTTTTTATCGGTTTATCGTTGATCCGTTGAATTTTAATTGGTTCTATTCGTTCAATCGGGCCATTTAACTCTCTCGTTGGATATTGAAGGATGAATTTTTTTTTTTCCTATTCTTTTTTTTTTTTTTTTTTTGAAACATGTACAAATTATTGCTACATGCGAAAATGAAAACGAGAAATGTTGTAATCTTCGATGCGCGAGATATACAAGCCGATCGGCTTTCAGCAAATGAGATCGAGCAACGAACAGGAGAAACTTGCAACTGGATACTTGTATTTTTTTTTTTTTTTTTTTCGCAATCGCCGCGCTCGTCTCGGCTACTGCGGAAAGAGTACACGCTCGAATCAGGCTATAGCTGATGCATCCGGTCGCGGTCTTGGCAACTATGATTTTGTGTTTTTTTCGTTGTTTTTATTTATTTAAAAAAATTTTTTTTTCTCAAAGGAATGCTGCTTCAAGTACGAGAGATTGGATAATCGTGGGCAAGGAGGAAATTGAGAATAAAATGGAGAGGGATAAAATTGACAGAGATAGATAAGTAGAAGTTGAAGTAGATAGAGAAATGAGAAATGAGAAAGAGAGAGAGAGAGAGAGAGACGGATAGAGGTACAGATAGAGATAGAGAGAGAGAAAGAGAGAGAGATAGAGAAAGAGAGGTTTACTGTTACTCTGGTATTACTGTACTTGCATGCACAACCAACGTACACTGGCCAGTCTACGATGCAACCAGATACCCACTTTCGCCATCTGTGCTTGGATGCCCTTGGCGACCAGTGCTTTCACAGCACCCTCAGCCGCCACCGGTGACTCAAAGTCTACAAAGCCATAACCTGAAACACAACGAATAACGTATCTTAAAGCATGATTTACGATTTTTTCCTTCTCTCCGATGCTCGATTCTTCATTCTTCGAGCATAGAGAAATGAATATATATTACGTATAAAACATACAGGCCAAAAATATTCACGAGTATATGGTAAATGGCTAGAAAAAGGGTCCTTTCTGACAAAAAAAAAAAAATTTAACCACTATTTCGGCTTATTCTCACCTCCCAATTATGAATATGCTATTTAAAATTGTCGCTTTCTATAATTAGGAGCATGAATGAAATTTTTTTTTCAATCATCGGGGTGCATAATGCAAAGTAATGATAATGAGGACGTATTTGTTTATTTTTCGTTAAAAATGACAGATTCACCTGTTACAGGCAATTTAATTTCACGGATTTTGATTTATGATATATATAGATATAGCGTAACACGTGTGACGTCATAATGTTATATTTTTCAATTTGTTATATCAACGGCAATTTTGATTCAAATAAAAAAATAAAAAATACGTACTAAATATTTTTTTCAATCATTGGGGCGCATAATGTAGAGTAAGTAAAAATAATGAGTACGTATTTGTTTATTTTTCGTTAAAAATGACAGATTTACCTGTTATAGGCAATTTAATTTCACGGATTTTGATATATATAGTTATATCGTAATATGTGTGACGTTATAATGTTATATTAACGGCAATTTTGATTCAAATCACAAAAATAACAAATACGTATTAAATATTTTTTCCTAAACTACCGGATTTTGAAATAAAAAAAATTTCATTTATACTCCCAATTGATCACGGTACGAAGCAAAGAAAGTCGGAATTCTCCGAGAGTTTCATTCAATCATCGAATACCAAACGTTCTTCGATAGTATTGCAAAATTCTTTGGGAACAAACTGAACTGATAAAACATTTTCAGTACTGTTTCGTTAATTTCCCACTATTTTCCTCTATGATAATTATAGTAAGCGACAATTTTTTTTTTCACATATCTGTAAAAAAGGACGAAAAAATACGCCGAAGAAGTGGTTCAATTTTTTTTTCTTCCAAAAAGGTCACCTCTAGACATTCACCCAAAATTTTTACGCTTTTTTTGTTTCTTCAACAGCTGTTTATATTTTTCCAATTGGCATGGCATTGTTACAATTTTTTTTGTTCTGCTCATGAATTTGCGAATAAAAATTTGACGTAACGTGCAACATCTCTGTTGTGGCATTTTTTGCACGTTAAGAACAAAAATTTATTTTGTGCGCGCATCTCTGTACGCATGAATATATATATATATATATATATACATGTGAATGTGTATACGAGTACAATGCAATGAGATAAATTGAGAAAATAAAGATGCGTCGGAAATCCGAAAGGAAAAACAAAAAAAAAAAAACAAAAATATTTGAAATATTAAAACCGAAAAAAAGAGGGCATTCGACGAATGATTTTCTTCTATTCTGTTTCATTTTTTTTTCTCTCTCTTAATTCAAGTTGCAAAAAATTCGCCCTCGCTCCATTACAAATGACAAGCATAAAACTAAAAAGTGGTTCAATTCAACTAAGTACCTTTACATTTATTTGTATTTTTATCCAGAATCGCCTTCGTCGATGTAATAGTTCCATATCTGTGAAAGAACAAAATCATCGATAATGAGCTAATTCGTTTCTTCCTCTATAAATTATATTTATATCCCCCCTCTTGTATATATTTTTTATTCATTATATATGTATTATTTATATATAATATATATAATATATATGTATTATATATATTATATTATATAATATAAGATATATGTATATTATACATATATATATATCTTATATATATTTATATCCCCCCGCCCCTCCGCCCGACCCTGGATCATTGAAGATCTTTCTTTTATCGTTTTCTCGTCCAAGTAAAAAAAAAAAAAAAATAATAAAATAATCCTTAACTCACTGAGAACACATGTTGACGAGATCCTTGTCGGTTGTTTTTTGATCGAGGCCGCGTATGTAAAGATTCGTTTTTGACAATTGTTCGGGCTGCTGTCCCTGCATAGCGTTGTTGCTCAGGCTCGTGCTCATCGTGCCGCTCTGACTTCCGGTAGCGCTGCTCGAGCTACTGTGAGTATTGGCGGGCGACGATGCCGTTGGTACTCTCTGTCCGCCATACTGTGACATCGATTGGGAAAAAAAACTTTTTGGTACAAGAAAATCGAAAAAAAAAATTGTTCGTCTCAATAATTAACAATGGATGCGTCGAGATGACGATGATTGAAAGTCAAGGTGACCTTGGAGGTCTCAGGGAATGGGCAAAATTTGTGTTTTTTTCTTGGCTTTACCGTGGCATGCTGAGCGTAGGCAGTCGCCGCGTAAGGATTCGTCGTTTGCGGAAGTTGCTGAGCTCCGACCGGCATCTGCGCTGCTGCGGCTGCGGCCGCTGCCGCGGCGCTCGGATACCTCGTGTACGGCGGATAACCCGCTGCCGCGTGGGACGGCGCAGCGCCCCATGCCGTACCGGCGGAACCGCTTGCGCGATACTGCACCGGATTACCGCCTCTCGGTCCGCCGCCTGCGCCACCCTTGAGGCCGTGTCCTCCCGCGCTGGGTCCAACACCCACGCCGATACCGCCGCCGCCTGCGCCGGCACTACCGGCGTTACCGTTATTCGCACCGGCGTACGTTGGACGAGGTCCGTTCGTACCCTGAAGATAAAAATTCGTTTCGCATCGATGAACGATCGATCGTATTTTTTTTTTAAGATTTATTTTTTCTTTTTCCCCAAATAATATCTTGGATCATTGTCTTGCGCAACAATTTAAAATTGATTTTTGGCATAAATTATCGCCGATGATTTGTTTCTATAATTATCGCGGAGAAAATGTGGATAATTCCGAATGATATTTTGCATGCTTTATGATTTGTTTTTTTTTTCTTTTTGTGATATACGAAAAGATTTTTACTCGCGAAGATAAATAGTAAATAAATTATTGGTAATTGAGAGCCACGGTAGTGCCTCGAGACAAGTACATTTCCTTCTGTACCAACATGTCGAGAGGTACTACAGCCTCTTATATACGATACACAACTTGCTTATACACGGGAGTATATCTATATAAGGAAACTTATTATCCTAATTATTAATTAATTACACGGACTTTGGCAATTATATATATATATATATATATATTTCTCTTTCGATTGGTACCCAAATGATTGCTGTAGCTATTGTCATATGGGATATATCGCATTTTATTCATTACATGTTCGACTGTTCGACGTACAAACTTTGCACCAATACAACTACATAATTAGGTTAGGTGCACGGGCGGTGACAGTTTGGTACGTCAATCTCTTGTGGGTAGTGTAGCATTGCTCCGAAATTCGTTTTCCCGAAAGTCATTTGCGCTGTTACTTTATCGTTACTTTGAGATACGAATGGTCGAGTAAATATATTGTTTGAAAAATTTTAATTGAAAAAAAAAAAAGAACGAAGTACTTGACGAGTTATGTAAAATGACTGTACGGTACAATTTAAAAAATCGACGGATCACCTGTCACGAACTCGCCAAGTACTTTTAGTTCGAATTTTTTTTTCAATTAACATTTTTCAAACATATTTTCTGTTTAGCGTACGGACGAGTTGCCCCCTCCCTAAAATCTTGAGTCTCGTTTCAAGACGCTTTCGGGTGTTGTAATTTAATTATGAACTTGAGCTTCTTTACTATGAGCTTCTTTAGAATAAAGTTTTTCGTTGGTAATTGTTTAAATATGTCGTTATAAAGTGGCAATGGATTGAAAATTACGGGTGAGCGAGATGAATCAAGGAAACAATCGCAACGAAAAAAAATAATTAATTAATGCCGATAACGATATTCGATAAAAATATTACATTTGGAAGATCAAAATTTTTTTCTTTTTTTTTTTTTTAAGCAACGATATCTAACGAATCATGGATCAAATTATATTTTTTTTTTCCAAGACATTGCTGCGCGTTAATTGACTGGAAGTTGGTAATTATGAAAATTATCCATCAAAAGTACATGGCTCAATTTGCAATTCCTCCGGTTGTTACGTTAATTTATTTTTTTTTTTTCTTTCGTTGTATTAACGGTATAGTTAGAAAAATGACGGATATTTGAGAGAGCAAGAGGGAGATAATGCTCGCGTAAAATTAGTCGCTAGAGATACGAGACCGGACGTTACTTCCGGCTAGCTCATTCGCGTCTCTCTCTCTCTCTCTCTCTCTCTCATCCTTCAATCTATCCTACCGTTGTATATATTTTATCACGGATTATCCTATATCATATAACGGATTTTTTTAAATTTTACTTTCAACACAGCTTGATTTTGCAATCGGTAGAAAAGCAACAACAAGAAACAAAATGTCAACATAGAATCCTAAGAATCGTGAATTACAATTTCTTTAACCATTTTTTTTATTTGTCAATAAAAATTCCATCATTTTCATCGTAGAAGCTACATATACGGAATAGTAATCGTACGAGTTGATAAATCCAACCAATTTTTATAAACAAGAATACTTTTCGATATATCGACTGAAATAGATTATTTTTGTTTTATATACGGAATCTCTCTTTCTCTCTCCCTGAACTCTCTTTTGATTTCTGCCGGCCAAAGATACGGGGAGATTTAAATACGAAAGAAAAGTTGTGGCTCGGACGGATAAGAGACCTAAGCAAGCTCTATATTTTTTCCCCTAGCTTTTTTTTCTCGTTCGCTGTATCGCTCGAAGAGAGAGAGAGAGAGAGAGAGAGAGAAAGAAAGAAGCGTCGACCGTGTGTGAGGTCATCGATAAACGATAACGAGGTGGTGAGCTTTGGAAAACGAGCACGAGAGAAGCCTCTGTCACATAATTCTTCATCCTTATACGGAGAATTCTCATTAATCTTTAGTTTACCTACCATCACCGTATATACATAATATAGTTCTTTCTTTCCTTCATTCTTTTAAATATTTTTCAGATCTTTTCAGTCAGTGTAGGAAAATAAATTAATTTCCTTCTCTCTCGCGAGCATTGTCTCAATCAAAGTGAATGAGAATATGACTAAAATCCATCTATTGGGAATCAACACGGAGGCGGGGCCTATCCAATATGGCCTCTTCTCTCCAGTTCGTTGCCAGTAGCCAGCTCTAGTTAGCATGGGGCAGCATAGGGAACAGTTTTAAACACTGGATTATCGCATATTTTTCGGCAAAATGGGATTTTTGTAGTAAGATTTGACAATGGGGTTTATTACCGTTGAGGATTATGCGTGGATAGAATCCACTGCGCAAATTGGATACGGATCAAGTGAATATCGCCATACGGATTACCATGAACCTACATGACATCCCATGCTTAACCTCAAAATCTTTTAAAAAATTCCCGTCACTTTTCGGCTAAATAAATGCGTTCGAACAATAAATTATTAGTTAAAATATCAAGCATGACATGAAAAATGTTTTATGTATAAATTATTGTCCATATTTCATAAGTTATGAAATTGAAAGTCACGTCGCTTGTGTTTACACGACATAACTAAAACGATTATTCATATTCTGCGTGTGATGAAAATCTCATGCCCTCGCATCAAATATCGACTATGTCTTCTCGATCTTTATTTATGATTTATTTCTTGTAATAAAGCAGCAGATTTTTAATTATTGTTAAAAAGTGACAAATTCGCATGGTAATCAATGGTAATCATTAGGCAGCAACTGGAGAGAAGTACTTGGAAATTTGGCCGCCAGAGGTCAGGGTGACATTTGTGAGTTCCCAATAGTGAAAAAAAGGCAGGGTCTTGCGATTGCGCGATGAAAATAAAACGGAGCCGTTCCGCGACATCTGTGTGTGCGTGCGTGTGTTTCTTGGTCGATTTCATTGCGGAATTCTATGCGCAGTGCCGCGAGAGGGCCATGGATTCTACTTCACGCATAGTTGAGAAGAATTGCAGTGAAGCTTGCTGATACGAAAGAGAGAGACAGAGAGAGAGGAGAGAAAGAGGGGATTTAAAAGAAAAAGAAGAAACAGAAGAAGAAGAAGAATAAGAGGAGAAGTGGCGTGCAGTAGAACCAGTTGCCGGTCCTCTATCTTTCTCCGTATACCTCGGAAATCCCTCGGGGACGAAACGAGAGAGAGAGAGAGAGAGACCGAACCATCAACCGAGAACCATCGAGCGCGCATACCAACGAACATTCCGGGTTTCGTTTACCTTGAGAAACGGCTCGGCACCCTGCCGATTTGCAGCTATGTTGCAATTTTACTCGATTTCATACATACTTATATATATATACATATATATTGACTCCTGGAAGACGAAAGGGCGTGACTCAGCCAACTTTACACGTAATTATATTTCTAGATTGGGCTCTTTCGGGCCTGAGCATTCGTGTACATATATTTGAACGATTGGTCGTTATTGATTTATCGAAGAGTCGACTGAAATCATAACGACATAAACGTTATTTGGCTAAACCGGAAGTTGGCGATAACGAAAAGTTTTTATTTATCCATATCCGATAAAAAAAAATTTACACCAAGTATCTTTTCTCAACACTGATATGTTCACACGCATTTTTGCTTAGTTAACGATGGACACAATACGAATCAAGAATCAACTGTAAAACCATAAGCTAACGAGTTTAAAGCAAATAACTCTGCCGACGAATTAGAGTTTAATTCTGTCGACGGTTATATCCACACTCTCGCATATATAACTCTTTTGTTCGACTATATAACTTTGTTTCGTGCTAGGCCCGTGAGCCGGTCTCTCTGGCATCCTTTTTCTCGATGCCCTCGGGGAGCCTAGACCACACGAACGAATAAATACACAAAGAGAGCGCTCGCGCGACAATATTAATTAGCAAATGGCTCGTCATGAGCATCTTGGGCATTGCGTGTTTGTATGTGGCTCTTTCACTTCTACGTCTTCGTGGATGGACGAAATAAGAAAGAAAGAAAGAAAGAAAGAAAGAAAGTAAGAAAGAAAGAAAGAGAGAGAGAGAGAGAGAGAGAGAGAGAGAGACTGGATAACGATCCACCGAGCAGCACGACACACACACACTTTATTTTAACAATTATATACAGAGATGTATGGCAATTTCTGAAAAAGTCCATTCCCCTCAAGTTTTCATTTCAAAGAATAATTGATATGCACCTCGTTTTACGCATTTACCTAAAAATTTAACCGCATTGGCTCGCGAAACTACAAGCTGTAATTTTCGCATACACGTGGAGTGTTTTTTTTTTTTTTTTCTTTCGTCTTTATATATACGATAGCGCGTTGTTTCGATCGCCTTGCCAAGTGATGCACGTATAACACGGCGTTCGAAGGTTAATTCCGTTCGTAGATATCGTCGTCGGCGAGCTTGTTTTCGTCGTATGGGACACGAGTAGAGAAGCTCATTGGTAATCGCTCATCCGCGCGTCACTTAATATACATACGTTTCGTTACAAATATATATGTACACAATATGCTTGTTTTTCGACGCCCTGAATTTTCTATTAATTGCCCAGGACAATTGCGTCTCTCAAAATCAATCTGCTCATATCTTTGCTGTGTCGAAACTCTACTTGGTGCTTTCGTAGATTATTTTTTGTTTTTCTTTAGTCATATAGTCAGAGGGCGAGCTTCATTTTCATCGAAAAATTCATTTGAAAACAATGATTTGAGGTTTTTGCGAATCGTATATATAAGTCAGAATAAATTTTAACCGGGTAATATATATATATATTAGAGGAGAGGGAAGATTTGACATTGTATTTTCATCGATATATCACTTTATCGTCTGTGAATAAGGCGAGAATTTTAAGGAATTTTTTATGCCAATATGTACACTGTATACATTATAAGCAATCGCTCGGATAATTTGGGTTCTGCGTGGGCCATGTACGTAGCGAATGGCGAGCTTTCATGAGAGCTCTGCACATGTGCCATTGAAGCTAAATCATATATATATCGGAAAGTCAAAGCGCATGAGCGATACGAAAAAATAACTGGTGGTTGGCTCTTTTATTCTCAATGTTACGATCGTCATTCGACACCGTCATAAAACAACTATATGTATATATGTGTATACTATATTTAGTTATGTATGTGTATATACAAACTCATGAATGATACCGCTCATTGAAGTGGCGTGTTTAACGGACGTGGAATTACAAAAGGGAGAAGGAGGAAAAGAAGGCAGGGGAAGCGAGATACATAATTTCGATCTTATCCACGAGATAAGAGGCGAGAATTTTTTTCCCCTTTATTCTTTCATAAGAATGAAAGACAATTAAATTTATAACTTGCAGGGAAGATATCTAAAATGAATAGAAAAAAATCTCGAGGTCGAAGAATCGGGAGCAATGTAGATGAAGATATGGGAGTGATGGGGACAAAAAAATCTTATGGAAATAAATCATGGATGATTATTATCGTAGATTTATTCTTGAACGAATACATGAATTATAGTATACGATTTTTAAAATTATTATCCTTTTTATTCAATATTGTGGTTATCTCTTGGAAAAAAAGAGTCGGGGCATTGCCCGGAGAGTAAGGATTTTTTGAAAAAAATATATCTTTGATTACAGCCTTGATTTGTAATCAAACATTTTGGCTGGATTTTTACTGGAATAATCATACGCATGGTTTAACGCTACTTCTTTTAAATAACTCTTGAAATTATCGTGTGGAGGGGAGGGACTTTTTAAAAAAAATTTGAATTTATGTCAGTGATAATGAAACTTGATTATTCATTTCTTTTCGCGTCCACTGCGAGTGCAATTAACATGGCCTCGTAGACTCGGTGAGGGGGGGGGGGAGAGTTTCAAGCTCTAGCGTCGAAAATTAGGATACAAAGGGCATATTGAATGAGATGTGTGGCGAGAGGCTTTTACTGTTATTACGAAACGACGAGAGTGGGGCACAAAGGAAGGCAGTGACAATGTCAGCGTTGACTGGTCATCGGTCGGAGCATAGTCACGTTTATTGAGCCGAGTGAGGTGAATCAAAGTACACGGTATCTATATAGATGGACTAATGCCAAAGAGGCGTATCGGTTATGTATATAATTATAGCTTATAAGCCCCTATGGAATTTAACCATCGATATATATATTAGGGTGATGCAAATAAAATCGATAATTTTTTTTTTCGATTGAGTTTGATAGCTGTTAGTACTTGTAAAAAAAGTAACTCTCTCCAAATTTGAGCTTTAAAAAAAAATTTCTAGAGGTCGCTCAAATGACTTTAATATTTTTTTTCGATTTTGACTAACGATCATGATATACAAATTTCGATTTTTCTGTGTCACAACAAAAAATATAAGTATTTGATGTCAATGATGTCAATTTGATGAAGTACTAACAGCTATCAAACCCAATCGAAAAAAAAATATCGATTTTACTTGTATCATCCTAAAATATTAAAGTCATTGGAGCGGACTCTCAAAAATTTTTTTTAAACCTCAAATTTGGAGAGAGTTACTTTTTTGACAAGTATACTAACAGAGCTATCAAACCCAATCGAAAAACAAAAAATATCGATTTTATTTGCATTACCCTAATATATATATATATATATATATATACACACACATCAAGACTTTGAAGCGCGTCGATGATTCAACCTCTCGTTTCGTTCTTATCCCTGATTTTCCCTCGTTGGGCCAGAAAACAAATTGATAAAACTAGCAAACGCCAGAAAAATATGAACGAGGAATTTTCACGTAGTTGGGGGGAAAAAAAAGAAAAAAAAACATGGCGATATGCGTATGAGAAAATCAAGAAGACTAGAGACAGGAGACCGAACTCCTATCCAAGCCTTGAGTTTCAGATGGGCCCATATACGTCCGGCACCAGTCACCGCCACTAGTCGGTAGTGTCCGTGCGCAATGCATTACTGCGCAGTCATGCGCAGTGAAATAACTCGAGTCCCCCACCCCACACACGCTACATGACGCTCACGGCGCTCGCGAAGTTTTAAAGACGCTACTAACATAACCTCAATTAACGCATTATGAGAGTTCTTGTCCTGATAAATTGTTCATATTCTTTTTGTGTTCATTTATTTTTCTTATTCTTTCATATTCTTTTCGTTTCTTATTCGTTCATATTCTTTTTGTGTTCATTTCTTTTTTTTATTCCATCCCCTTTACTCCGAAATCGCCAATATTCTTTTTCCAACAAGTCACAGAGAGCACACAGTTGGACAAAATTCGTTTCTCGCACGCGAGAAAATTCCGCTTATCACAGTCACTATTATGGCAATTAGAAATGCAACAAGTTCTAACCATTATGAAAAGTGACGCGACTGCGTGTCGTGCGACTCGTGCGTCATGAAAATTTTCTGAGGTTATGTTAGTAGCGTCTTTAAAACTTCGTGAGCGCCGTGAGCGTCATGTAGCGTGTGGGGGGTGGGGGACTCGAGTTATTTCACTGCGCAGTAATGCAATTGCGCACGGACACTAGAGACTAGTGGCGGTGACTGGTGCCGGACGTATACGGGCCTACCCCCACCCCACGAGTTCGGTCTCCTGTCTCTAGTCTTCTTGGAGAAAATGTACGATGTATACGACCTCTGGTGGACCCGTTGGACACACGGATGCAGCCTGGTTAATGCAGATGGCGTCATGCGCGAAACTTTCTCCGATACCGTTAACGCGGATGCTCAAGAGAGCCACAGGCACACACACACACACACCGGCCGGCGACGTTCCATGCCGGGGAAGAAGGGATTGGCATACCATAGCGATTCAACGCGATCGGCTGTGATTGGAATGCACCATATACTACTCCACCGTTTGTTGGCTCGATGTGCACGCGATAACGTTACAATCTTCGTTCTTTCTTAAATAATTTTATTGCTCCAATTGCGTTTTTTTTTTCTTCTCCTTCCAGCCGACAAATTCCATTGGAAGTTATTCATAAAATTCGCAGCTATATATATGTACAGTTTATCGAATATTGTTACCTTTGAATTTTGAGCGTGAAAGAAAAGTAATTTTATTTTCACGATTTTATATCCAAAAATTCAATCAAACTTGTATCACGATATTTGATAAATAAATATTTTTTTTTTTCGAGCAAAATCTTTACTTGGCAAATATTAAATTTTTCCAAGTTACAAACGGTGGTCAATGAGGGGGAAATGAATTTTTTTTTTCTTCGAAAAATCGATTTTCATCGATCGTACAAATTGGAGAGTCGTTGAATGGGAGAGTGTGGGGAGCAAAACGATAAATCGTACGATATTGCGTGTCTGTGCGAAGCGGAGAGAAAATTTCATTATAATGACTGATGAGGGAAATTTTAATTTTCGAGTTATCATGTACTGTATAATATGTATATGGAAACGACTCGACGACGTCACGGAGACGTTTGTACGGTTGTACATAGCCAAGCCGGTTGCGTTGGCGGGTATAGAACGTTTCGTGAAACGGGCGCAGCATGCCGCAACCACGAATAATCGATATTCTTGCACCGCCTACTCGCTATATCTCGCTCTTTCTTTTTCCCGCATACACATGCACGCACATTGAGACCTCGTCTACCGGGAGAGAGAGAGAGAGACGACGCAACTTTGCAGCCTCATGACCAAGCCTAACCCGGCGATGCCGGTGGAGTTTTCAACCCCTACGAACGTTTCTCAATGTCCAGTTACCGAGAGCGTACAAAGATACATATATACACGCATGTGTATATATATTCGAGTTTATAAGTTTATTTTCAGAGCTTGCCGTTTTTTGTAATCCGAAACAATCTTGTTTTTTTTTTCCCCCGAAATATATTCATTTTGGTAACTGTAATTGGACTTGGAAGTTTGTGAAAAAAAAAACTCGGTGTATTGGGAACTCACAAATGTCATCCTGACCTCTGGCGGCGAAATGCCTAACTGCTCTCTCCCAGTCGCTGCCCGCGATGATTATCACGCGAATTTGTCACTTTTTTTAAATAATAATTCAAAATCTGCTGTTTCATTACAAGAAATAAGTCATAAATAAAGATCGAGAAGACATAGTCGATTTTGGTACGAGGGTATGAGATTTTCAGCACACGCAGAATATAAATAATCGTTTTATTTATGTCGTGTATAAGCACAAGCGACGTGACTTTTAATTTCATAATTTCTGAAGCACGAACAATAATTTATTTAAAAAAAAAACATTTTTCATGCGATAAGTTGATATTTTAAATGATAATTTATTGTTCGAAAGCAAGTATTTAGCCGAAAAGTGAAGGGAATTTTTTTTTAAGATTTTGAGGTTAATTCTATCTATGTACGCATAATCCTCAACGGTTATAAGCCTTATTATCAAATCTTACAAAAAACAATCGTATTTTGCCGAAAATATTATGCGATGTTTACAACTGTTCCCTATGATGGTCCCCCCCCCCCCCCATGCTAACTATAAGGCTGGCTGACTGGGAATGAGCGGGCATATTGGATCTCCGTGTTGATTCCCAAGACAGAAATTGGCCAAATCTCTAAAAATTCGTTATTTCGACTATGGGGATGTATCGCTTGAAGTCATATTCGATGAGGAATCTCCCCATGATTATTGAAATAACCATATTTTAATAAGCAAACAATTATTTCATTAATAATTAATTAACTTTAAAATTGGAGTAACCAATCAAACGAACGATATTCTTGGTGAAAAATCTTACATTTAAATATCCGATCCACTGCAAATTCAATTATATTACGTGAAAATAAATTTTATTTCGTGCTTAACGGTAAAAAAAAAAAAAATTAGTTCGAAACCGCATGAAACATGTTCTTCGATATTACGAGGAAAAGATTGAGACGAATTGACGTCAAGAGACTATTTCGAGTCGAATAAATCTGAAACAACGATCTGGATATGAATAAAGTTGCATTCAGGGTTACGATTATTCAGCGAGATATGAGAGATATAGAAGAGAGTCCAGTGCGAACAAATAAATCAGGATAGAAGCCACCTGGTGGTGAAAATGCGTAGGTGCCAATTTTTCACCGAGGATCGACCGTGAAGCTATATATATATATATACGAAGAATATATGGAGAACGAGATTCGTTGAACTCGACACGATTGGGCGAATTCTCCTTCTCTCCTTCTCGAAGTATAACACACTTTTGTACATCATTGTGATGGACTTATACACGGGCGTGCCAGTGCATCTTGTTGCGAGTTTACCAGCTTCGACCTTTTCTGCCATTCTCCGATGTATTATCGTTCTCTAAAATCGTTATGTATACATGCACACATTCGCGACAAGCCTCTACTCGTTTACCAAAGAGTATTCATCGGTTTTGTTCGCATCGCGATATGTTTTTCGAAGAGAGAGAGAGAGATAAAAAAAAAAGTCCAGGCCTTTCCAGAGACTCGTATATCGTTCTCGCAACTTCTAACGTCCCTTCTGGGGAATCTTATAATACCGGATTCGGATATATACCGTGGAATAGAAGTGGAGGCCACGACCGTCCGAACTCATCCAGTTTTTATTTTTATTTATTTTTCTCTCGTGATCCACGCTGGGACGTCGTATACGTAGAAGAGACGTATCGCGTTGGGTATTCCCGCATGCGCAAGAATACGATCTAACGCACGCGCCTCGGATCGTTGCCCTCTCTCTACAACGTCACACACGTCTTCGCACTCTTGGTTTTTCTTGCTCCTCATTATCATTTTCTCATCCTACACCTCATGATCCCCCCCCCCCTTTTTTTAAAATCAGCGACGAAGGGACTCGAAGGGCTTGGCCATGTAAATGTATATCGTTCCAAAGCATGAATGGTTTGAAAACATTGATAATGAGAATGACGAGCTGCAAGTACTCGGTATATCTCATTCCCCCTCTGTTCTATGTACCACCGTCAGAGGCCCTCACAGGATTTCCAATATCCTTTGGTGAAAGCTCACCTCGTTCATTCTAACATTATCACGCGGTTTATGCATATACACGCATGTCTAAGTATAATCGTGTTAAATATATAGACCGGAAATTGAAGTGCACTCTCGTGCACTTGCCGGTTTTATGCGGTTAAATAGGAGTATGAATTGAATCGAAGGAGCCCTCGATCAATCTATTATTTATCACAGATTTATGGGAGAAATTGATTTATTTCGATTGAAAAAAAAAAGCTACTACGATGTTCAATCGTTTTACCGTAAAGTTAGAATTACATCTCGATGAATTTACGTAAGAAAAATTGCTTCGGGAAATGATTGGAGATTTTTTTTTTTAATCCTATGAATGTTGTACAAATTTCTCTCACATTCGCGAGCAATTGACCAAACGTATTTGAGCGAAGAAAATTCGACAAATCATTTTTACGATCGATATCCTGTTATGAAATTTTTTTTGTTTAAAATTTTTTTTTTTAAATTACCATTCTCGATCTCGCGCGACGAAGGAGAGAAAAACAACAAGTCACTAACCAGGAATGTTTGGTGAAAGAATATATGTGTATATAGGCTTCTAATAAAAACAGTCCATGTATAGGATTGTGTTTATAACGGATAAATGGTATAACGAGCAATGACATTGAGAAAAGTGGATTTTCGGCAGGACTGAACGAGCGAAGGTCATGAAACATGCGAAAGATTCGCCCAGAGGGCATATGGCTGCTCCTCCGGTTACTCAGCAGCGTGGAATAGTAAAAAAAAACCCCCCTCCGTTTCATATCGGCCTCGCGGTCTCCTCGAAAAATTCGGGTTCACGCCCTGAATTTCACGAGCTTCGTACACGTGGCCTCGCATGACAGTTGAGCCAAATAGCACCGAGAGAGAGAGAGAGAGAGAGAGCAACATCGGCCAATATTGGAAATAACGAAATAATCATTTTGCCACAAATTCTTAAAAATATATATACGTTTTTTTCTCTCTCTGCAACATTATCTCAAATCGCGCGAATAAGGCTACACTAAGGCCGCGGTCCGAATTGCGCTCACAGCGCGCTTAGAGTGCCAACGCGCGTGCTTCAGCATAGGCCTTAAGCTCTGTAAGCGCAATTCGGACCGCGGCCTAAATTGACACGGAACACGGATGTTACGTTTTATTTTTGATTTTCCAATATAAGGATGGAGTCTTTGGCTCGACAATGCGAATTAATAGGTTTATCCGGTGAACAGTGAGACCGGAAGTCGAAACTTTGCAACGTTAACGATTTCATCGACAACTTCCATTTTATTTCCCCGATGCATCGAGTCTTATTCGTTACAAAACTCAATTCAACCGATCCGAGCCGGTTCAAATTTAAGTTTGAAAATCTATATAGCAGCTAATATAATGTCACAACTCTGTTGAGTCTTCAAAGACGCCTGTTTGAATTTCCCACGCACGCAGGTCAGTAACTCTCGTTAATTTTATCAAACTAACGAAACAGGAAGTCTTCTATAGCCCTGTTTATAAATCATCGAAGCCATAATCTTCCAACATTGATGATTCATCGATAAGGTTCGTTTCACTCTTCGCACTGGCTCTTCCTCAAACTCCATCGCATTCCATATTAAAATTTCTTTTCAATTTCTTCTTAATTCAATTGCCCGATTCAAGCATAGAATCTCAAATTCATTCATTTTCAAATTCAAGGCGCCGAATCATACAATCCATCATATGGAAAGTAATGTTTCGTCTGGTTATGGCCACTTGGCCATTTTTCAATCTTATTCCAAGTCCACTTCTCCCCCCCCCCCCCCCCTCTATCTGCGTTAATTTTCTCGTCTCGGGAATGCAGACGGGGAAACTTCCACAGACACATTTACCGAATTGATAAGAGATTCTGTTTTGCGGGTAACGACGATGAAGAAGATAAGTTGTAAGAGAAACCGTACTGGTGAACGAGGAAGAGAGAGAGAGAGAGAGAGAGAGAGAGAGAGAGAGAAAGAGTATAAGAAGAAGAACTTGTATATGGACGACGCGAGATTCTGATATGGCGAATGCAAGCAGCTGCGATCGTATGCGTGCATGCGTGGCAATATCCACTACACTTTAAGACTATACATATACGTACATGTATAAACTAAAGTCTGTGCAAAGTGCACGTAAGGCCAAACTAAGCTCTGCCAATGTGTATGTATATATTTCAACTTTTCAACGTGTGTGCCTACGCTCGACGCCGGTCGTCGGAGGGGAGGAAAGGAAGCGAGACGTGCATGCAGTGCCAGCCGGCAATATGGGAAAAAAGTTGAAGAGAGGGTAACGAGGAACGGAGGGAGGGCAGATGACGATGCTCTCCGGTAGTGTTTCACGTAGTAGGGATTATATATACATAGATATATATATATATATATATATATATATATATATATATATATATATACACACACACATATATATATATATATATATATATATATATATATATATATAAAAGAGAGAAAGAGAGAGTTGCATAGAGGGAGAGTGAAACGATGAGAGAGGGAATGATAAAGATGGTGCATGGACTGGGTGGGAGACACCCCGCGGCAAGCTGTCAAACTACGCCGGTTCCGCGAGGATCTTACGGACATTGCCACATACCGATACTCTTTTCTCTTTTTTTTTCCATTTTCTTCGATTTTCGTCTTCATTAGCCATTCTCACGCACTAATCATCGTCATAATCTTACAGTCATTGTCACGTGACACAAAAATTTCTAACAATTAAACGTTGACGCGTTCCCCGCACGTTCAAAACTTATACACAAACGCACGCACAATTCGTTTTTTTTTTTATTATTTAAATTTTCCTTGCGAAACGGTTTCCCCCGCAAACCCGGTAAAAGTTATATTGCGCCTCTCGCGGATTATAAGTTCATTTGCCAAAGTTATAATTCACCGAAAAAGCAACTCGACGAAGAAAAATTTGAAAAAAAAAAAAAACCCCCAGCATGAAATTTCGTAAATCACAAAACGAACTTACATAATCTTCAGCGATGTATGTATATATACATATATCGTTCCTCATTTGGCAAATACTCACCATCATTTTGTACTGGAGCTTCCTCGGAGCCGCTACGTTCTCCATCCTCACGGACATGCTTGGCGAGTCTAGCGCTGCTGTTCCCGCTGCTGGTGCTCCTCCCGCTTGCCAGTGATGGTGATCTCTCGTCGTGTGTCTCCTGGCGCAGCTGGCAACCACTCTCTCTCTCTCTCTCTCTCTCTCTCGCACACCACACCTTTACCTCCCTTGTATCACAAAAAAAAAAACCAAAAAAAAAATCCTCACAAATATGAAAAAGGACTTCTGTCAACGATAAATCGGACTACACAGGGGAAAAAAAAACTTTTCTCTTCGCGCACGAAACTTTTTCAGAGTATTCTTTATTTTTTTCCTTTTTCGAATAAACTTTTTATCACCCGAATCCCCCTTCCGGTAATGTTTTTTTTTTCTTCCGTTATATCGGGAGTTGCGCGACGTCCCCGATTACCTGTAGTCACAATCCAATGAGTACCACGTCAACGTGTGTGTGTGTGTGTCTGTGTTACTTGGCGTATGGGAGCCACACAGAGCGATGTAAATATTGTAAATAAAAAAAAAAAAAGAAAATTTCCTTCACGCTCGAGAAACACTCGCGATCAACACTCCGTGTACACTCGAAACTTTGTAAAAAAAACAAAAAATAACAAAAAAAAATATAACTTGATAATTCAACTACCGCTATTATTCCACTTGCTGCTATAATCGTGCCCTCAGACACAATTCACGCACTTTTGTTTTTCTTGGTTGTTTTTTTTTTTTTTTTTATCGTGTTGGTAACTTTTTGCTTTTTACCCTCGTTTCGTGTTGAGTGCGTTAGTAAAGTGCCTGGTCGTCTCTCTCTCTCGCACTCTTAATGACGTGCATATATAGAGATAAAGAGACAACGAAAATTTGCACACCGTCGAAATCGTTCTCGCCGGAATGGGGAGGGAGAGGCACTCGGAGAGGACAGCAGTCAGAAGCCACAACGCACACGGGGCGAGCGAGCGGGTATCCCCCCGTCGAACGGCGAAGCAAGAGAGAAAGAGAGAGAGAGAGAGAGAGAGAGAGGGAGAGAAAGATATATAGCAAGGAGGGAAAAGAGGTGGTGGACGACGACGACCGGGAGGTGGCGGCGACGACGGCGATAAACGGCAACGAGAAAAGAGAAGGAATCTCACCCCATCGACGGGTGAACCGCGAATAGCGATTGCAAGCACAGCACCACTCGAGAATCTCTATCCGCTACGAAGAACACGGATTATTCGTATTATGTTCTTTTATACCGGCTGGCTTTTCTCCGCCGTTATCTTTTGTTTAACCTCGAAAGAGAGAAAAAATATTTTCTCTTTTGCCTTTCGAACACTGGTGTATAACCGCCGGCGGCTCAACGAGATTTTCAAATTTCGCTTTTTCACCTTCTTATACATGCACGTATATGTACGCGCGTGTGTGTGTGTGTGTGTATGTATGTATACGTATCAATGGAAGAAGGCGCTGATTATACTTTTCGCGAATGATCCCGAGTAAAAAAGGGGCGGAAGAGGATTATTGGAAGAACGAAGGCGCGCGAGAAGGGTGTGTCGGAACTTTTAACTTTGTTTATGAAAAACCGGATTCGCGATTTTCTCAATTATTTCTCGTACAGATTTCAATGAGAGAGGGAGAGAGAGAGAGAGAGAGTTCTTTTTATATTGTTTTTATCGACGACGTATGTACTTTGTGGAAAAATGAAAAATTTAATTTTTCTCTATTTTCTTTTCACGCTCGAAGATTTTTTTTTTTTTCCTCTATTTCTTCTGTATCAATGAAATTCTCACAAAAATACCAGCGATATATACGTATCTCGCTAAGGATTACGCGAATGGAGTTTTTGCACGACACACACAGAGGCACGCGCGGGCGCGAGCTTACTCGGAACCGAGCAAGAGCGTGTACAGTCGATGATCTCTTCTGGCTCGGCTCTATCCGGCTTTCGTGTGTGTGTGTGTGTGTCTACGCGAATGTATGTATATAGGTATATACGGCAAAACTACACGAGAACGGAGAGAGAGAGAGAGAACCGCACCACCATCACTGGCCACTATACACAGCCGTCGCTACTGGTACATCCTCGTTACAAAAATAGAATTCGGAATCCGGCTTAATAAATAATTCTTCCCTATTCGTCTCGTCCTCGCCGGTTCGTTGCTTATTCTTTTGACTCTCCTTTTTATGCTTTCCGCTCTTTTGCATAAAATCTCCTCAACGTTTTTTTTTCTTAGTTACAAAATGAATTTTCGTTCCCTTTTCCTATCCTTATGCTCGCGCGAACAGAAGTTACTCCTTTCGTTGGATCTCACTGCGGGCTAACACAAATACACACACACACACACACGCGGGCGCGCGCGCGAGAATGGCAATCTCCTACTATCTTGGGCTTCTCTTTAACTCAGCACTCACACTGACGAACGGTCAGACAGCATACACACGTACGCGATGGTGAAAGGGGAGGGAGAGACGGGCGAGACTTCTCGCGCAATCTTTCGACTTCGTTGATTTTTTTTTGTCCGCTCTGGCTTCTCCACACTTCGAATTACCGATCAAACTTTTTTTGTCAACACTAAATATTAAAACGCGCGTATGTATATACGTACGTTTTAATAATCGTTAAATTATTTACTCATGAAAATCGTGTTTTTAGTTATTTTTTTTTTTTGCTCATAGTTATATATATTTTCTCTCCGTTGCGATCGAGGCTCTCGTTGTGTATGATTTATTTTCGTATTTCGCCCTCTTTGTTAACCCCACCTTATTCCATTCCACTTGATTTAAATAATTTTCTTTCTATGTATTTGTTATGGTCTTTTGATCGTTCGGGAATAAAGAATTGGGTGCGTGTGTTGTCTTGTACGTAGAGTCTAAGCTACTACTGACCGGCGAGTTTCGCCCATCTTGGCCCGAAACTGAGTGTAGTGGCCGCGAGAGGCGCCGTACTGCCACGCCACGAGATACATATACATATATATATATACATGTCGTAAAACCGCGGAACTATACGCGACGCTTGAGCAAAGCGAGGGGAGAAGAGAGAGAACGATGATAGCCGCGCCCGTCTGCGCCGTCGTCCACTCGGCAGCACGACTTTATCGGACCGTCACGCTCTAGTCTCGTGTGGTATGTTCTCAACCCTTTCATAAATTCGTGTAACTGCATTCTCTCTCTCTTCTCGACCGTCCAACGAATCGTGTATATATATATATATATATCTGCGAGGAGGCGAGAATCATGGAATTTCGTGCAAGTATACGGCGTACGGCGGAGATGTTCAATAATTGTTCAATAGTGAACAAGCAGGGAATCTCGTAGTTCCAGAAAGAATGGCGCTGCGATCGTGTTTCGATTTTTTATCAAGTTGGCGAGACTGACGTTCGACGGGGATCATTCGCTCATTTCAGACTGTGAGCCCCTGGAAGGAATAGCGAGAGAGAGAGAGAGAGAGATGTATATATAGAGTATGTTTACACGGCGCCTCTTATTCCGGTGTAGTTAAACCAAGTGTTTAAAGTGCGTGTAGACGGTACCTAACGGGTGTTACGTACATACACGCACTTAAACGCTTGGTTTTACACCGAAATAAGAGCGCCGTGTAGTGATATTTAATTCTTATTAGAGAAAGGAAGAGAAGAATGAGAAAAGTGTAAAACCGAGGACGATTAGGAGAATCCGACTGCACGACCCTGCTAATCGGAGGGCTAGCGCAAATATATAAGATATAGTTCTCGAAGAAGATAGTCTTGGGTTGAGCCGAGACTCCGAGACAAGCAGCAGAGGATCTCCGGAAGAGAGAGAGCCGTTTACTCTCACCTTCGCAAAAGATCCTCGCGTTCCTTTTTTTCCTCTATTTTCAGAATATGGATTACTGTAAATTTTTGAATCCACATACAAACAGATTAATCTGTTTAAAAAACAAATTAGCGTTTTAGGGTCTCAATATTTCGTTTTGAGTATGTTTCTCTTGGTTTTTTGCTCGTTTATTCGGTACATAACCCAGAGAGAGACACATACAAGTCGTGTACGACAACCTCGCGACTTCCCGTGTATCGATCTTTCGACCAAGCGACCTTGCTTCACTTTTCTCCGTGATCGGAGCAACTCACCGGTAGGATAGACTTTTCGGTAACAAAACGGCGTAACTCACTCGATTCAACACGCAGTGATGTAGGTTATGTCTTTTTATATGGTATAGCGATCGATATAATAATAATAATTTATCGTGTTCTCCGAAAAAGTGCGATACATATACTCACTAATCGTAAAGATGTATACGGTGTGTATGGACAAATAATAAACCCAGAGTTATGATAAAAAATAATAAAGGCAGAAAGTAAACAAAAATCATAAGAATAAATGTTACATAGGCGGGTTGTCTATAGTCAAATAGATGAGCCATTCTTACTCAATATCGCGATGGTTTGGCAAACTAAATTATGAGTCAATAATAACGAGCGAGTGAGAGGTCTGAGTGTATAGAAAGATTGTGTGTTTCAACGGATTAGATTCGATTTACCTGAATTCTTGTTCGAGGCGTTCTCGCATAATACATACCGTGTGTATATATTATCTTTCTTTCTATCTCCGGAGCGTCTTTCTTCTCCCTCTCCCTTTGCTGCAAAGCCACGGACAAGGTCAAGGCCGTTGCCCTCCTTATTCCCAACCCTCCCTCTGCCCCTCATTCATCCACACCGGGCAAGCAGCATGCTCAAGCTCGCTCTCATTCTTTCTCGTTCTCTATCGTGTATATGCGAGAGAGAGAGAGAGAGAGAGAGAGACTCTTTACGTGCTGCAACGTACGATTACGATGTGGTCGTCGTCGGCTGTAAAAGAAACAATCTCTCTCTTCACCTTGGCTTCTCTATGCAATAATGCGATATGTGGTGACATTTTTGTTCTCGGAATTTGTGGAATTCGAACGCGCAGCAATGTCAACGCCAAAAGCGTTATGAAGTGAAATCATACTTGACTATGGGGAGGCACGTTAAATTAATATCTACTTTTTGTAATCTCGAGAATACAAGAATCAAGGAAAAACGTTTTATAATCTCGAAAAAATTGAAATAAAATATAGATAAATTTTTTACATAGAAATTGCACAAATAGCTACTTTTTATTGCAACGAGAATAGCAATTAGAAAGAAAATTTTGACTCGAGAGAAATTTAATATATATATATATATATATGCGAGAGAGAACGCATCTGAAACACATCATTCCAATTATAAGTTGGCAACTGAAGCCTCGATTGGTCGTTTCAGCCGCGTTTTATGTTCTGCTCTCCCACAATCTCCGGGTCGCGTTGGAATCGTTCAATTGACGCGAAAGAGACGATTGACACGCTCTCGGGATCGATATAGATATATATAAATTGTTCTTCCGGCCGGTTTAATTAAATTCCCGGACTGTTCGGGCGGAGAATGGGAGGAACACTATAGAAGCTTTCGAGGACGAGATAAGATTAATAATCGCTGCTATATGATACTTTGGATCCCCTACGGGGCGTATTAAATTATTGTTATTATTTCCGTGATGAATTATAATACACTGCCAGAGTGAATTTGATGATTTGATGAGGAAAAATTTAACGAATTTTGTAAATTTGATAAAAAAACGGATGATAAACATTAAACATAAATTCAATAGATAAAGTTTCCCAGAATCGCGTTGGAGTGTCGAGACAGGATGTCAAGGCTGGTCGGTCAATTGCTTCCGTGATCAACTAATACCACATAAACACGCGCCTCTCTTTCTCCCTCTAGCGCCATGTCGCGATATGTCGTATGCGCGTAAATTGTAGGTACGGTTATTCCCTACAGTATCTCCCTAAAAGTCTCTCGCTGTGAGAGAAAAGTGCAAGTCACGGATATCTCTGTACACCTGCGATACACCTTCTGTTGTGGTGCGACACGTTTTGTTTTCGAGAGGAAACATTATTTATTTTTAACTCTCCATTATCCTCCTGACATTTTATAATTTTCTACTTTATACCGTTTCTTTTTCTTCTCGAATAACGTGGATGATATGATAGGAAAATACATTGATCGCTTTAGTAGCGTCGCCATGCACATCTTGTAAGATTACCTCCGCGCGTCACAGCTCGCTGATTGAACTAGTAGATATCGATTCAATTTCGCGATGATGCGACCTCATCATATTTAACCACCGGTTACACATATATATATACCCCGGCGAATGTAGAGAGGGGTAGCAGCAGTGTGCGCGCGTTTGTTTTATTTTTTTAACGTGAAGGTGGCGCGAGATGTTTATACGAATAACCCGAGAGTGACCTTGTTCTCTCGCACACTTTGGTGTGCACACGCGTCTTCTGCTTCCAGATCCCATTCGAATTACTTTACGTCTATAAGGACACAGGGTCAAAATCAATATAAGGCCTGCGTATTACAATTTGCGCGAGCGAATAGATTCTTTAAAAGATACACTCTCGACGCCCGTCAAAATTTCATCGTTTATCTTGAAAAAAAATTTTGAAGGACGAAGAAAACAAAGCTTAAAATTTTTATGATCCTTTTCTCGATATTCATTTTATTTCATGACGTAATTTAAGTTTAATTTTATTCAGCAAAATTTATTAATATTTAGAATACTATTTGATCAAAGTAGCGATTGGTAAATCCACTTGGTTCAAGTGTTCCAGCCGCAGCGAATTTTACGACGATGAGGTCAGCGGCACTGTAAAAAAGTAAAAAAAAAAAAAAAAACAGCGCTAATTCGTTGTCTCGAACTGGGCGCAAATTGACACGTGGGAGGCATTTTTTTAAAACATACTAGTATGTGTATATATACGTATAACGATTGAGGGAAACCTGCTAGTTTAGCCAGGCCGAACACAGATGGAGATAAAGGACGAGCGAGGGAGTCGACAAAAAAGTAAGAGTGCCTACTTATTGATCCACCAGACGGCTCTTCTTTCCGTATGTACTTGATCGATACGTGTGTCAAATACGCGCGTAGGTCGGAAAAGCGAAAAAAAAAGGCAATAGATTCCACGTCGTTATGACGAATTATCATTTCGAGAAATTATATTCCATTGTTGGGGAAAAAAATACATTTGCACGATCCGACACGGCGGAACTGTAAAATAATGCAAGAGGTGGGGGAGGGAGTCATGATAGCAGTGAGAACATCGAAAATCGTCGAGAGCCTTCCGCAACGCTGGAGAAAACGCGCCCCAGCGCAGAGCAGCAGCAGCAGCAGAGCCAGCCGTGAATCCTGAACTTTGAGGTCATCGCCCGAACGATCTTTGGACCCTACCGTTCCTGCGCGAGGGTGAAATATCCCGATGAGGGCTAGAGAAAGAGAGAAAACTACACCGCCACGCTACAAGCCGAATCGAGACTGTTCCAACACACGAATAGAGTTCTATCACGCTGCAACCGTGAACATACAATGATCGAACGAATACGTATGAGTGTCCGCGTCCGTGAAAATACGTCCTCTTTGCTTTCGAGGATATACTCTCTCCCTCTAGCGTCGTTCTGGGAGACAACACCCCTCCCCTCCTTCCCTCCGTCTCGTCGACGCGATCGAATCGACGAGGAAAACTCTCTCGCGGGTATATATACGTACACCCTCTCGGCTCACGAGCCTTTCCCTCTTTTTCTCTCGTTGCGATATCTCGCGTATGGATGAAAATAAATCTTCGAATCCGTACTTTGTATTACGGATAAAGATAAAAAAAAATAGCTAGGCCTCTTGAAACTAATGCATCGACCTTTCCACTGGAGGGAAAAATAAAGATTAATTTTCCAACCAATATATGATTTACAATGTTAATTTTTTTTTTTTTCATCGAAAAGTTTGACATTGGACGTGAGGATGATCAGTCAATGGTAGGTATAATCTAAAAATAAAGGGTTAAAAAAATATACACAATGGCGGAAAAAATGGATCATCAATGATTGGATTGATGATGCAATCGCAAAATCGAGCAATTTAAAAAATCTTAGGGCTCGTGACTTTTGAATAATGCCCAAATCTTACGTATTCGTGATAATCGCAGCCAGATGTTTCCTGATCTGATAAATAAAAATCAATAGGGCTATGTAATATACCGAGATAAAGAAGTCTGCGGTAAGCACCGAGCTTTTCCCCTATAGGAATGGCAGGGACATACCACACTTCTATTCTCCGTTTATCGGAGTCATTTCGGGTTTGCTCGAATATGCCAAAGGTTCTCACTCTCTCTTTCTCTTTCTCTTTGAAAGCCTCTATGAAGCAGCCACGGACGAGACGAGAGGGTGAGAACGGGAGTTACGCGTTATTGAGCGAGCATATCCGACAAAGAGAGCGGGCGCAGACGAGGGCAACCACCCCGCGCGTCGGGCGTTTCGCGTCCGGCAGCAGCAGCAGCAGCGCAGAGGTACAAGAAGCAAAACCACAGAGAGAGAAAGAGAGAGAGAGAGAGAGCGAAGCGTCTCTCGCGTGTGTGCGGCTGTGAGAAAAAAAATTTATCTAGCAAGTCTTCAGCTACGGTGGAGAAAGAAATTATCTGCAACGTCTTATTTTCCATTCCCACATTTTTCTCCAGCATTCCTTGATGAAATTTACGACACTTTTTTTTTTACAATGATGGTGTCTTTCTACTTGTATTTTATATTATCGGTTATCGGGGCTAAATATAGTTGTAATATATGTTTATTAATGTATTAAAATCATACAACCTCTGCAAACCTGATTGCTACATTCTCTCTCTCTCTCTCTTTATATATATATATATATAATATATATATATATCGACGCTCGAAGAAATCATGTTTCGATTGGAGTTTTCTGTTTGACATAGGTTACATGTTTTATATAGAAGATCGTCTCTTATTGGTGAGAGAGTGACGAAAAAAAAAAATCTCTAGGGCTCGTCAAATTTTCATTGATTAAGGTACTAACCGGCGTAAAAACATTTAGGGAGAAACGCAACAGAGGGACAGGGAGCAAGGAGGGTATCGATTTCTCCCTCGGGGGACTCTTCACGTTGCGGATTCGAACGTCACAGCAGAGGGAGAGTGAGAGACGGTTGCCTATATATATCGCCTACATCCACCGCCCCCACATTTACTACATCCGATTCGTATCCTCGTTTTCTAGACTGTACGAAAATAATTTGTAAACGCAACTCTCCAATCAATGGATAAAAATTCCAGATTTCGTTGCTACACAATCGATCTGAGTACGAAATTTGCAAAGTATTGCGCATACTTTTGCAGAATATTATGGAATAATTCCTAATACATAGAGGTATATAGTAAATTTTCCGACAATCGAAAAATATTCATATCTGTATTGAATATTAGTTTATTAAATAATCATAAATGGAATATTAACAGAAATAAAATTTTTATTCTGTCATGAATGATATGCCTTCATTTTGATCTGTACTACATTCATTGCGAGAATAATACACTAAAATAATGTATTATCGCGGATATTTTATCAGCTCGCAAAATTCTTTAGTTCAACAATGAAAGAGGCACATATACAAATCTTTGGTGTTTGAGTCGAGGCAGCTGAGCTATAATATAGCAGGCATTGATCGGAGATATATTACTCTAATTTTTGGCATTGCTATCGATGATTAGTGGTAGATGAAAGTAAAGATGTTACCCCATGCATTTATTTGATAACCGAATGTTTTTGTTATTCGTTAATCGTAACTGGCTTATATCTAATAACTCAAAACAAACTGCGTTGCATGCCCTATGGTCGTTTTACTGCAGACCTTAGCTGTAGTATTATTATTACTAATGCCAGGGTCAAAGTATATGCTACATTACCATTTCATACAGAAACAGATCGATTGATAATTCTTTTAATCAATAGAAATTCCAATTACTATAATTTTCTATTACCTCTGTTAAAATCACCGCTTTCAGTACTTAAAAAAGTAGAATCCAAAGAAATAAAAAATCTTTAAACGTCCCTTTTTACTGATTGTTTTTTTATAAAACGATCAGAGCATTGTGAGCCGGGAAAAACAATATATTCGCGATATACATATAATAAAGAATATATTTATGACTACTTGTAGGTTATGTTTACTGTTATGGTTAAGTGAACGCCACGAAGTTGGTCGGTGATGACTTACCTTTTCGTGGAGCGCTCAGTCGGTCAGACGTCGCTTCTTTTGAAACGATATGTTCCGATAAAGGCAATATGGCGCTGCAAGCAGTTTCTCGTCTTTAAAGCCCGTCACACAATGCGAGGAAATAAGAAATAGAAATAAAAATTAGCCAATCACGGTGTACCTTGAAAAGCTATATACCAATCAAATGGCTGTTTCTTATTTCACATTTCTCATTTCCTCGCATTGTGTCATGTGCTTAAACGTTTTGCTGTCGTTTTAACAGCAATAATTAAAAATTAAACGGACCGTGAAGCTAGCCACACAATTTTTTTAATCGATTCAACAGTGACAAATGACCAATAGGGGCCTATAGGGGATACCATTTAAAAAAAAACGTGCCCACATTTGCTCTACCACCGTGGTGGGTGTGGAAATGAGCAATTCGCAACTTTCATTAGCTCTAGGGGTTTTGCATTTTCATGTATGAGAAACCAATTAATATAATAAGAACTCGAAATTATTAATAATGGAATCTGCATAATAATAAAGCATTCTTAATACAAAATTGTATCAAGCTAATACAATTTCGCAATTCAAGCTAATATTAAGATTTTTCGTTAACTTGATCCAATATAATATTTCTATTCAGATATATAGGCAGGTACAGGATACTGTTAAGAGTTCGCTTTGTAAATTTAAGATTTCTAGTTGAATAATGTAATATTTGAATCCAAATATAGGCAGGTATAAGTATAAGGCTAAGATTTCCTTTAGGTATAAAATTGCGATCCCCTCTGTCGACAGAGAAGTTTGCTAATGTAACAAGCTTTTTGTTAGTCTCCGTAACACAAAATGACGAAGCGATTGTTCTGTACACTTGTAGCTTTAGATGGGTTTAGTTACAGCTCTATAACAAGACTCTTTGTCATTGCTGGTATATTATATTTTGGCGAAAATATAAAATGCCTTTGCTACCCTCAATTTCGTAATTACTTCCGCTTTGTTTCTTTATCCCGTTTAATTTTAGTTCCCAAAATTACATATATATACCTAGTGATCAATTTATACAACAAGAATATGAAAATATATGGAATTTTTATAATAATGAAGTATTTTCTAAAACAAAAACGTGTGTTAATTTTTAACTCCCGACTGCCCGTTGAGCAAAAAGGCTTGAGAAGATAATGTAAATATAATTTTTTTTTTTTCAGAAAAACATGATTGTATAATAATTTGATAGATACTCAAAAAGGCACAAAGGGCGCCCACATTGTTGCTTCAAATTTTAAAAAGTTCGAAATAAATTTAAAAAAAATTTGATACGCATTTTCGACTCTCATTATTTCAAATAATATCCTATCAATTTTTACCACCATCTCCGAATCTTCCATTTTCTCCAAATAGACTTATTTATTATATCGATTAAGAAAAATACATTATTTTCTTCTGAAATATAATTTTTATTAATTATTAAACAACAAATCGAAATATTTTACACGGCTACAAAGTCTGCTGCGACGGTAGCGCAAAATATTTCGCTAATTCTCGCTTTCTCGTCGATACAAAACCGTTCTCATATATTTCGTTCGCCTCGTGGATTTGGGCATCGAAAATCTTAGTTTTTATCAGGAATGCATGACGCGGAAAAAGTAGAATCGATAAAAGTCGCTAGAGAGAAAGAGCGTCTTGGGCATCGTTGGTAGACGGTTTACGCGTCAGTCTTTCTATCCGGAAAGCATGAGAGCCGAGTAGGTACGTCCGCGTGAAACGCGCGACGAACGTTGATGCGACGACTTACTACCTACTCATGTTATCCGGATGCAAGACGAGACCGCCTGGACCTCGCAATACGACCGCGGCCTGAGCGTTTTTCAGGGGGTGGATTAATATACAACTATAATTGTATATAAATAATAATAATAATATTAACGACAATAACAACAAAAATAACCATAATAATAGTAACAACAATAATGATAAAAATAATAATAATTATTATTATTATTAATGTGTTGCATAGTATAGTTACAATTATAATAATTGTATTATGGTCCGAGTTCGTCGACCAATCTGCAAAAAAAAATTCTCAGGTCTATTGCGATCCAGAAAATCTCGGTTTGTATCCGGATCACATGAGTAGGTAGCAAGTCGTCGCGCCGCGTAATGCGGCGATCATGCGTTCCTGATACAATCTCAGATTTTTCGATGCCCAAATCTACGATGCGAATGAGAGATGAGAACGGTTTTCCATCGGCGAGAAACAGTATTTTGCACTTCCGTCGCAGCAGCAGGCTTCATGGTAGCTTAAAATATTTCGATTCGTTGCTTAACAACTAAAATGATTATCGAGAAGAAAATAATGAATTTTTTTTTGTTTTTGTTATCAATGTAACAAAGTATTTGGGGAAAATTGAAGAACCGTGGAAAATTAATTGGACGTTATTAAAAAAAATTGAGGTTCGAAAATCCGTATGGAAAATTGTTCGTAATGCGATATAATTTTAATCATATTCGTCGATATTAATTTGAATTTAATTGCAATTATTTTTTTCTTTTTTCTATGCTGATTAATTAATATTTTGGAATTTTTTAGTTTTCTTTCAAATAGGCATCCCGAAGGCAGCACCCAAAAACAAACGGATGAATAAGTAAATAGATTTGAAACATTAAAAAAAAAACAAGTCCCGACTGAAGAATGAAAAGTGTAAATAGAAAAAAAAAATTTGTTTTCCTTCGCAAAAATATTGATAAAAAATAATTCATGCAAATTTGTGGCGTCAAAAAAAAAAAAAGATTGAAATAATTCACCATACTTATAGGACAAATTATAATAAATTCATTAATAAAATTGAAAAAAATCGAGATGCCTCCCTGTACCTTTTTTTTTTTTTTTCATTCACGAACCGTTTGCTGATAAGAATTCTTGGTCTTAACGGAAAAGAGAGAACACACGCATGTTCGATTAATTTGAAATACAAATTTCAACAGCACTGAAGATGTTCATATAAACGGAACAAGAATTAGGAATGTAACAATAATTGGGTTTTTTAATTGTTTTATTTTATCATTTATTCTTCGGTATAATACAAGGATTATACATAAAACATTATTCATAATTATGTATGCTAATAGTGTAAAATTATACCAAGGTGGCTGCATGGACTGAGGAAAATAAGAGAAATTTTTTTTTTTTTTAATTAAAAAAAAACAATAACGAGAGTCATCGATAAATATCTTTTATTCAATGGGAGTAACATTTATTCTTACTTAAAGCATACTATTTAAACTTATAATATCGTAGAATTTTATCAACGGCAACAATAATCGTGACAATTATAAGAACGAAAATGCAATAGTGTTTTATTGATTACTCGAATGACACATTGATAATTACAATTGCACAGGACATGGGTGAGAAAGAGAAAACGAGGCAATAATGTCCGTAAAGTTGATCACAATTTAACTCATTCTCTCTGTGCATCCTACTATAAGGCGTGCCAAAAATTAACAACTTATGAGAAAAATGATGATGATAAAAATAATAATAATGATGATGATGATGACGATGATGATACTAATAATGGTTCATACTAATTGTAATTGTCATTTTCACTATGGCTAATCGTTAGTTTTATCATTATTCTCACTACACGGTGCTGGTTAAAGTATAATCTGCTGATTTTCTTTATTCTTGTTTCTCTTTTTTTTCTTCTTTTCTTTCTTTCGTTTCTCATTCCAAGTTGAAGATTATTTTTTGTTCGTCTCGTCGGTCCGTATCTCATTATTCGGTGGGGGGTTCGCAAGGGAAATATAATTGTTTCAAGTTCTCGCATACCTGTATGTACATATTTTATCACGTTCCAATTTAGCGGTGGTAAAAATCATTATTTTTTTTTCGTTTTCTCTTGTTCGATAATAGCCGGATGATAGTGCAAATGCCAAAGTCTCGTTTTCGTATAACGTCGTAAATTTTTTTTTTTTTATCGTGAACAATCAGAAACATTCCCGTTTCTGGGAATTAAAAATCATCATATTGTTTATTGTATCTCGAAATTTTATAATCGACTTTACCTCCTCGTTGTACTGACGCTGATATATATATATATATATATATATATATATATATATATATATTAATTACCTCGTTCAACGTATACGAATCACGACGATGCGAACTTTATTTCAGTTTTCTCTTTCTTTATCGCACGGCTCTTATGTAATTCACGTTAAAAATACTGTCGCAGAATGGATCTGTCGTAATTTGCACATTGACCCTTGGCTCGAAAAAAAAAAAAAAAAAAAACAATAAAATGTTTGACGAAAAATAATAACACGAGAGGAAAATTATAATAAATGAATTTCCATGTAATTCGGATAAAAGTTTTCGACGATGAGCAGCAATGATGGAAAACAAATTGATAATTAATCCATATCACGGAAAAAAAATTTTTCTGTGAATTTTACAGTTTTGTTAATGAAGAATGCCTCTCGGGAGGAAAACTTTGGAAATTCTTTCGAATTTTGAAGTGGAAATAATTGTTTTTACAGTGTTTTGATCAAAAAGTAATAATGCGGGGAATATACTTCTGTACCATATCTGTATAACCATATATTTGTTGGTTTAAACTGTAAAAAAAATTATTTCCACTTTCGAAATTCGAAAGAATTTCCGAATTTTTCCTCCCGAGAGAGGCATTCTCCATTAACAAAATTGTAAAATTAACAGAAAATTTTTTTCCGTGATATATGCGTTGTTTGGATCAGCGACGGGGAGCTGGGGGCTTGCGGTCAAATCGTCGCCCTCGTATTCATGTTACGATTTTTTTTAAATTTTCTTTTTTTTTTTGGTTTGTTCTTCGTTTCTACGTTAATTGCGATATCGAATCCTTCCAATCGTGTTTCAATGGCTATTATAGTTACGTTTTATATCTATATCATTATTATCATCGGCATAAAGAGGTTTTTTTTTTTTTTTATGGCGTTCGTGCTTGATTGATTGATTCTTCATAAAGAGGCAGCAAGAGATAGAAAGAGAGAGAGAGAGAGAGACGGTCCTTTCTTTTTTTCTTTTTCATAGAAAAAGCCTATGGGAAAGTCAAAATATTCAACGGTGACTGCTGCATAATGAGCGTTGCAATTTTTTCTCAGTACACCGAGATTTTTTCAAAAATATTTTGTTCCGTTTCAAAGAATTTTTATCCGCGAATGCTCTTGCGCGTGGACTCTCGGCTACGTCTCTTTCTCTTTCCTCGATACTCCCCTCACAAAAATAACGTCTCTGCCCAATATCCGTTCTCGATAACAATAACGAAAAAAAAAAAATAAAAAAAACAACAAAAAAATAAGGCTACGATCGTGCGACGAGTACACGGAGGACCGTAAAACATAACGATAGCTTGAGCAATTAAAAATATATATCACCAAGTTACAAACGAAACGACGAATAAATATATATATATATGTGTGTATATATATATTTATATGTTTGTAATGAAAAATCGAAAGATAATTATCCGCTGATTCATGAATAAAAGTAAACTTATAATAATTATTGCACGTTCGTACTTGGCGCACCTTCCGCCGCTAAAGAAGGTGGCAATTTTACATATATATATGTATATATATATATATATATATAATATTTATTAATACCCTTTCGTGTAATTGATCCGACGCGACGGCGAGATTATCTCGCTTGAAAATGCTCGGACGTCTCGGTAAATCGAGCCTCGCCGATATATTTCAAGCTTTTAGCGGAGAAAAATCATCCGGATCGTTTGGTTTGGTTTCTTTTTTTTTTCTTCTTCTTTGGCAATAATAAATTCATTACAATATACATCTTAGATACGATCGAAATTCGACTGGCCGCCACAGAGTTACAGGGTTTAGCGTGCGAGCTCACCCCTTTTTCCTGTTTTTTTTTTGGTTTTTTTTTTCTTTCTATCGTGGCACTTAACTATATATTTGCTCGCATCAGCATCGACGACGATGCTCATGATATATTTGAATTGTTCTTTCGTTTCTTTCCGTCGCTCCATCGAATAATAATATGTACAATCTATGGACAATATGGGCTCTCTCGTGGCAACTCTCTCTTCTCAAAATGCTAATCGATTATACCCTTTGCTAAAATATCCGTCCAGTAGGTATATCGGTAGGGAGCTATGGATATTGATGCTTTCAAGTTATACTTTATATATATATATATATATATATAAAGTATAACTATACATATATATATATATATATCCATGATAAGAGTTCATAACAATGAGAATGGATATCATAGTGATAATTATTAATGATCCTCATCGCGATGACTGATCATTGTTTTTTTTTTTTTTTTTTAATCATCGATCTTTATCGATATTGCTGGGACGCATCGACCTGATAACTTTTTCGTAATCGCTCAACTGTATAATTGAAAATTCGCGATTATCCAACACGACAAAAAAAACCTTTCCAAGGCTCGTTAATAAACGTTTCAAGTCAATTTTCTTCTTAGTTTTTCGTTTTTTTTTTTCGTTTTTTTTCATTTTTTACACGTTCAGCGTTGAAATCCCATACGTCAAAATTTTTCACGTTTATCATTGGTAAAAACATTATCGCGATTATATCGTCAATTCACGATTTTTTTATTTACAACGCCACACCGGTCGCGATGGCGGTTACGGCCGTTTTTGTTTGTTTGTTTGTTTGTTTTTTTTTTTTTCTATAATTATTTACAATAAATCACGATGAGGCGCGATTCATGATTGGGGGGGTTAGGTTTCGGCTCTTTAACCGGTTTAAACGACTTTTTTTTTTTTTTTTTTCGGGCAAGTTGATCGGGGCGGAAGGGGATTTAGCACCTGCACTTTTCACAACACGCACATTTTTCCATCGTTTCGCTCGAAATTTCACACCGTGTAGTTCTCGAGCTTTTTTTCGTTCACAAAATCTTTATTCGTATCTCCCTGGATGACGAAATATTATGTGCCGTGTTTATGTCAATGAACTTTCGAAGTTGATTTTTGTATTTATATTTGTTAGTTCTTCATGCATGTTCGCGGCAAAAGATACGAGAAAAGACTCGATACGAAAAGTAGAGTTTTAAGTCACGTGACTTTTTGGCATTCTTACGGGGTTTTTCTTGAGACATGTTTTTGGGACATATATATATATATATATATATATATATATATATATATAATCGAGGAGCCACGTTATAACGTTCGCGGGAAAGGGGGGGCTTGATAAGGGAAAATATATCGTTTGCTAAATCGTCGTGACGGAACGATTGCTCGATCGATATACATATATATACATATGTGTATTTATTTAGGATGATCTCAGATAGGCGTTGGTAATACCGTAAAATCCTGAAGGGCCGTCTTCACGGACTCGTAGATGGGTCTGTTGTTGTCGTCGGCACAGTAGCCATCGGGCGTATAAAGGGTCTGTAGCTTCGTCAGATAACTGTCGAAATTCTCGTGGCTCATTTTCTCCTGATGCGCGCTACCCGAAGCGTTTGGTATACGCACGTGTTCCAATATCGTTATTACGTTCTCGCGCAACGAGTGATAATAATCCTTGAGATTGTTGTTACGTTGAGCGATTACGTTTGTCTCCTGAAAAACATTTGAAAAAGAAAACGAAGATAGGACGAATCGACATATCAGCGAATGCCCTCATCCTTTTTGTGTGTTTTTGATTGGAGCGGAGAAAACTTTTGTATCGGCAATCGGTTATGGAATTTTTCGTGATACGAGAGAACGAATACTTGTAAATTTCGATAAAAATTACGAGCTTGTTATTCATTTTTAAAATTTTGCCACAATGGGGGAATGGAAATGACACAAAGAAAAGCTTCTTTGAGTCAGCCTATGGGTCAACGAGGATCATTTTTTTGTATGCTACGTATGATGATGATGATTGTGGGAAGATGCATTTGATTGAACGAATCGGTCATTAAAATATTGATCTTGATTAACTTAACTCATTATCAATTGTATTCCAATTATTTTTCTTTTAAATGAGGGATGGATGAAAATTAAAAGGAAACCCTTTGTGTCAGCGATCGGTCGTAGAATTTTCTGACTTTTGTACGATGTTTGGAAAAAAATTAAAATATAAAAATTGTGCTTGAATCGTCGCAGCGATATCGATGCAAGGTAAACGACCGAACGCCGCGGATAACGCGCACACAAAAGGTCCCCCAAAAATACCGGCTGAGCATCGTATCTCACCTTGTCGCCGTGTTTCAGTTGATTTTCCATAGAGGCGATATCGGAGCGCAGACGCAGAACCTGGGACTCGACACGGGCGTTTTCTCTCTGTAATTCGGTGATCTCTGCCTCCAATGTGTAGAGATCCTCGCCCTGACCGCCACAACCAGCAGGTCCGTTAACGCTGATAATTCCCTGACCCGTACCCAATGGACCACCCTGTGCCGGACCACCGGAATCCACCCCTGAATCGAGACAGAGACAAGCTCCGTTTAACCAAGTGTCGGGGTGAATGGCTCTTTAATTCAAATAATTTCTGTCCCTCTCGCGGACGAAACTTTAAGCTCTCCATAAGTCTCATCATTACCCATCTGTCCCTTCTCTCATATTCAAATTATGATCGGTTTAAAAAATCAATACTCTCGTATCTTTTTGTTCGTTTACGATAGATCGCGCGATCGAGTACCGAAAATTTATTAAACTTTCAGATCAACTCGAAAGAAGAGGAAAGACTCGCGGAGTGTGTATAAAAGTTGAAAATTTACATTTTTCTCAATAAAAATCATTTCTTCGATCAACAGCAACGAATTTTTCACGAATTCGCCTTATCATCGATGGGTTTCATTGTCATTGTTATTATTTTTTTTTGTTAATTCCTCGCAGAGGATTATATTTGTCGATAGATCTGTCGTAAACGATCAAGATATTATTATTAACGCGATAACAGGAACGGATTAACGTATCCTCGGACAAGATTCCCTCGCTAGTGATGAAAAAAAAACTAATTCTATTATCGTTTCACCTATTCCTTGGTTGACGATTGAGCGAGGGATTCTTACCAGGACACGTCCGTATGAGAATTGTATGATCATGAATCATCAAAATGAATCGATCGCATGTGCAATATGAGGCAAGAGGGGAAAGAGAGAGAGAGAGAAGGGTGGAGGGGATGAGATATGATGAACGACCGAGATATAGTCGCCCCATATTTGAATGATGACTCATTGGCATGTATAATATTGGGTGTCCTCGATGTAGTAGACCTGCTGGCATGGCAGCAGACTCGAGGATCTCGTTATATAAATTAGAGTGCTAATTCGTGTTTTACGTTTGCATTGATATAAAACATTATTTAATCTAAATTTATATGCATATATATGTATAATTTTGCAAAGTGGTGTGCAAGGAGGCGTTTTTCTAACGTCAACACAAGACAAAAGGTACATGTGGATAAGCAGCAGCAGCAGCAGCAGCACACACACACACAAAGACATATATATATATATATACATATGTATATAAATATATAAAGGGTCAGTGGAGAGGGTTGATTGATTAACGATTATTCCTTTGCCAATTCTCGTTCGAGCGGCTATTTTCCGAGATCTACGAGAGACAGAGGTCTCCCTTTAAGGTCGTTGCCTTCTCTCCGGAATATCCAACTCGTCCTCTCTCGTTGGAGGTGTCCTCTCGCTTTACGACGCTCTGAAGGGGTTTTGTTTTTTTTTTGTTTTTTTTTTTATTTATTTTTTTTTCATGGGAAATTGTGACGTATCTTCAAGGATCATTGTATGGGAAAGAAATTAGCGTGAGGTGCCATCATACCAGATAACAGAAGAACGAAGGGAGACTCCGAGTGTTGAATTTGGATTTATAATTGAAAAATTGTAAGTTTATGATTTTTTTTTTCCTTCAACGAACAAACGCGAATGCATTGACGCATTGTTCCATTGTATTCTCTCTTGTCAATGAGAATTTTGGAAAGAAATGAAAAAAAAAAGGAAAAAAAAAAGTATAAATGCCAACACTCGGACGTCGTTTCGTACAATTAAATACACTCGTGTGTGAATTTTTTTTTTGTCGCTGTTGTAAGATTGGTTTTTGTTTGTTTGTTTGTTTGTTTGTTTTTTTTTTCTTTTTCTTGTTACGTAACACCGAGAAAAAACACATAGAAACAAGTGGCGAGTACGTCAGTCCCTTACCTTCAAAAGTAACTGTTCTCCTCAAAGCTGAATGACAGGAAAGGAGGAGCTGATCGTGAATCCCAGAATAAATCAGAATAGATTATTTTTCATCCTCGTTATTATATATATATGTGCGGCATATTTCGTCGAGAGAGCCTCGTATTTTTTTAGGGAGGGGGGGGGGGGGGACCTTTTGAAAACATTTTCCTTTTTTTTTCTCCCATGACATATACGATATCTTCGTATACACGAATACTGTTGGATAATAAAAAAAAAAAGAAAAAAAAAAACGAAAACGAGATAAGATGGGAAATAGATTCGAGTTTTTATCGTTCTTTTTTTCTTCATTTGTAAAAAGAAAAACAAAAAATACTTTTCGAGTCAGAGAAGAATAAGGAAAACGAAAAAAAAAAACATTACAAAGTCGAGGGGATTCGGTGGTCGAGGTGGGAGAGAAAAAAAATGAAAAAAACAAATTAAACAATCACGTATCAACTTGTCATAAATAGTATCGAGTTATGTGAAAGAAGAATATTCGTTATTGCGGGTATATATAGTCGGAGAGGTCAAATGAGACTTTGAGGAAGGAGGAATTGGGGACTTTTGTAGAAAAAAAAAAAAAAAAAAAACACATTGGTATGACAGCACATCGTTGCGTGGATAGCAGAGCAGAGCGTGGCATAGCGCAAGGTCAGAGTTGTACTACGACTTTTGTACGTGTCTCTCTTTTCGTTTGTTTAAATTCACTAAAACATATATTATCTATATATATATGCTCAATGCTTGAAGAATTGACTTGGACCAGGCTGTGGAGCAAAAAAGAAAGAGCGAGTTTTGGACATAAATTGTTATCCGCAAACCAATTATGCCATAATTTGAAGTACGGTTCGGGGATGAAAAGTTATATGTTTTAAACTATCAACTAGAGGAAATCATTGCTTAAACAATGATTTTATGTGAAAAAAAACAATTATTTTTGCTTTTCGCTTCTGGAATGAAAACTATGGAAGCAATTGCGGTATTTTCGATAGTAAAGTTGTAGAGAATCGCAAGATCTTTAAAATGAGCTCTCATTCGAATCGATTCTACATGATATTAACTATATTTTCCCAAAAAGCCTGTAAACTCAAAAACATTCGAGTTACGAATTTTCGAAAAAAAATCAGTTTTTAGTGGTTTTTCCGGAATTTCTCGGCGAAAAATGCATCAATCGATTCGAGCCACAGCTCATTTTAATGGTCTCGAAATTCTCCACAACTTTCCTCTTGAAAGTACCGCGATTGGTACGACAGTTTTCGTTCCAGAAGCGAAAAAAAAAAAAAAAATTGTTTTTTTTTTTCACACAAACATATTTTTTAAACAATAATTTCCACTGTTTGGTAGTTTAAAACATACAAGTTTTAATCTACGAACCGTACTTCAAATTCTGGCACCATTTTTTTGCCGATAACAATTATGCCCCGTAAGAATCTCTTTTGCCTGGTACAACTGAAATTTTATTATTCCCGTGACACGAAAACTGATTCTTTTTTTTTTCTTCTTCTTTGTTTGTTTCTTTCTTTCTTTTTCTCTCTATCTCACGTGTGTGTTTGTGTTTGTAATTTGGCTTTCGCGTGTGTGTTATTTTTTTCTCTCTTTTTCTTTCTTTAATTCGTCGAGATCTCGCCGCTCGAAGAGACTCACAATTTAATTAGAGTATTTCTTTTTTTTCTCTCTCTCCTCTATCTCTCTCTCTCTCTCTCTCTCTCTCTCTCTCTCTCTCTCTCTCTCTCTCTCTCTCGTTGTACTCGGAGTGTTCGAACTAGAAAAAATTTAGCAAATCGACAAACAGCTCGATAACGTTCTCAAGATTTCTGACTCTGCATGGATAATTTTTTTTTTTTTTCCGTTTTTTTCGTTTTTTTTTCTCTTTCAACCCCCACCACTGGACTCTCGGGTCGTTGATTCTCTCCTATTCCTCATCGACTATCATGTCCTCACCGGTGATTCCTTTGCTGTATATGCTCGTCATGTCCTCGAATTTGGGCTTTTTGATGGAGTGTCCGGCCATAGGACAGCCCGACAATGATCTGTGGGTCGAGAACGAGCCGTTTATGTGTCCAATACCGTCGCAGCCGGGGGTCGGACAATTGACACCCTCGAATTTCATCGCGGTAGCCGCAGCTACCGCGGCCTTGTGCTGCTCGACCGTACCACCGGATTCCAGTACTCGCATTTTGTTGCGATTCGCTATTGGACAACCCGATGCGCTGTACAACACACGAAAATCCATCTCATGAGGCATGAAGAAATAAAAAAAATTAAAAAAAAAAAAAAAATAAAAAGAGAGACAGCCTGATTTTGACGAATTGATTTTTTTTTTTTAAAATTGAGAATCGACAGTTTTAAAAATATTATTTCTTTGAATTTATTGATTTTTTTTTTTTTTTTCACGTGAACCATCGTGTTTTTTTTTTTTTTCTTTTCCGAGCTAATATATTACTTTTCAAATTATTTCAAGTCAATTAAAATTTTCAAGACTAAATATTCCGAGGGGGAAATAACTCGTTGAATTGACGTGTCAATAAACCATGAATTAATTCATAATTTACTTGAATTAACGAGAATTGCCTGAATTAACAGAGAATTAAGTGAATTAACAGAGAATTGCCTGAATAAATGTGAATTAACCGAATTACCGCGGAGAATTAATAGTAAATTAGTTGAATTAATGAGGATCAACGGAAAATTAATTTGAAATCATTTTAATTCGTGCCGGAATGATCTTTTTCGCTCGCAATAATTGTGGCCCTTTTATATTCGCGCGCTCCTTATTTAAAGGTCCAAAAATGTCGAACCAGAATATCGAGATGCACCTCGAGATCTTGGTCGATTTTTGCATGTTATACGCTAGTTGCATATCGCATTTTTGTGAATTTTAAAATAAACTCGAACTATAGCGCGAGGGATAAGGGAAAATTAGGTTGAAGAGACCAAAAATAGTCGAAAAATGAAAAAAATTTAAGTTGAATTGAATTCGTTAATTTGGATTTACAGAAAATTCAGAAAAAAATCGATCGAGATTTCAGGTATTAGCGTGAATTGGGGGTAATTTATCGAGAATTGCTGGGAAAAAAAATAATTGAATTGAATTTTTCAAAATACGCCGAATTAAATGAATTAATTCGAATTAACGGAAAAAAAAAAAACAAAACGAAATTAATTAAAATATTCAGATATTTACTTGAATTGAAGTGAATCATCGAGAATTCATGGCAAAACTATTGAATTAATTTTTGAGTTTTTTTTTTTTTTATATATTGATATATTTTTTATATTTTTATACAATAATTGAGTTTTTTTTTTCTTTTCCGAACTACGATATTACTTTTAAAATTATTGTTTGTCAGTTGTAATTTTCAAGACTAAATATTCTCAGTGTCATTGACAAGTTTGATTTTTGTTTTTTTGTTTTTTTGATACATTTTCATTTCAACGATCTTAAATTCTCGTTTAATGTAATTTTTTTAAAATTCCATCGCACAAATGATGGTTGTTTTTTTTTTTTTTCGTCTGCTCCGATGACGAAACGTATTGATTACTTACCTGCGATGGGACAGGAATTTGCCAGTCGCGTGTCCCGAGCCGTCACAACCGGGAATCGGACATCTGTACCCCCGACAAAGCGTCATCATCATCATTATCATACAACCATCCATCCATACGGTAGAAGATGCGATATAGTACGAAGACGAGAGAGCGAGAGAGAGAGAGAGAGAGAGAGAGAAGGGAGCGTGAAACGAGCGGAAACCACACCACATTATATTAGTCAGCGTCTTCGACTTGACTCGAGGGTTGTTAATATGGGTAAAGGATGGGGGAGAGATTTTCCCCAGCTAAGGGAAAATTTTACCCCTCTCGTCTCGGGCTCTCCATCGTTCGCGAAATACCAAAAAATTAGCATTTAAAAAAAAAACATCATTTACCGAGAGAATAATTAAAAAAATATAACAATTACGAATAACGCAAACAACTAAATAAATATAAAATAATGAAATGAAAAAATTTTGAAAAACGATACAATATTCGATGGAATAAAAAATAAAAAAAATTAAATAAATACGCGATTGTGAAATTGTTACGAGAAAATTTTTATTCTGGCAGGAAGTTAAAAACAAAAATTCGCCAACGATAAATCATTTGATAAAATAAATCTAAAATACAGAAAATAATTGATAGCTCAATTTATTTGCGAAAAAAAGTTTTATTCAGCGTTATACCGTTCGTTGGATTAAAAAAAAAAACGCGAAAAATTATTAACTGTTAAATTCGGAGCTTTTTTTTTTTGTTTTTCGTTTTGGATCGGAGCTGTTGGTAGAAATTTTAGTAAAGCCAAAACGAGAATCCTATTTTTGGGGAAAGAATGGGGAAAAAAAAAAAAAATTAAAAAAGAAAACGTCTACTGACCTCAGGGGTTCCGAGTCCTGGCCGTCCCTTGGCTTGCTCTTTGGTTTGTTGGCTCTCGGGCAGCCCGAGAGACTTCTGTGTGAGCTGTAATTGCCGGTAACGTGACCCGAGCCATCGCAACCGGGCGTCGGACACTTTAATTCCTGCGAGTGTGCCTGAATCTGTGAACGATCAGCCCTCGGACATCCGGATAGACTGAAAAAAAATTTTTCATAATTTTTTTTTCATCCTTCCTAATTGTTAATAATTTTTTATTTCCCTCGAATAAATATTTCATAGAAGTCGAGGATTCGTGAGAGTTTTTTTTTTTTTTTCGAACGTTGGTTCTCATTTTTTTACACCTCAAGAATTTCCACATACAACATAATATTAATAATAATAGTAATAACTAATAACGAAAAAAAAAATATATATAATTAGCCAGTGATCGCATGCACCTGTCGTGACGTTGCCACAGGATGCGATGCACGAGCCAATTTCCTTGCGAACATGATCAAGTTATTTTGTTATTGGAAAAAAAAAAAAAAAATATCCTCATCCTCGATGAATTTAATTCCGAGGAGTCGTAAAATGACTCCCGTGGCGAATGAGTCAGCGAGTAGCAACGTCTCGTTAAATCAGGATCATGAGGTGTAGCTCGTTGAGAGTTTTTCATTCATTCAAATGTATCGACATGAAATATTTTTTTTTTTTTTGTATTTCTCGCTCTCGTTAAAAAACGCCCGAGCAGTGACAAATCCTTAAATTGTAGCAACACCGAAAGGAAAAGAGAGAGAGAGAGAGAGAAAGAGAGATAAAGAGAGAGAGAGAGAGAGAGAGAGAGAGAGAGAGAGAGAGAAGAGAGATAAAGAGAGAGAGAGAGAGAGAGAGAGAGAGAGAGAGAGAGAGAGAGAGAGAGAAGAGAGCTGGGAACACACTTACACCTGACCCCAATGAAACTCACCAATTGCCAATTGTCATTGCCTCTCATTCGTTTCTTCGATGATACAAAAAAAGGCTTAATATAAGAGTCAAGAATAAAAAATTAATTTTCACGTTTCGTCATCGCTATGATCGACATGGTCATTAAGCAACTAAGCTGCCCACTCGAGACTGGCAATTTGTAAGGATCAAGATAATTTCGTTTTTTTTTTGTTTCTTTTTGTTTTTTTTATGATACACGATTCATCTATATGGAAAAATAATGATAATGATGATAATAATAATAATATATTAGTTAAAGTGGTATATGAACGACGAAATTATTTTGTCACGTCGCTTTTTGTTTTTGTTTTTTTTTTCGTAGGGGTCGGGTCTTTAAAGAGGGTCGAAGGGAGACGTCATTCAACATAAAAATTAACTACACATTTGTCAGTTATCGCGTATAATGATAATTGGATAGGGGCTAGTGTTAAAATACACGGAGTATGAGGGAAGAATTGTAAATAATATTGGCGAAGCAATAGAAGTTGTAAATTGTGCAAGTTAATTGTTTATAATAAGAAAAAACGAAAGATGTATCGACTGTCTGACCAAAACTAGTTTTTATCACTGAATATTTTTTTTTTCATCTCGATTGGGAGTTCCGGAGGGCCTGAATTTTTTTTTCGGTAAATAAAATTGAGAAAAATAAATGACAAGATTCCGTGCTACGTGTGATCGATCAGTGGTTGATAAAAAAAAAAATTCAATGATGCGAACAGTAAATTGCTAATAATACAAAAAAAATATCAACCGTCTGACCAAAACAAGTCTTTACCACTGAATATCATTTTTTTCATCTTGATTAGAAGTTCCGGAGGATCTGAATTTTTTTTCAATAAACAAAATTGAAAAAAAAGAATAACAAGATTCGTGCTACGTGTGATCGATCAGTGGTTGATAAAAAAAAAAAAAATTTCAATGATGCATAAAGTAAATCGCTAATAATATAAAAAAAATATCAACCGTATGACCAAAACAAGTTTTTATCACTGAACATCATTTTTTTGATCTTGATTAGAAGTTTCGAAGGGTCTGAATTTTTTTTTCGATAAATAAAATTCAGAAAAAAATGATAAGATTCGTGCTGCGTGTGGTCGATCATAGTGTTTGATGAAAAAAAATCTCAATGATGTGAATAACGGAGGATCCATAAAAAAACGTATAACGGAGTAAAAAAAAAAAAACATATACGAATATCGAAGGAAGCGTGAAATTTCGATTTGAAATTCTTATAGGCCTTGCCTTCTGTGGGTAGCGTAGTTTCCGGAAACATGACCCATGCCATCGCAGGAAGACGTGGGACACTGTACGAGCTCATCCTTGACATCGCGACACCGAGGGGATTCCCGCGGAGTGTTATTCACGGTTTGCCTCGTCACATTCATACTGCCCATCGAACAGATCATTCGTTTATATCGAGCAAATATTAACGCGTTTTCACACACATACACACACACACACACACACACACACACAAAGACGTTCGTTTCGTTCTCGTACTCTCACGCTAATATATTTTCCAAAATCGTCTGCTAGATTTTTCAAAAATTGAAATAAAAAAAAAAAAAAATATAAAAATCGGAACACTTTTGCAAAAACATTCGTCTCAATTTTTTTTGTTTTTCCTCGAGAGGAACACTTTCCACTTCCTCTAGGGTTTTTGTCTTTGCAGCCTAAAATCTCCCGCTCTTGGATGTATGAAAATGACTTTAGGGGAGGAAAAAAAAGAACGAGAAAAAATTGCAATTCCGCTTTGGAGTGTAACTACGAATAAAGAGTACAGAGAGAGAAAGAGAGAGAGAGAGAGAGAGAGAGAGAGAGAGAGAGAGAGAGAGAGAGAGAGAGAGAGAGAGAGGAGAGAGCGTTTTCTCGAGTGTCCAGACGATTTTCGAATAGAAAAGGAGATGAAAGGTACGTGGTCAGCTTGCGGAGTGTTAGCAGGGAGGGAGGATTTTCTCTCTATCCTCGTCGATTCTCAAGGCTCTCTGGATAAGGTTAGATATATATATATTTGGTAGCGATTTCGCGAGGTTGGAAGCCTCGTTGATGGTGAGGAGAGATGAGAAAGCTTGAGACCTGGATGACCCTTGAGTGGCCGCGATATTGCCCGGGGAGGAAGTGGAGGAGACATAAGGAAAGAGAGAGAGAGAGGGAGAGAGAGAGAGAGAGAGAGAGAGAGAGTTGGTTGGTCCATGGACTATACCGGAGGACTTGAGTGCAATCACGTCATCGACGTACCTCTGCCTCGATTTCTGGCTTTGGGATTTCGTGTTCCACGACCATCCAACCACTTCTCTCTGCGGTTCTCTCTCCCTCTCTCTTTCTCTCTCCCTGTATATCCTGACTCATGGACCTACTCCTGATGGCACAAGATGCGAGCCAGGGCCTTGTTTCTACGTAGGTACACCGCTCATGAAGTGCAAGCAAACGAAAGGGCTTTACTTCACGTTATTCAACGTGGAACAAAGTTCGTGTTACGACCTTTTTCATTTGTTACAGTCGATAGATTGGACGAGCATATATACGTGCATGTTTTTATCCTCAATCCTAAGAATTCTATATGAAAACGTAAAAAAAAAATATATATATATGGGACATTCCACGTCAACTCAGCCACCTCGATTTTTTTATTGTCTCGAAAAAATTATTCAGTATCGGCATTTCAAAGGACAATATATCCATGACATTTTACTAAAATTTCATCCCCCCCACTATTGTTGGTTCTCGAGATAATGATTAATGAAGTCTCAATTTTGTAAAAATCATAACTTCGTAACTACTGATCGGATTTAAACGATTAAAAAAAGAATCTTTTTTTACTCTTTTCGAAAAAAAATATTTCATCATCGGATAAAAGCTCATTAGACATTTTTCGGAGTAAATTAACAAAAAAGAATTTTTCCCTCTTCACTGATGCGTTGTTCCATTTTGAAAAAATCCTGCGGAGTTGTGTATTGCCTCCCTCTATCAGAAAAAAAATACTGAGTAGAATTCCGATTGGCCCTTTCGTGGAAAAAAAAAATCGAAAAATTTACCCGAAAACTGTCTAATGAACTTTTTTCCAATGACGGCATATTTTTTTTCAAAAAGTGCAAAAAAAATAAAAAAAGATTCGTTTTTTAATCGTGAAAATCCGATCAGTCATTACGAAGTTATGATTTTTACAAAATTGAGAATTTATTAATCATTATATCGAGAACCAACAATAGTGGGGGGATGAAATTTTGGTAAAATGTCATGGATATATTGTCCTTTGAAATGCCTATACTGAATAATTTTTTCGAGACAAAAAAAAAACGGGGTGGCTGATGAGTTAACGTGGAATACGACACGTCAACGCAGCCCCGTCAACTCAGCCACCCCGTTTTTTTTTTGTCTCGAAAAAATTATTCAGAATAGGCATTTCAAAGTACAATATATCCATGAAATTTTATCAAAATTTTGTCCCCCCACTATTGGTGATTCTCGAGATAATGATTAATAAATTCTCAATTTTGTAAAATCATAACTTCGTAACGGCTGATCGGATTTTAACGACTAAAAAAAGAATCTTTTTTATTTTTTTCGCCCTTTTTGAAAAAAAATATGCTGTCATTGGAGAAAAGTTCATTAGACAGTTTTCGGGGAAATTTTTCGATTTTTTTTTTTTTTTCCACGAAAGGGCCAATCGTAATTCTACTCAGTATTTTTTTTTCTGATAGAGGGAGGCAATACACAACTCCGCAGGATTTTTTCAAAATGGAACAACGCATCAGTGAAGAGGGAAAAATTCTTTTTTGTTAATTTACTCCGAAAAATGTCTAATGAGCTTTTATCCGATGATGACATATTTTTTTTCGAAAAGAGTAAAAAAAATAAAAAAGATTCTTTTTTTAATCGTTTAAATCCGATGAGTAGTTACGAAGTTATGATTTTTACAAAATTGAGACTTCATCAATCATTATCTCGAGAACCAACAATAGTGGGGGGATGAAATTTTGGTAAAATGTCATGGATATATTGTCCTTTAAAATGCCCATACTGAATAATTTTTTCGAGACAATAAAAAAAAACGGGGTGGCTGAGTTGACGTGGAATGCGACATATATATTTCTAGTCAACAAGAGCACATTGTATGATATTTATTTACATTCATGTATTTTCATGTACGTAAATAAATAATACCTGCCCATGAATATATATAAATATAATTCCGGACCAACCCCAATACCCTATTCTTCCTGGTCGACCAAATTAATTCTCTATGTCGATATACATATAAATTTCATCGACTCGTTGAACGTTGTATCTCTTCATTTTCTCCCCCGTTTCCCCTCGACAATTCCACTTCGTTATAACGCGCTATGGTGTGAATCGCTTTCACGTTCTATAACTATTTTACGCGGAGACTTTGTCGAGCGCGCGTATGTGTATTTTAGCCACTTTATCGGAATTAAATTCGACGTGAAATAAATTGTCGAATACGAGAAGCGAATTCAACGTATCTGGCAGCTGTCGAGCCAATAAACGTCCGACGTGGTAGTAGCCAGAGGAACGAGAGTACAGGACTGAGAATACAATAATAATAATATACTACAAGGGTAATACGGTTAGGAGCCCCTGGAATTCTCTGTATTAGATGGTTATATTGGTCCGGGCCATTAATAACGTTCAAGTATAGCTATCGAACTGGCTACCTATCGCATACTCTCTGCCAATACGAGTAACAACAATTCTGGGCTAAGCATCGGGAAATTTCTCGTTTCCTTTCCTTTCCTTTTTTTTTTTTTTTTCAATCGTTCGTACATATTTCGATATTAATCATCTCGTGGAAAATAATTTTCGGATAATAAATCGAGGCTCCGTTTTATGGTTTTATGAAGGAAATTGACAGGAGAAAAATTGAAAGATCTCTTTCTCATGGATCTAGCGATAATCAAAGATGGGCAAACCTCCGGGGGAAAAAAAAAGTAGTTTAAACCTACGTAGATAAAATTTACATCTACGTAATTATTTTTTTTTTAGATTTTTCTCGGATCTGAGTGAATCCACTGAGAATTAATTGGATAGATTTAGGTAGATCTACGATTATCCAAAATTCAGATCTACGTAGATCGAATTCGATCGAAAAAATAATTACGCAGATCGTAAATTTAGATCAACGCAGCTGCTTTGTTTTTCTTAATATATCTACAAAGATTTAAATTTTACCCAGATCTTGATTAGGTCCACCTAGATCAAAATTAGAATTACCTGGATCCTCCTTAGATCAAGGCATATCTGAGTAAATATACGGAGACTCGATGAACGAAGATTTAATGATGAGAAAGTGTTGGAAGTTGGATCAAATTTTGGAGATCTACGATTGGATCAAATAATTGGGTCTACGGATTTTATTTAAAACTTTTGAATGAAAAAAAAAATCGTCAGTGCTGTTTTTTAAATTATTCCTAATTCTTCGTTTTGATATTTACGTTCCAATCTGCCTAGCCTGAGTGAATTGCACAATGTGAAAATATATTTTGATACAAAAAGTACTCGATTCAAAATCAAACGAGTTCAAAGGGTACGTAAGAAATCAAATATAAGTACTGGAATTCACGAGATGTATATCAGAAAATTTCAAAAGTATTTGATACTTGATACTTGACGTATTTGAAGTACATGATACCTCAAGTACTTCAAATATTCGGTACTTCAAGTACTCGGTACTTTAAACATTTAGTACTTCAAATATTTACGGTGCTTGGTACTCGAAATACACGAGTACTTCAAGTACTTTGTATTTTGTACTTGAAGTACTTTCAGGTACTTTGCCCAGCTCTGCAGAGGACAAAGGGACCCGATGCTCATGGGAAGTATCTGTCTACATTTTTTTTTTCTTTTTGTTAAACATACAAATTATTTATCGAAACAATGAAAATGAATCTGTGATCTTTCGATTTTGCATGAGCTATTCATGCAAAGAATCGTGGCTCTCGCGCGTGGACATTACATAGTGGGGATATTTATCTCTATAGCGTTGAGATTCTCAATATTCTATGTTCCGTTGAAGCTTTTCATTTCACCCCGGGAGGGCTGCTCGCGGGGTCTTTGAGGGTAAAAGGAATTTTGTCCCTTACGGATCATCGAATTTCGATGAGGGTTAAGGGCAAAAAGAAAAGGGATGCGAGGCAAGTAACCACGCAGCAGTTTCTCAGAGGCATCATCCTCCTCGTCGATCAGTCAATGTGTGTGTGTGTGTGTGTGTGTGTGTGTGTGTGTGTGTTACAGGGTGGTTTCTATCGTCAAGCTCCTTCTCTCTCTTTCTCTCTCGCTCTCTCTCTCTCTCTCTCTCTTTCATCCCTATGCCAACTTCGCGAGACAACGGTTCTCTCTCGCCCCATAATCCAGTGCGGTGGCAACTGATTATAGTCCCCCCACTCCCTCGAGTTCCCATGGCCTTTCCCTCATTCACCCCTTTTGGCAAAACCATCCCCTTACTGCTCCTCTCTCCTTCATCTCCTCGACTATACCTCTCTCTCTCTCTCTCTCTTTCTCTCTCTAGCCACCACTACCATCACCGCTATATCACCGAGCTTTACGTCAATTAGAATAAGGTTGGCACTTTCCCTACGAAGAGTAATTACTTTAATTAACAAAATGGCGGGGGGGGGGGGGGGGGGGAACTCGCTAGCGACCGTGACGAAGGGGGGAGGGAGGGAGATGGGAAAATTCTATTCCATCGTTTTACCATAACGTCAATGAGTTATATCTGCGTCGAGCCTTTTGGCTCCTTTCTTTCAGGATTTCGCTCAAATGTTCGAATGTTCGAACGAATCACGAACTCAATTATCGTAGGTATTGGTGATTTTATTTTGTTCTTTTGAATTTATTCAAATATGTTTCGTTTCGTTTTAATTTTAATTTCAAAGTCTTGGGCCGAGAGTTGAATGTTTTTTTTTATTATTTTTCTCCTTTTTTTTCCAATTCGAGAATAAGCAACAAATATTATTCTGGCTATACAGATCGTGAGATGGCGGATTTTTAGTTGTCATTTTTTAGTTTACTTGCTCGTCACGATGTTGGGAATATTCGTGTGAATTAGGAGGTCGCGGATGGGATCGTCCATTTTCCCATAAATATTTGTTGCTTCGTAGATATGGGGCATGAGACTTTAGGAAATTTTCGATTAAAATTTTTGTTTTAATTTTTTTTCTTTCTAATTTATTTAAATTTTTCATTTCGTTTTTTTTTTAAATTTCGACGGATTGGGCCAAGAGTTTGGCGTTTTTTTTTGTATCCTTTTTTTTCCAATTCGAGAATAAGTAAAAAATATTTTCTGGCTAGATCACGAGATGGTGAATTTTTAGTTTCCATTTTTTAGTTTACTTGTTCGTCACTATTCGTGTGAATTAGCAAGTCACGGAGGGGATCGTCCATTTTCCCATAGAAATTTGTTGCTCCGTCGATATGGGGCACAAGATTGTAGGAAATTTTTGGTTTAAATTTTTGTTTCAAGCCTTCGAGACCGGAAGCATCGAAATTGCGCAGTAAATAGTATATATTTGGGGGGGATTTTACAAAAAATCGAGAGGTCTTGGACGATGGTATTTCGAATGTCTAAAATATTCTTTTTCTTGCGGATTTTTGTATATTGAACACATCCTCAGGAGGATTTTTTGATCTTCATCTTCATGCAGTCAGGACAGCCCATCAAAGTTTCTCATAAAATGACATTCATAGGGCCAATTTTCGAGCAGAAGAAATGAGAATTTGTAAAAAACTTGAAATAAAAAAACTGCTAATTTTTCCACCTACTTTCGTAAAAAAAAAATACGCCAATAGAGCAGAATCACGTGCGAAGAAAATTTAACAACGACTATATTTTCGCCTACTGAAAATACGCCATTTTTTAATCCCCAAAACTCAAATATTTAACGATTTCTCAAACGATTACATAATTTTTTATAATCTAAACGTGGTCCGAGCAGATCTTCGATTTTTATTGCATTTATTTTTATTGGATTTATTGGATTTATTTTATTTATATTTTTATTGGATTTATTTTTATTGCTTTTATTTTTATTGGATGTTTGGTAGAAAATAATTAATTGTTAAATGTAATAAATAATATTAAAATTCGTGAATTTTGCACGCGAGGAGGGCAAAATAATGGAGCAAAGGATTCGGAATTTCGTCAAAACGATCGTACACGATCCTTCTCTCCCCGCGCACTTTTGCTAATGATCGATGTGAAATTATTGTCGATGGAAAAAAAAAAAATTGTTTCATTTTCGAAGAATGACGAGAGAGACTCACCCATCGTCCTTGCCCGAAGGCTTGTCCAGTCCACCGATTGTGTGCTGAGGAGGTGGCATGCTGTAACACGGAGCCGGTGTGTAACCCGCGGGTATCTGATAGCCGGAAGTCACCGGTCCACCGGGATAAGCACCGGCGCAGTTGTAACCGGCGGTTGGATAAGGCGTGTAAGTGTTGCCGGGATATTCGGCCTGTACGCCGGTCATACCGTAACCCGGATGGGGACTCATCGGTCCGTAAGCTGCAAGTAACGAGGAACGATGCACAAAAAAAAAAAAAACAAAAAAAAAAACAAAAACAGATTCGTACTACGTATGATCGATCAGTGGTTGATGAAAAAAAAATTTTTTAATGATGGTAAATTGCTAATAATGCAAGAAAAAAAAATATCAACCGTCTGACCAAAACAAGTTTTTGATCACTGAACATTATTCTTTTTTCATCTCGATTTTGAGTCCCTGAGGGTTCGATTTTTTTTTTTTCAATAAATAAAATTGAAAAAAAAAACGATGATATTCGTGTGATCGATCAGGGTTTGATGAACAAAAAATCTCAATGATCCGAATAGTAAATAAGAAACAATAAATATCAACCGTCCGACCTAAACAAGTCTTTATCACTAAATATTATTTTTTTTTTTTCATCTTGATCGGGAGTCCCGGAGAGACTGAATTTTTTTTTTCAACAAATAAAATTGACAAAAAAAAAAACAACAAGATTCGTGTTACGTGTGATCGATCAGTGGTTAATGAAAAAAAAAATTTTAATGATGGAAATAGTAAATTGCTGATAATGCAAGAAAAAATATCAACCACCTGACCAAAACAAGTTTTTGATCACTGAACATTATTCTTTTTTTCATCTCGATTTTGAGTTCCTGAGGGTTCGATTTTTTTTTTTCAATAAATAAAATTAAAAAAAAACGATGATATTCGTGTGATCGATGAGGGTTTGATGAAAAAAAAAATCTCAATCACGCGAATAGTAAATCGCTAGTAATGAGAAAAAACAAATATCAACTGTCTGACCTAAACAAGTCTTTATCACTAAATATTTTTTTTTTCACCTCGATCGGGAGTCCCGAAGAGTCTGCATTTTTTTTTTCAACAAATAAAATTGAAAAAAAACAACAACAAGATTCGTGTTACGTGTGATCGATCAGTGTCTGATGAAAAAAAATCTCAATGACGCGAATAGTAAATTTCTAATAATAAGAAAAACGAATATCAATCGTCTGACTATAACGAGTCTTTATCACTGAATATTTTTTATTTTTATCTCGATTGGGAGTTCCGGAGGGTCTGAATTTTTTTTTATCGATAAATAAAAAAAAAAAAAAAAGGATGACATTCGTGCTATCGTGAAAAAAATGTAAATTACATAATCAACATTCCGCATTTTTTTAACAATCGAATTTTTCGATTATTTAGAAAAAAAATGTAAGGATTCCAGCGCGGAAAATTCGTCTTATTTTTATATATAGAAAAAAAAACAAAATTTCCCCAAGCTCGAGGATTTTAATGCAAAAAATAAAAAAAAAAATTACAATTACGTAAAAACCATCGAGAGCACTTTGATTCAGGCATCTCTCAAGGATCGGTTTCACACACGTTCATGAATCCAAACTAGAATACTCCGTCCTGGCATTTTGCATCAGCTCGAGGGTGCATTAAGAGCGAAAGAAAAGTAAAAAAAAAAAAAAAAATACGAAAAAAAAGTCTATATAACGAACGCTAGAGAATTCCTGAGTGTCCCAGGTGGATGCGAGATCGAGAATACAGAGACAGAAAGAGAGAGAGAGAGAGAGAGAGAGAGAGAGAGAGCGCGTGTCCTGCCAGTAAAAAAGGAACGTGTGCTTGTGCAGACTCGAGAAATCGTTTGCGTATCTATGTGTGTGCGTGAGTGTACGATGACGAAGGCACCGTTGGACGTTCCCGTTGTATTCGAATGTTTCAATTTCAATAACTACTCCCCCGCGTCCTCGACGAGGCTCGACAATATTGCCAACGTTGCTCTTGTTCGCTTTTCATCCCCCTCTCGCCCCTTCACCCCCCCCTCTCTCTCTCTTTCTCTCTGTGCATAGGACGTTGCGTTCCCACCCTTAACGTGTAGGCGAAATATTGATAATTAACAATGGCCGTGTTGCCGGACCACGCTGGAATGAGAAATGTGGCTGTTCTCGCGAGAGTAGAGCACTCATACGTAGCTAACTTGCGATGTTGCGCGTGAATGGGAAAATGCATGTGCCAAGTTGGCACGAAAAAGCACGAGTCCTGTGTACGTGTAGAGAACAAAAAAGATGGAAAAAAAAATATTTGTATGTTTGCATTTTAAGGGGGGAGAAATGCGATGGAACTGACGAAATGAAAGTCGAGCAGTCCTAAAGCTCTCTCTTTCTCTCTCTCTCTCTCTCTCTCTCTCGCTCGATGTATATGTATGTGTATGTGACGAAAAAAAAACGGATCTCCGATCTTCCATTACGAAAAGGCCTTGTACCGGTTCTGGCCAAATTTTTTATTTGCCTCTCATTGTAACGACCTGCAAGCTCTTTCTCTCTCTATCTCTCTCTTTTCTAGTTCGTTCTCTCTCCCCCCCCCCCCCAGTCCTTTTCATCACAGGGTCGAAAGGTGAGTTGGGCTTTTCGAGCTCTTTGTTCTATTTCACGAAATCGCCGGCACTCCGAGGGAGGGGAGGCTCGGGTAACAAGGCTCGAGAAGAAGGTTTGCGGGCATACGCGTGAATCGCGCGTTCCATCAACTCGACCACGTTCATCATTAGGATACAGGGGGATGTGACTCATTCCTACGGGGATTGTGTTTTATGTGCTCGTTCAATATATATATATATATATATATATATATATACACACTGTTAAAAATTTCTGTTTAAAATTTAATAGGAAAGTGTATGAAGCAATTAACATGTACTTTTTGTATATTAAAATTCAACGATTTAAATAGCTGAATATTAATATACGTAGCTTTAAAAATTCAAAACCATTATCAAATTAAATATTCAAAGAATAAATTAAATTTTATATATAAATATTTTTATGCGAAAATTAATATACGTTATTATATTATTATTATCGTTTTTGTCGTTGTTTACATATGGAACCATTTTGCAAGAGATATATTTAACCCGTAAACGCCACACTAGTGCAAATTTGCACCACCTAAAATTCATTTTTTGTGAATTTTTGAACATTTTTGTTCTGATTTTGTCGTATTTTTACTGAATGAATAATATTTATCGCATTTGAAATTATGACCTTCGGTTTCCTGAGAAACTATTACCCCAAAAAACACTGGTTATCGAATAGTTTTAGATTATTTATACGAGAATTATAGTACATTGAAAATGCAAAATCCCAAATCGCACTAGTGTGGCATGTATGTATGCTCAATAGAGGTGTGGTTTTTACGGGTTAATATAATAGCGTATATTAATTTTTACATAAAAAATTTTATATGTGAAATTTAATGTATTTTTTGAATATTAAATTTGATAATGGTTTTGAATTTTTCAAATTACGTATATTTATATTCAATCATTTAAATCGTTGAATTTTAATATAAAAAAAGTATATGTTAATTGCTTCACACACTTTTTTTATTAAATTTCGGACAGAAATTTTTAACAATGTATATGAATATTTTGTCGTTTTTATAGGTCAAAGAACACTGGAAAAAAAAAAAATCCTTCACGGATTACTCGACAGGATTTTATTCTCCTCGACGGGTACTCGAGAACCTGTGATCTACCTACCTATCCTTACTATCTTCCTAACACGCTACACCCACTACGCTATCAACTGCTTATGAATTTTCGTAATTCATATCACGTATATCGAGGGCTTAGGACCAAAAGGGCGTAACCCACTGTTTTTCGACTTTTCATTACCTTACTGCCATAAGGGCGTATCCCCAACTTTAACACGGAAGTTCCATAAGAGCAAAATTAATCAGCCTACAGCCAGAAGGGCGTAAGCCCACTACAATACTGCCAGAAAGGCGTAAGCCACGAAAAAAAAAAAAGTGGCTTACGCCCGTCTGGCAGATCATTCATCATTTTTTCCCGGATTTAAATCGCCTGATTACAGCCAGACGGGCGTAACCCTCTTTTTTTTATTTTTCGTGGCTTACGCCTTTCTGGCGGATAACCGGTCAATTTTTTCCGGATTTCGATCGTCTACTTACTGCCAGAAGGGCGTTACCCCAAAAAAATTGAAAACTTGATGTGTGTAAGATGCTGGCCAGTTTTCCATCTTTCTGGCCAGTTGATGGCCAGTAAACTGTCGAGTTCCAGACTAGGTGTGTAACGCAAATCTGTTCAGTGCCAGTCTTGGCAGGCTGACGAGTTGCTGGTCAGCAAAACTCGGTAGTTGCTGGTCAGGAAACTATTCGCTATTTGCTAATATTTTTTTATGCAAAATCTAAACAAAAACGAAATATACCATTTTCAAAATGGTTGCATGCGCATATTTAGTCGTTGCTATAATTTTTCAAAATAAAAATTTTTTTTTTAATTTCAAATTTTAAAAATTTGTCAAAATTTTCAAAATTTTTCAAAATTTTGAAAATTTTTCAAAATTTTCAAAATTTTCAATATTTTCAAAATTTTCAAAATTTTCAATATTTTCAAATTTTTCAAATTTTTCAAAATTTTCAAAATTTTCAAATTTTGGAAAATTAAAAAAATTTGAAAATTTTGAAAATTTTGAAAATTTTGAAAATATTGAAAATTTTGAAAATTTTGAAAATATTGAAAATTTTGAAAATTTTGAAAAATTTTAAAAATTTTGAAAAATTTTGAAAATTTTGACAAATTTTTAAAATTTGAAATTAAAAAAAAAGTTTTTATTTTGAAAAATTATAGCAACGACTAAATATGCGCATGCAACCATTTTGAAAATGGTATATTTCGTTTTTGTTTAGATTTCGCATAAAAAATATTAGCAAATAGCGAATAGTTTCCTGACCAGCAACTACCGAGTTTTGCTGACCAGCAACTCGTTAGCCTGCCAAGACTGGCACTAAACAGATTTGCGTTACACACCTAGTCTGGAACTCGACAGTTTACTGGCCATCAACTGGCCAGAAAGATGGAAAACTGGCCAGCATTTTACACACATCAAGTTTTCAATTTTTTTGGGGTAACGCCCTTCTGGCAGTAAGTAGACGATCGAAATCCGGAAAAAATTGACCGGTTATCCGCCAGAAAGGCGTAAGCCACGAAAAATAAAAAAAAGAGGGTTACGCCCGTCTGGCTGTAATCAGGCGATTTAAATCCGGGAAAAAATGATGAATGATCTGCCAGACGGGCGTAAGCCACTTTTTTTTTTTTTCGTGGCTTACGCCTTTCTGGCAGTATTGTAGTGTGGGCTTACGCCCTTCTGGCTGTAGGCTGATTAATTTTGCTCTTATGGAACTTCCGTGTTAAAGTTGGGGATACGCCCTTATGGCAGTATAGTCCGTTTTTTGTGGGTTACGCCTTTCTGGTTCTAAGCCCTCGATATGATACGTCAGAGAATACTTGATCAGTTTTATGTTGGCAGCTACTCAAGGGATGGTGGTGATCCCGTCTTTCACCCTTTATTTAGTATAACCAATTTATTTAGTATAACCAATTTCAAACGTAGTCACTTAAAATTCAAAGAACTCAAAATTTGTTTTGAATTTTCAAGATAGTCTTACAAATTTAATACAAAAATATTAATATAGAGTTATAGTTATTGAATACTCAGTACTTTTTTTTTTAATTCTGAGTACTACATATAAAATTTCAAGTTTTTATATATTAATTTCAATTTCAGTACCAGGGTTTGTAAATTTAATCATGTAAATTTCGAGATATTTTTTACAGTGTACTGAAATGTTCAAACAGGTTTGAAATTTAATACATTTTTATTTGAATTTTAAGATAATTGAAAGATTTCAAATCAATATATTTTAAATTTCATAACACATTCTTGTAAACTTCATACATCGCGCTGTAGTTTTAAATTACGGTAATGAAATTTCAAACACAGTCACTTAAAACCCAAGGAACTCACAATTTGTTTTCAATTTTCAAGATAGTCTTACAAATTTAAAACAAAAATATTAATATTGAGTGATAGTAATTAAAAATTCAGTACTTTCTTTTTGATTCTGAGAGCTACACATAAAATTTTCGATTATTATTATTATTATTACTACTACTGTTATTATTATTTAATTTGAAAATAATTTTGGTGTAAATATGGCACAAATAATGGAACACAATTTTTTTTTAAACGAAAAATTCATGCAATGTATGCAAAGAAACGTAAAAATTTGCCAAAAAAAAAAAAAAATCTGAAAAATTAACACCCGAACGGACGCGCAAGTATAATAGTACTTGGATCGACGCGCGAAAAACGAAGAATAAAATCATAAATATACGAAAGAAAAAAAAAAAAATTGATAATTGATCGGTAAATTGTGAGACTCACCGCTTGGATCTCGATATGCGTCCATGTAGTGCGATACCCCGCTGTCGGGCGTGCTCTCCCGGCTGTAAGCAGCCGCGTGGACACCAGGAGGTGGAAAACCTACCGGCCTTATGCCCGGACCACCGCTGAAATTAACGGGTTCGTTAGCGGTCGAGAAATCGACCGGTTCGGTTTGTTCCTCGATCGGTCGGGGAGCTGGAAAAGGCGGCCCAACGGATACCGGTACAGCCTCGCCGTGCCCGGTCGAGTACTGAGGACTGGGAGCTCCGCTGTGTTCATTTGAGGAATGCATATTTCACGAATGAGTAAAACAATTTGTTTTTTCTTTCTTTTTCTTTTTTTTTTTTTTTTAATTTTTTTACTAATACATAGGGACGACTCCCGCTGCGCGTCGTCGCAAACAAAATTAGGCCATTGATGTTAATGCGATCGCGTCGATGACGCCGATCAAGGTTGGAAAAGTTAGTTGACGAATAAATTTCGTTAAAATTATTGCCACAAAGATGTATCATCGAAGCGGTAAAGAGAGAGAGAGAGAGAGAGAGAGAGACATTGAAAATTCCGATCGCGTGTTCTTATTGAGGGAACGTAAAGTTTTTTTTTTTCTTTTTCTTCAACCCCGACGATCTCGATTTTTTTTGAAGAACCGGTATTGAAAAAATCTGAAATTCGTTGAAACGTGGAATATTTTTTTTTGTTTTTGTTTTTAAATTTGTCTTGCATCGAGTGATTGAAATGGAATTATAAAGTGGAGGACTCTCCTTAAGGTAGATGAGCGATAAAAAAATGATTCATCAATCTCACGGAATTTCAGATTCTCGAAGATGCATCGCCGATTTTTTTTTTTTTTCGTTTTTTTCTCAATTCGTAAAATGGAAAAAGGATCGATCGGTACGCTCACCTGTGGAGCCTGTTGACACTGAGATCGAGGGTTTGGCCCTGCGGACTCGGTACTTGGGGACTAGCGGTGAGATGAGGACTCGCTGCGGCTTGTGGACTTCCACCGACCGTCTGTCCACCACCGTATTGAGGGCTCAGGCTGTTCGACCCGTACGGCGGTGCCTGGCACAGTTTTTTTTTTTTTTCATGTGTAGCGATCATTTTTTTTTCTTTTTCGTACACGCGATGAGATTTTCAGCATTGATAGTTAGAACTAATAGGTATTGGCGTTTCTCCGTTTGTTAATCAAAGGAAAAAGTCTCTGAGAGGGATTTTTACGAAAATGCTATAATTTCAGGATCATCGACTCGGTAGCTGCTCTGTAAGTCGATCGTCGAACAGTGGCGCGATTATAAACTTTTCATGTTCGAATTGATTCAAATTTTTTCCTGCATTAACTCTGCGATTAATGACATCAAAGTAAAATTGTCTCCTCGTAATCATTAAGTTTCATAATTTAGTCCAGTTATTCCCGCCATTTTTCTGCAATCTTCTGCAGAACTGATTTTGCTTTTGGGAAGAGGTTCAGGTGTATCCCCTGAGTGTAAATTAAAGTTGACGGGATGCGGGAAGGTTGAGCTTCAGTCGCCATTTTGGAAAATACGTTTTATCAAATATCTTGTGAACCGTGCATCGTACGATAAAAATAGTAGTTATCTTTTTTGTAGATAATTAAATTTTCAACAACTTTTATTGAAAACTTTTTCCTGTATAATGTATGGTTTTTGATTCATAGGGCAGCAAACTTTTCAATGGTGATGCTTGGAATAGTTTGCCTCGTTATAAATAAAAAAACCATCCTCTAAATGGGGTATTAAACGTGGACCACCATCCAGACCTCACCACCTCCGACTTCGTTCTTCTTTCAGGATTTTGTTATCCTATATGAAAGTACATTCACTGATTTATTTCAAATTTTTTTGGCCGCCCGTTCCGGAGTTTTCAATGTTTGAAATTTTGTGAATTTTAGATCCGCGAATTTTGAATCGATGATATCTCGCGATCGTACAAATATTATCAAGATAGTGAATCGATTAGACTTGAATCCAACTTTTTGAAAAAAATTTAATTTTTTTCCCCCGGAAACGTTTTGGTTACCAAAGTTTGACTTGAAAAATGTATTTTTATTAAGTCTGATACCAATAATCTTCTATATTAGGAAAGACGAATAAATTGTAATTTTTTTTCTTTAATTAAAATATAATTGTTTTCATTCAATATATTTTTTTCTTTTATTATTTAATGAATGTAAATCGAATTTTACCATCTGAAAGAAAACGTATTCGAGCGTGAAAAAAATGTGGAGAATCTGAAAAAAAATGTTTCGAACTTCTCCGACCTGACATAATTGACGAAAATTTGGTTTTCAGTTTTCAATTCAAATTTCGATAATCAGAACTTTTCCGGGAATGAAAAATAAATTTCTTTTCAAAAAGTTGGACTCGACTGACTCGAGACGAATCGATTGACTACCTTGATTGTATTTTTACGATGTTCCGATCGCGAGATATCATCGATTTGCATGAAATTCGGGGATGTGAAAAAATCACAAAATTTCCAAAATTAATAACTCCGGAACCGGGGGCTAAAAAAATTTGAATTAAATCAGTGAAAGTACTTTTATATAAGATAACAAAATCCTAAAAGAAGAAGGAAATCGGAGGTGATGAGGTCTGGAGGTGGTTCACTTCACGTGGAATACCTCAAATAGGAAAAAGTTTCGGATACAAGTTGTAGAGAATATTATTATACACAAAAAAGGTTTTTACTATTTTTGTCGTACGATGCACGGTTCACGAGATATTTGATAAAACGTGTTCTCCAAAATGGCGCCTAAAGCTCGATCCCCCCCGCGTCCTGCCAACTTGAATTCAGACTCAGAGGACACCACTGAATCCAAAAGCAAAGTCAATTCTGCAGATGATTGCACTACGAACCTACGTTTTTGGCAAAAATGACTGGACTAGTTGGTACGCAGCCATTATTTTCCTGATCGCTTTTCGCATTGCACTTTCACGAGGAAATCCTGGCCAGACGACGGTCCGGTGCTATTTTATTAAGTTTCAATAATAATTGCTCAAAATCAGAGACCACTACATCTGCCCAGCGCTTCTCCCAATATTGTATCAAAAAAAAAAAAAAATAATAATTAACAATTATAAACTCGAACGTATACTGCGCGATCGAAGGGGATTTTGATTGAAAAAAAAACAAATTTGATTTTTCGCTCACCTGCGGACTCGTCGACGTGACGCTCGATGTCGAAAGATCCATGACAGATCCTCCGGGTGAGGTTGGAGGACCGCCAGTTTTTTGCATCTGTTGTACCTGCGCGCTCGTAACGCACTTGACATCCTGCTCGGACTTGATCATGACACCAGCGGCTGCCATTGCCATTTGATGCTGTTGTTGAGCAGCAGCCGCCGCGGCTTCCTGATGATAAGCTCTTTCCTGCTCGTCGGGAGTCATTCCCGTTTGTCCAAGATAATACATATTCGCTCTCGAGTGTTGCTGTTGCTGCTGCTGTTGTTGTTGTTGTTGTTGTTGTTGCTGTTGTTGTTGCTGCTGCTGCTGTTGTTGCTGCTGTTGTTGGGATTGGAAAGCCGTACAATTTTGGGTGTCGTATCTGTCGTAAGCCGAGGCAGTGCCAGGATCGTAAGGTCGATGATTGGCAGCGCTGACAATCGCGTTCTCGTAGCCCCTGGAGGTCACGACCTCGTTCGAATAAGTCACAACGGGTCGGGCGATATTGCTAACGACCGGATGCATATAAGCTCGGGCGTGTTCGGCCGTACGATGATGATAAATATCATCGGTGGTAGTGGCTGCAGCTGCAGCAGCAGCAGCGGCAGCCATCATCGCCGATGATTCGTAAGACGATCTCTGGGACATTTGATGACCGATTCTCGTATCATCGACCATGGTCATTGGATAAGTGACCGTTGGCTGCATCGGCAATACGTGATGCGACGTATGCTGACCCGAATGATGAATCGTCGATCCTATAGATCTCGTCGCCATCGCCTCTATCGACGACATCGACGAAGAATTCGAGTCCTGATTTATATAAGGATCGTACGTCTGTCTGATAACGTTCGGTGGTGGAGGAGGTGGCGGTGAATTCACACGGCAATTGTTCGTGTTTTCCTCGGTTTTCGGTACTACAAGATCACCCCCCGACTGACCTCTCGCAACGATATTGACGCTGCAGCATCCGCTGCCACCGCTCGTATTCTCACTTTTTGGTATTACTTTGCAACCGCGTGGCGAACCGTCGTCCGGGGTTTTTGGGGCTTTGACGCTTATACCGGTAACGGAAGTTTTCGTAGCTGCGTAATAATCGTAAGCGGTCGAACCGACCACGGACTTAGCGTCCTGCGACGTTGTTGCATACAACGGATAACCCTTTATGTCCATTGAGCCGGGCAGCAAATTCGTGCTTATGAATTCCGGTGGTATTCCCGACACTGTTCAACAAAATTTCAACGATATTTTCCGCTTATTCGCTTCGAGGATTGCCCCCCGTCGAGTTTTACATCGGGGAAAATATTTCGTGTGTTGTTGGATTGTTTTTTTTTTTTTTTTTTTGTAGGTGGGAGATTTTCAATGAAAAAACAAACGATATAGCTGTTCTACTGGTAATAAGGCTACGAAAAAAATGAGAGAGAGCTTGCGATCCTTGCTAAAGGAAATTCGATGCTATCGTAGCTCCCTCGTGTCTTCGGCATCTTTATCGAGAACTCTGTCGATATCGTCAATCTATACTCTGTTGAAGAAACATTCCCCCCCCCCCCTACTCTCTCCTCTTTCCCTTGAATCTTTTTAACGATTCTCCCGAGTCTCTTTGTTTCCTTAAGAAGAAGAGGAAGAGGAAGAAGAAGAAGAAGAAGAAGAAGAAGAAGAAGAAGAAGCAGCGTACGTTGAAACGAAAAAAAAAAAAAAAAAGAAACGCCTTACCTTGGGCCTTGTGCCGAGCGTCGCGTGAGGCCTGCTTATTTGCCGCTGCGATGGGACATCCCGAGAGGCTTCTGTGAGTGTTCCGATTGGAGCTGACATGACCGCGACCGTTGCAGCCAGGCGTCGGGCATTTCAAAATAGTCTCATGCATCGCCAGAACTGCGAGAACCCACAGACGTCCGAGAATTACAGACACGTCGTGTGACACACGCGACAGAATCGAGAAGAGATGCTTTTTTTTTCTTCAAACTTTTCGTTTTTTTTACTCATTAACGATTGCAATATTGAGTATAATTTTCGTCTCGCATAGACGCTTTCGAGAATCTCGATGCGCGAGACGCGAGAGGGAGATTGAGAACAATTGCGGATTACAAGAGGAGAGAAAAAAATAATTGAGAAAAAAAGACAAGGACTTTTGGGAATACATATACAACAAAAAAAAAAAAAAAAAAAACGATGACCAAATCGATGAACGATTTGAGGCACAGTTCTATCGGGTTTAGGGAGACACAAAGTCAGGCTTTAAACACAAAAATTACCGAGCGGGTAGAGAGATATACTGAAAAAGATTTTTCTTTCTTTCTTTCTTTCTGAGAGCGCGTAAAATAGAATGAAAAAAAAAAAAAAAAAAAAATATAACGACGAAGACATCAATTGTACTGACAACGAGACACGTGTGTTTTTCTTTCGTGTTATACCATTCGGATTTAACTTGTAAAGAAATTGTAAAAATGAAACGAAGAAAAACGCAAAAGTTTTAACGCGAAATGAGCTGAGATAATTGTGAAAATCGCGGTCCTTCTCGTTTTACTACGTCCGAGCTTTTGGCCTACCGTCTTTTAACGCCCTCGACAGCAATATCCTATCCCACACATAGTAAAGAGGGTTGATTTCGCTCTCTCTCTCTCTCTCTCTCTTATTAGCCGACAGTCGGCTTTTCTTCTAATTGGAGTTCGCTGCCCGCGAGGAGAGCTAATTACCGAGATTGCAAGGAGAGCGAGAATTTTCTGGTATACTCGAGAGAAACGCGAGGGACGGTGGTGGAAAATTGGCGATTGCAGCGGCGGTCCAACCGAGAAATCGGGAGCGTGGGCTGAATATCTCGTGATCATGTAGTTCGACGCGAATTAAAATTCATTTCGCTTCGTGTTATTGTGCAAGCCAGATTGGATGCATTTCGCGATTACGTCATCAAAAGAAAGAAAAAAAAAAACCATTTTTTTTCTTCCTCTTTTCTCTTTAATTATACTCAATAGCAAACAAAAAAATTCCCCTTGATTCTGGCGTGTGCGCATGCCGGGTCTCTCAGGCCCATTGTCTCGGGATCTCGAGTTCTTCCAGCGAACAAACAAAAAAAAAAAGAAAAAAAAAAACTTCGGGGCATAACAATATCGGGACAATGGCAACTAAAATAAATTAAGAAAAAAGAAAAAAAAAAAAAGAATTGCAAATCGTGTGTCTGTGTTGGGAAGAGTCTGTGTATTCGTGTGTGAGTATTAACGCGCTACAATTAAAAAAAAAAAAAACACAAAAATTGACACATCCAAAAATTCAGCGTTAAATGATAAATTTCAATAAAGCTCTCTACCCCGCAACTAAAATTTTTAGGCGCATAACGAACGGAAATAAAAATTCAAACGACACATACAGATACACATATTCGCGTAAAATATACATTTGTATGTAATAAAAAAATAAAAATAAAATAAACGTCACGCACGCACGCCAAAACGCGAATTACTGATAAATGTATTGAAAAAATCCTTCGTCTACTCAAGAGTGTCGTAGTGCGATTATTGATAATTAAAAAAAAAAAAAAAAGAAGACTTACTGTACCTATCTTCGTCGAGTCACTAATTTTTCTTCTCTTTCTTTTTCATCTTCATAATTTGCGAAAAATAAAAACAGCTCATATATACGCATCTAGATTCAACTACGGCAAGTGATAAACGTGTCGTTTGTAATTGAATATGATTTTCACGCATAGCGGTGATATTAAATACTCACTCTCGGGCGTAAGTTTGTCTTTTCTCGGACATCCGGATAAACTGTGAAGAGACAAAAAAAAAAAAAAAAGAAACAACCAAACGACTCAATGAGAGTTTCATTTATCGATGCAAAAAAAAATGAGAATAGGCGTTAATTTTTTCTTCGCGATTGATTGAAAGTTAAAAAATTCTGGACAATGCAATTAGACGCGAAGCACGGAAAAGAAAAAACAAATCGTGCAAATGAGAAATTTGCATAATTTAATTTTTGACAAAGTTCAGGGAATCGACGTCAAAATGCGAAAAAAGTTTCGTGTTTCTTTCTCGTTTGATGAAAACGCGAGGGGTGTAAAGCTCCCAAGCTACAATAACACCCTTATAGTACAGCATAAACCGCTATGAATCCCACAACGTTTGAGAGGGTTCGAGTTGCACCGTGACCTCTTGCCCATTGGTTTAAATGAGGGGGGCATTTATAACGGTAGTTAATTATCGACGATTACTCACCTGCGATGGTGCGAATACAGTCCGGTAACGTGACCCTGTCCCGTGCAACCGGGAGTCGGGCACTTGTTGCCCTCTGCAACACACAAATCAAACGCCACACGCACACGAGGCCTCATTAGACCAAAACAATCGATCGACGCATTCACCAACGGACAACAATTTTTTCTTCAAAGTAAATTCGGTCAGTAATTCAATCGAAAATGTAAATATAAAGTCCATTTCAACGTTCGATATGAAGGAAATTGAGTACAAATTAAGAAAAAAAAAATTCACATGATACTTAACAACGTTATTGCACTTGAAATTTCATCAAGTAAATTTAGGTCAATTAAATAAATATATATTTTCAGGCTCGTACTAAAACGTGATGATTTAAAAATCAAATCGAAAGAATTTTTGTAGCCTGAAAACTCCAACGACTTTGGTTTAAGTTTTTGTTTTTCGTGCTCGACACGAGAATTCATGGGTGTATAAATTTAACGTGTAGAGTTTTCATTCGTCATTTGGTATGTATATATATATATATATATATGTAATATACATGAAAGATACGAGAGGAGACGCGAGAACGAGGGTAGAAAGGATTCCGCGAGGGGTTGAATGAAGCATCGTGTGGTTTCAATGAGAGATGGGGGTTAGTACATGCAACATTACGGCATTGAAACGTTTTGACGAGAGCGACGTGTCCAGGCATTTCCACACGAGCGTTATATTCACGCATTCAATGCTACGTAACGTTCGGCACAGCCGGAGAATATTATTCTCCCTCGGGCGATAAGCGTCGAAACATTGCGAGAAATATAATTTCGAAGTAGTACGAGTCCGTGTGTGGTCGGACATCGAAATTTCTTATCACGTTTGCATGAAACGAATCTGATAATCGTTCGGTCTTTATATATGGTACGTGCAATTCCGGGACGATAAATCATATCTTCGACCCAGAGGGATTTAGTCCATTCAATCGCGGTGGTTACAGAAAGGGCGAAAAAAGGGTTTTTGCCTTGGTAAAAGAAATTCGCGTGACGAGATTCGTAGATCGCTCGGTATAGTGACTCTCTCGCTCTTTTTCTCCGCTCGTATTTCTCGAAAATTGCCTCTGGGATTTCGTGATCCAAGCCCGAGAAGGATTATCGCGCACGATACCATGCAGTAGTCTTACACGCGTCAAGGCGACACAAAAGGATCACTCGGTACAGTCAAACCTTTCTCTTTTCTCTAGAATTTCGTGGCTCATCGTTTCTCTGCTCTAACACTGGCATTAATGGAGGATCACTTAAAAATGTCTTTCGTAATTTTTTTCATTAAATGAAACTATTTAATTGTTGCTCTTGCAACGTGTAGAAAAAAAAAAAATTTTTGTCAAATTTTATCAAATCAATGCAGATTGGTAGAATTTTAATAATTTCAATAATTTGCGATTTTATGATTTTTAATAAATTCAATAATTGCACGTATGGTGAAGCTCGATGATCAAATGCAAGCTACTTTGTTGGAGGATGAAGAACAAAAATAGGCGGATTCACCGTGAGGACTTTACGCCAGAGGATCGAAACAGCCAGTCAAAGTACAAGGGACGAGAGAAAATGGCGAGAGAGGAAAATCCTTGTATATATAGTGAGGTTATGTGTAGTACGATCCTGGCACTCGTTTTTGCGGGGATCGTACAGCCGAGATCCCCGGGGCTAGCTGAGAAGAAGCAGCACACACTTTTATAAAACTTTGTCGTGTACTAATCCCGCGCACGGTCCTGATCCTCTCCAAAGACGTAGACGAGGGATTGCGGGAGAAAGGGGAGGAGGGAGAGTTCGAGCTGGCTACATATATATATACGTGCTTCTCGTATCCGCTAGGTCGGACCAGCATCACGGTCTGAAACTTCATCAAGCCGTCATTTCGCGTAGCCGTTGAGTCGAGATCCCTGCTTTGAGATGGTGGTTACTCCCCATATTCCCGATATAACTCGCGTGTACTCTGCAAGGGGAAAGCTATACCCCCCCGACCGTTCGATTCAACGTGCTCTTTTCGAATCCGGAACAACACCCTCACCCTCCACCTTGGATAAATTGGATTACGATACGTGACGTCATTAGCGGGATGCTTTATTTACACCCCTCTTGTCTTGTTTCATCCCTTCTACATGGTTTCACTGATACACAATTTTTTTTTTCCCCCCAAAAAACGAATGGATCGTTGGAAATTTTTTTATTCGCATACCATCACTCGGGAAGCAAAATCGTACTGATTCACGGGCTCTTCCAGCTGAGCGAACATGCAGTTTTACAGGGTAAAAGAAAATAAAAAGGGAAGAGAGGCACTAAGGTGGAGTGGCAGTTTGGTCGGAGAGAGTCGACCGGAAAAGCACCAGAGGTGAGATTAATAAATTAGCCGTGAGGTTTTAAAAACTCGGAGATACTTCGCGGAGAAAGAGATGAAAAAAAAAAAAAATCACCGAGGCGAGAGAGTGAGAGAGGGAGAGATGAGGCTAATGGTTCCGGTCAACAAAAATGAATACCAGCACGCGTTGCTGGCTGTTCTTTCCGGACGTCTGAATAGACTTGTAACGAGCCGGACGGCCCCTTTTTTCCGTACTCGGGACGATGCGATAGAACGAGAGAGGGTGAAAAGACGAGGGCAGACCTCGTGGGTTGCAACACAGACGTATACGTGCGTGTGTATGTATATTATAGCGAGAGAAAGCGAAAATTCGTTGAAGGCAGACCATATAGGGTGAGAAAAAGTGAGAAAGAGCCCGAGTCAAAAGGGACGAGTGAGAGAGGTCTCGTGTGTATAGTATGGCCGCGAGGAGTGGGCAGGAGAGACCGAGTGTGTAATTGTGTTATTTTGTAGCCATTCCATGCGGGGGTCAACTCCGGTACGTTGGAAAAGCGAGAGAAGAGAGGATCCAAGGTGTACATAAACACCCGGATTGTTTTATTCATCCGGCTGGCTTTCACGTCCGACGCGTGCCACACGAAAATCTCTTTATACAAACATATATTCACCCGGGATTCAAGCATCTTTATCCTACCCTATGCTCTCATGATGAATTATTGTCCGAGACGTCGAGCAGGCTGCTCTTCATTCCATCTTTTTCGTATAATATTATCATCATCCCGTGTATCTCGTTCGAGGATACTTTGACGCTTAGTTTTTCGTCGAGAAAATGATGCAATATCAATATAAAAGGCTTTTCTGTGTTTCTTTTTTTTTTTTAATATAATAAAGTCCGTTAGCTCGTGATTGAGATTTTGAGGCATGATCTTTATGATTTTTATGTAATTTTACCGTATGATAAATACTGCGATTCGACACGAACCAAACAACGGGCAGGTAATTTGTTAAATCATCAATTATAAATTCAAAACTTCGTGTCAACAACGAAGAAACAGCTCGTAGGGTTTGTAAAAATAACCCGTGTAATGGGGGTAGTTTGATTTTTCTTTTATCGGCGACAAACGAGCGAGACGAGCCGCTGAGTTATGCGAGCGTATATCAATAACCGGTAAACAGGAAAGCATAAACATATCACGCGAGTGTTCGTACAAGGACTTTCGAAATAAAAAAAAGGTTGTGAAAAGGGCCAGTGTCATTTTTGCGGTTGACGGATTTTTTCCGATAGCCTTTTTTTTTATGGCGTGTCAACACGCTTTTTCCGTAATATTCGATTCAACGAAGGGAGAAGGAAGATTGTCGTATGGCAGTGCAGGCATACAGGAAAAGGTCGCACGCAATCGCTCCACAGAATCAAACCGATACAGTGAGCGTCGACACGGTTCCCGATCCCTTTATACCTTGACCAAACCATCCGGATGTGGCTCGCGTGATTTTTTACGTACAAAATAACGTATGAGAAAGGTTCACGGTGATTTTTTTTTTTCACCAGATCGCACGCTAATAACGAAACCTACAATTAACGTCTTTGCGAGGTTAGTTTAACTGCATGAGAGCTCGATAGACCATATTTTTTTATCGCGTGAAGTAAAACTCGAACAGTGAACAATTTTCAGGCACAAAAATACATTTACCTAATTCATAAAATTCTTCATAAAATATTATTTATAATCGTAATTGATTTATACACACATTTATAATTATTAATGTGAAAGTAGATATTTTATATTACCAATGATATATTATTTCATCGCTTTTTGCAAGCTACCACGTAGCATGGATTCATGTGAAACGATAATTTCCGAATTGCTATTATAAACTCGTGAGAAAAATCGTTATTGTAATTTTTTTCATCAAATAATCGGACCACACGTTTTCATCAATATTACCAAGATCACGAATCCCGGTAGCACAATGTTTTATATACAATATATGTCCCTCCCTCATCCCATGAGAAGCCATTAAATACTAAAGGTTTGATTCGAATGGAGGCAGATGCTTTTAATCATCCCCCATCGTCCGCGAATCGACATAGTGAGCTTTTGCGACAGAGAAAAGCATGGCAAAAGGAGAGTCACGGGTATGGGGGAAACGGCGGAGATTGAATTTTGGGAAATGGTCCCGCGTCTCTTGGTCTCTCTTGGTAAAATCTCCACCTCTGCTAGCCCCGCACTCTTCTCTCCTTCTCATCTGACTCTCCACGTTCTACGGGGAGGAGGAGAAAACGCTAAGGGGATAATGAGGAGAGGCAGAGGGAAAACGTGGGGTGGTAATAAGGTGGCTCGTGGAAGGTTCAAGGCGGCAGAGGAACGCTAGTCACGTTTCCACCCGCTGACAGCTGCGGCTTATACGTATGACGCCGGTATCAACCCCAAATTTCATCCCCTCTTGGACCAGTCGTGAGGAAACTGAAAGAGAGAGACAGAGAAAGAGAGAGAGAGAGAGAGAGAGAGAGAGAGAGAGAAAGAGAAACAGAGAGACGGCGAGGGATGTTGAGGGGGTTGAGTCGAGTCGTCCCGTGTCACCGCACTCCTAAGACCGTGGAATGCACTCAAACTCACCACCCGTCAAGAACACCCCGTTCCTCCACCTTCGCGACTTTGTATCTCGACGCGTCTACCGAAACGGATTTACGCTCTCTCTCTCTCTCTCTCTCTCTCTCTCTCTCTCTCTCTCTCTCTCTCTCTCTTTTTCGTCATCCTTCTCTCGCCAGTCAGCGCTACCCGATGTGCAGAGCAACCGTTTTGTACTACGCCAAGGGGGATGAATCTTTTCTTACCCTTTTCTATCCAAGGCACACGGCATACTTCTTCTTCGTTTCACGTTTTCCGAATTAAATCCCATTCTCTTAACCCCGCGTTGTGGATGCCTTGATGCGAATGAAGGAAAAAGACGAGAAAGAAAGAAAGAACTGCCCCTTTAGATGGAGGGTTGAAAGAGTCGACAATGAAGTGGGGACTCGAGAGCAAACACAATTGCTACTTTATTCCTGGCTGTTTAGAGCCCAAGATCCAAAAAGGTGCCAATAGTCCATCTTCTACCATCGTCGCTCCTACAGAATAAAGAACAGCTTTGCGAAAAGCCAACTTTGAAATTTTTTAAAAAATTAGTTGCTACCACGCATGATTATAAACAGTAGCGCAGTCGGTCGTGTGAAACAGTGAATATTGATACGAACGATGGGACATAAGAATAAAAGAGAACAATTGCAAAGGCAATGAATGAAATGCTTGGAAAAAAATCAGAAGGATTGCACGTTGACCAAAGAACCGTGTAACTTCATTTCCCCATTCGAGTCATCATCCCTAGGGTTTCGTAATTATTGATTTTCCACTGAGTCGCTTCTCTGGCTCAACTCTCCCCTAACTTCATACATGTATACACATAGAAAGACAAAGTGAGAGATAGAGTGAGTATAAAGGAAGGCCGAGTGCAGGACCCGGATAGCTTTGGGCCAAAATGCGACTGAGAAACGAAGAGGCAAACACACGCACGGTGTTATAGCGCAAGAAGATAGCTTTTGCGGACCCCTATACGACTACACTTCTCCCTCCTTCGTAAACGCATAACGCACCAACGACAACCCTTATACCATGTTGCTACTTGTACTAAAACTATAACCGGGTTCGTACTACCCTCATCAATGTTTCAGCAAATTTCTTGTCCAACCCTGGAGATCCCACACACACACACACACACACACACACACACACACACACACACACATACCCGAGAGCAGTAAAACACATATATAACAGGCTCCGTGCTTGATGCCTTGTTAAAATTTGCAAGAAACATCCCGGAAAAACGGGAGATCAGGCTAGAAGCCCGAGAGATCGGGGTATGGGACAATGCTGATTGATAAGTTAGGAATTTCATTCTCACCTCGGCCGAGACTCGATGGTGACATGGACATTCCTGGTCTCGTTGGATCGAAAGAAGCCCCTACACCTCTGTTGTCAGAAATTTTCATGAGGCTTTCATGCTGGCCCGTGGCACCGGTCGTAGTTGAAACATCGCTGATCGAAGTGGGACAAGTCGTAGTCGTCGTTGTCGTGATAGTCGTCATCGTGCTACCGCTGCTACTTCCGTTGTTTCCTATACCGGTCGTAACGGTAACGCCGGTAGAACCCGCGATCGAAGAATTATTACTCGTACCGTTGCTTCCAACTGCTGGATTTACACTGCCAGCATTGTTACTGGGATTCGATGTTTTACCGGTGGAATTTTCGTCAGAAGTGCCGGTGTAACTCGTCCCACCGTCGTTGCTGTTTTTGGTGGTTGCCCCATTGGTACTGCTGCTACTGCTGCTGCTGCTGCTGCTGCTGCTCACCGCAGCCACACTCACGACACCTTCCCTGGCGATGTCCTGTATAGCGCTGGCAGCCCTCGATCCCACACCAGCTGGCTGTAGTATCGTATACTGCTTTGAGGAATTTGTATCAGGACTTGCGACCAGTGTCAATCCTCCGGGAGGTAAAGCGTTAGTCTGTTGTTTGTTAACACTGACCCCGGTATTCGTGATCGTAGATGCGGTCACGTCGCTCGTCGTTCCTCGTGAGCCCATGGTCGCTTGTACCGCGTGCATGCCATCTTCCTTGGGTGACTTTAACTGGAGAAGCGACACCGTGGGCGAATGTTTTTCCTCGGGATTGGATGATATTCCGATGATAGGTTGAACCACTACCGGCATCGCCGCGGGTCCCGGCACGGGAGTTGGAAAACCAACGAATGTCGCTGATGCCGGATAGGGTCCGATCGGTGGACTCGTCGTTGCAACTGCCGCTGGATTTACGCGACAGGAATTTTTCGTGTGATCGGTGTTTGGTGGCCTGAAAGCCGAATTGACGGAGAACGATGAACCAGCGGAGGAATTCGGTGATGAACTGGCCGAGCCTGACATACCGGATGACTGCTTGTTGATGCCACTTTCGGGATATTGCCTGTGATAGCTCGAGTATGACAGATGATGAGGTTGCTGTGATTGATTTTGGGACTGTTGATGATGCGATTGATGATGATGATGATGATGATGATGATGATGATGTCTGCTTGAACTATGAGGCGATGAAGCACTGCTCTTGCAGCTTCTATCCTTTTCTCTATCAGAATCGTCCTTTTCAGTGAGAGGATCGGACATATCGATCTCGAGTTCGTTCGACGAATCGTCCACGAGTTCGTTGAAATCCGGTGGATCGTAACGTGAGTACTTGTCGTTGTGCCTCAATTGGGCATCGCCCCGATCGTTGTTACGATCCTTGACGGCGAGTGATCTGTTGCTCGTTGATGTTCTGCCGCTGATCTTGGCAGGATCGTGAACGAGGCCGGACGATGGGTGCTGGGGCTGTTGCGTCTGTTGCTGAATTCTACCGTGTTCCGGAATTCTGCTCTGCTGAAATGATCTTCCACCGCGATCCTGCTGACCCCTGAACGTTATGACGTCTTTCAGCGAGCAGCCAGCCTCGTTGCTCGCTGTCGACGACGAAGTGGACACCGAGGACGGTGACATCTTTGGATTCTCCTTTTTTTCCTCGAACAAATTCTCAAAATTCGACTCGTATCTGTCATCGTCCGAATTGCCACGTTGATACAACGAACCGCTCGGACCTGGCCAACTGCCGGAGAGACTCTTCAGGGCGGCCTCCGTTTCCCGTATCAGAGTCTCATCGTCCTCCGGTTCCTCGGAATTCCTACTTGATTTTCTCGCTGGACTACCGGAATTTCCCGTCGCGAATGCGCGCTTCTTTTGCGGCAACAATATGCTACTCTTTCCACCATTCGTCTCGACCTCCATTGGTTTTCTAATGTCATCGTCGCGAATACTTTTTCTCCTTCGCTTAGCCGCAGCATCAGCGCTGTCCATTTCCTGTGGCACACCACCGCAAGTACCAACACTACCACTCACACTACCACTTGCACTGCCAGTTTGCGCCACGACGAGCTGTCCCTTAGTCTTGCAGCTCAGAGTCGTGCCCAAACCTGTCTCGGCTTCCAGCTTCCTCTTTTTGAGATGAGCCATCGCATTCTGGCCCCCCGGTACGCTGGTTAGTTCCACCCTGGAACACAAAAATTCCAGAGTATCAATGTTTCCGTCGACAGTTTGTTTTTGTTTTGTTTTTTGTTCGTTTTATCCACACGTGGTCCGGGACGACCCTTTTATCACCCCTATCTCTTTCTCTCTCTCTTTCTCGCTCTCTTTCACTCTGACATTTCCAATGTTTTTTTTTACATACTGCTCTTTTTTTCTATTTATATTACGTAGATTTCAATTTTCTTCTTTCCGTATCATCCACCTCACCTCGTCGCACTCTCCGATCTTTCGTTCGATGATACACACCCTATTATCTATTTACGTTATATTATAAATAACATATTTATTTGAAAAAAAGAAGACCCGAATGGCTCTCGCATGCCCACCTCAGTGTCAACGTTGCGTCGTAACGGTATCGCGCACAAATTTTCCAAATTACAATACGAGTAATAAGGATGATGTAAGAATCTTTCACATGGAAAGTTCTGCTCTACTTTTAATTCTCGATTATTATTAAAATAATATCAGCAGACTGGACGAGCAGGGTCTGATTATAATTTCTCGAGTCGAAAGTTATGCAAAATCAAAAAAGTTGCGTGACCTGCGCGTCGAGCACATAGATATATGTATGTATATTTGTATATATACAATACAGGTGAGCCTGGAGCAAAACACGAGATCGAGAAAATTTTTTCGCGAATAGTGTATGCGTATTGTGGATGCGCGCACGAAGAGCCCTTGCCGGTGAGGGTGCTCGCGAGCTACTGTGGTGTGCTATGTAGAACTGAAACGACAAGTCGAGGGGGATGACAGTGGTGGTGGTAACGTCAGAGGCAGAGTTGAGAGCATCGAGCAGTAGTAGTAGCGGTAGTGGTAGTAGCGCTTGATGCTCGTAGTGGTTGAGCTCGCTTAGGGGGTGGTTTTCAGAGGGTTAAGGTATACGAAGCTCCTGCTTCACAGTGGTGGGAGGAATTGCACGTCTGCGCGTCCAAGGAACGCGTCATCGCTGTGCCTTGAATTGAACTCCGAAGGTAGAGGCGGGTTCTGCGCACTGTCCACCCCCCATACAAAGAGAGAGAGAGAGAGAGAGAGAGAGAGAGAGAGTGAGGAGGGAGGGAGGGAGGGAGAGTGCTTTAGCGTTGGCGCGAGGTATCCTTCCCAACATCCCATCGCAAGGAGTTGTCCATCCGCGCATTTCACTCGGTACCACGTTATCAATGACAAAACGAAAAAAAGCATATGGGAAAACGTTGATATTGTATGTAGTATGCTATATATGGAAGACTCCTCGCAAGCATCAGAGAAGTAGGAGGCGAGATGGAAAAAATGCGGGGTGGTCCTGCAAGCCAAGTTACGAGATGCAAGTCCCCTTCGGGACCATTGCTATCCACGACTTGAAGAAAATCCTATACGTGACCACCTCCACCAGCATCCCTTGGCTACCCGATATAATTCCCTGTCTTTCTCTACCTCAAAGCTCCGAGTGGATGGTTCGTTGCATATATATATATATACAGCAGGTGCGCAATCCCTATCGGTGAACGCGCACGATTTTACCAACCAACCCCCAGCACTCCTTTTCTACTCGTTTCCCTCAGCTCGTCTTTCCTCCTCATCCTTCCAATGCGTTTACCTATGAGCTGTGTGTGCTCACTCTCCTCGCACTTTCGGCACCACCCCTTCATTTTTCTTCCTATATCGCTGCTGCAGCTTTCGTTGTCCTCCTTCTCTTCCTCCTCTTCTTCTTCTTCCATTTTGTAGCGTCCTGATCTTCTTTCGGGTCTTCGTCTCCGTATACACTTTTACTTCTCAGAAAGTTCTACCCGCTCTGTATTGGTGAAACGTTTCTAACCTTGCGCTTCGCGTAGAATCCGAAGAATGGAGGAATAAAATACAAAGTCGAAATACGAGCGAGAAATTTGCCGGATACTTCATGGTGTATGTGCATTGGATAGCACGAGATTGCCTGAGCGTTTCTTTGAGAGAGTCATTTCAATGGGAGAGTCGTGAGACGAGTATGTGAGTCAGATACGACAAAGGACGATGCTAAATGGACTGAATTTGCTTCATAGCTGAATCAATATTAATTCATTCAAATAGATTTTGATTCATACGAATACTTTTGGTTTATTTCGAATAAATATTGATTTATTGAAATTGTTTGTTTTCTTTTCTTTTAAATCGATGATTTACAACGGCACTGTCAGTATTATATTAATGACTCAAGAGCCCTGTGAAATATTTTTTTTTTGCTAACGCTAGATATATAGAACATCAGTTACTTATCCCATATACATTCAGCTGCAAGAATCTCTTTCCTTCGTGTCTTGTGAAAAGGAGACTCATCCCTCCGACTCGTCGTTCTCGCGGCCACATCAAGAAGGCTCATCAGCCATTAATTAAATTCTTATACCAGCAGCGGACGTAGTAAAATTCTTTCTTTCATAAGCGATCATCGTCGATATGTCGTGATGCGAGTAGAAAAATGCTGTTTCGATCAGACATCACACTCTTCCGTCATCATATCGCCTTATTTTTTACCGACTTTTCGATCTAGCCTTTTCTTAATGTGTATATAGGAATGAGAAACTTCAAAAGCTTTACGGCAGATTTTCTTCTAGATCGAACTAGATACACGTGTGTGTGTATATATAGATAATTTTGATCCAAGCTTTTGAACCAACGATATCGGCAAGTGTACACTCGCACGTATAATGTCGAAACCTCTCGACTTTCAGGGCGATACTACGAAGACAACCGACAACTCGAATTAGATAAACCGAGATCGAAGCTTTCGTGTTGTGCAAAGTAAGACAGAGACGGATTAGGGTCCCCGGCGTTCATAGTGCACCACACTCTGTATGTTATCCCTCGAGAGTGCGAGTGAGATACAGAGAGCGAGAGTTTCCCCTTAAAACCTTAAACCTCACTGGGAGTCTCACTCTTCCCGAGACCGCGAAGCTTCCTGAGAGTTTAGAGTGGTGAAACTCTACTTGTTTCGTCTCACTTGCACGTTCTCGATACGAGCGAGAGCTCCCCCCATTGGAAAATCCCGAAGGAGGAGATAGCGAAATGCACGGGGAAAAACAAAATTTTGAAGAACGAGGCCAGGGATTAGCGAGAAAAACAGTTGAAATTCCGCGTTAAATGACAACAAGAGGTATGGGATATTATGACTTTGATTGCGTGGATCTTTCTTGTATAACGTATCCGGAGCTGTTCGTGAACTTTGGGAAGAGACTCGTTCGGGGCGTCGATGAAAGAACGAAGCAGTGCTCTTCATTTTCAAAGTAAAATAAATTATTTTGGGCTCATCAAGTATTACGCTGAATAAATAAATGTCAAATAATTTTTGGGCCATTTACGTGGATTGCGTGTATAAGTGAAATAAAAGTGAACCTTTTCAGATTTTAAACAAATAAATTTAGGATATTCCCTTTCATCTACTAATTATCGTAACAATTGATATTCGTTTCCATTCTTGTCATTCGTTTTAAACATTTTAAACGACAAGAACGAAGATCAAAGGTTCAAATAGGCTGAGATTGCTGCGAAAGACTTTGGAATGAAGTGAGAAATGGATACGAGGGTTCGCACCATCAAAAGGGCTTAGAGTATTAGGAAACGTAACGTCTCTCTCTCTCTCTCTCTCTCTTTCTCTCTTGAGGGTTTAAAGAGCCTCCTTGGAATTGTGTGCTTCTCGAGATAGCCGAAAGTTCTTGGTTCTCCTTCGCTGGCTTTGCAGGACGTTTCTCTATGTCGTAGAGAAGAGGTCCTGTCTATTCTTGGCTCTTAGCGATCGTGATGTGCTTTCCCTTTCCCCTCAAGGGCAGAGACAGAGGCACAGTGAGAGCCCTTCTTCACAGCGTTCCATCGTACTACCTCCCCCCTCGACAATTCCAATTAGATAAACCACCACCGGATCACAGCTCTTAGCGGTTAGAGGAGGCTCTCTCGGCTGGCCTCACGGATTTCCCATTCGAATGTTGCTCGCTTGACAATTTCTCTGCTCTCTCTCTCTCTCTCTCTCTCTCTCTCTCTCTCTCTCTCTCTTTCTCTTACTCGGTCATGTCTATAACACTTTCTCATTTCTCTCGCTAACTGATATTATTGCTGAATGCTCGTTTCACGAAATATCTCGTAGCTACCGAGTGTCAACGTCGTGTGGTCGAAGCTCAGCGAGCCTCAATGCCAAAGTTCTTGCTCGACCTATCGGCAAATCGGCCGGATACCAAACGATCCCGTTTTCCTGCGGTTTCTTGGCCCGTATTCGCCGTCATCCCTCCCCTACGATCTCTCTTTTCCATCTCGTCGATCATCACCGCAAGTTTGTCACGAACTTGCGGGGTGAAGGAACGTGGCTCGAAATAGCCGATAGGGTCAGCCACGAGACTTCCGTTTATCGGGGCAAAGTTATATTATATTAACCACGAGAAGAGTATTGCACCTGTCTCAATATCCTTGAGGATTCTTAATCATATTGACACGATTCAGAAGCTCCGAGTGTAAATCATTCATTGATTACACGTTTCAGAACTATATTATTCGGGAAATTTCGAGTGTTCATTAAACAAACAAAAAACAATGTTTCTTTACCATGGCCCACGGTTATCTTCGGAATAAAACAATGTGTCGAATACCGGAGATTCGATAGGCTTATCAATTTCATATTGAATAATGGTTTTTATTGCTTTTGCAGGAGGTGCATGTATTTATTTTTCTCGTCTATAATTAATCGAAGAGGGAATAGAGGATGATTAATTTAACGTAGAAAAAGGGTTGATTGGACGGCTCACTCGACGAGGGTGTAATTTCCAGAATCACGCGCCCTCATTCGTCGCCTCGACGTTTTCACACCGTCGAAAATAGTAGCCCTGAGGATCTCGTTGTGTGGCTCTGACGCTGCGTGGAACGCTCGTACGTCTTTTTCTCGCCGACGTTATACACCGAGGGGTTCTCTCTCTCTTCTCGCTGTCCGTGCAAGCACACGCTTGTGCTCTGGCAAAGAAGGAAACGTAGAAAAGAGAGAAAGAGGGAGGGAGAGCGGGATAATTTAGGGGTCTCTCACGCGTGGATAATGGGAACTTGGCTAATGCACCCCACTTGGCACCAGCACGTGGGATACGAGCTAGCTAGCTTTTCCTCCCTGGTACAGAAACTCTTCTGTGCTGTTATATACCGGGGCTGGTGCTTCAACGTACTCTTTTATCCTGGCATTCACATCCCTTTACAACACTTTCGCGAATAAAGCTCTCGCGTGCTCGACACTTTTTTTTCCCCCAAAGTTGTTCTATTCCTGGAGCAATTTGTCCATGGCGAGTGATTAAACAAACCATTTTTCGCTTTTATTCGTAACAGCTTCTTAACGGATTCTTCAAAAAAAATATAAATATCTTTGATCCTTTATTTTGAAGAAAAATTCAAACACATTTCAACATTATTTACATCGCATCATTAGTTACAATAATATTTTTTTAAACGTTACGACTAAACGTTACAACCGTTACCTCTCGTTAAATTCTCAAGGCGAGTCAAGATAGCTCAAAATGGACAAGAGCAAAAGCATTCCACTAGAAAAATTTTTAAGTGATTTGTCAAGTACGGAGGGTCAGAGAAATGAAAAAAAAAGAAGAGAAAAAATATCTGACCCAACAATTCAGAAAAATTGACAACGTATTGAAGGCGCAAGGGCTCTTCTACTTTTGGCCCTGGGGGGGTGAATCATCTTGACGTGAAGTCCAGTGAAATCGGAGAGCTAACGACGCAACAAAAATTGCCCTGATTTACGGAGGGTACAAAAAAAAAACCCAGTGACGAGGAACCGCATCACGGAGACTCGAGGGTTTCTCCAGAGGCAGAGAAGAGTCCTCGATGATTTTAAAACCAACTCGGTGTCATAAATATAGATATATAAATGGCATTATATACGTATTCCGAGGTGATTTTTCTCCGAGAAAGTAGGTAGAAGTGAATAGATGGATAGATGGACGGAAAAAGCACTGTGCCTGGGATAGCTCGGCCATCCCTACTCCAGGGAATAGCTGTATATATATATATATAGATATGTGAAGTACGAGCACCCCTTGTTTCCTTCGCTAACTATCCGTCTCTTAACAGTTCCACCATCCCCTTATTTCTTGATTTTCTTCGTCCTGCCTCACTTCGTGTCCTTTTCGTACTCCTCCGTTCTCCTATTGACCATTTCAGACGTACGAGAAATGCTTTTATAACAACCTGAACAGTAATATACCTTTTCCTCTACCGGACCAAAAGTCTTAAACCAATCGTCGAATCCCGATTAAATATTTAGCACTGCTGGGACCTCTGCCCTCTGCTTCAAGTGGCCCTTTTCCATTGAAGGACCTTCGAGCGCGAGACTAAATATAGCGTTTCTCGGCTGTAGCACAGCCGGACGCTCTGTGAGTTCTTTCCCCTCTTACCCGAAAGAAGCTTCTTATGTCGCGATCACATATTAAAGGGGATTTCCCAGAGCTCTCTTGCCACTTGTATCTCGCTTACGTACCCATAATTCTTCGAGCTTCGAAGCTGAATTCCTACGAATATGAAAAATCGAAACGATCTATCCTCGGGAGTTTTGGATACGTGGCCGCCTGAGAGAAGAGTCGCGGGAATCAAATTTGTAGTTTAAAAATGTTTTTTTCTTTTAAAAATGAAAAAAAAAAACATTGCAAGCTGGACACCCCTGTCGAATAATTTTTTTGGTTTTAAAAAAGTGCAACTATTACCTTCTTGCGATAAAAAATTTACGAATTTTTGCTTCCTCATAAGTTCAATGTGGGCTTTCTCATAAGGAAAGCTTCGCGAGCAAAATGCAATAATCATGAAACAATGGGCTCGATAGCTCAATGCATTCTGCACGTTTTATTCGTTATGGAATATTCCTGACAAACACAGAACATTTTTGAATACTTGAAAAAAAAAAAAAATAATAATAATAACAATAAAAAAATTTTATTCACGTTTCTAATATGGATATACTTTTTTTTCGGGTCTCGTTCTCGCGTAATTAAAGATAGCCCGAGGGCGAGACAGCATGACGCCTCGAAGAGAAAACCGTGGGAGGATATATATACATATATTTATATGTACATAGAAAAGAGGCAAATACCGGGGTATACATATATCCCCGAGCACAAGGGGTGCGCGACGAGGTATAAGGGATGTGTTTTACCGAGAGGGATACTTACACCCCCTCTCGAATCCCACCCGCACATCCCTACACTGTATGGCGTGTGCGCTCGCGCAACGGGCACATATTTTCATATAACAAAACCATCTGCGTGCCGAGCATAACAAATTTCCACTGATTTATAGAGCCACAACGAGAACGAGAGAAAAAGAGAGAGAGAGAGAGAGAGAGAGAGAGAGAGAGAGAGAGAGAGAGAGAGAGAGAGAGAGAGAGAAAGATAAACAGTGAAAGGGCCAAGAGCATGCCAGGAAAATTTTCACATCAGGCAACGAGATATATACGCATAAAAGAGCCTTTCAGCTTTCCATACAGGGGTCGTTTTTAAAAATAATTCTTCCTTTCACTGTTTGGGCAAATAAAAGGAACGATCAAGTGAATTATTTCGATATTTCGCGGATAATGCGAGATATAATGTGTGCAGTACAAAGTGAAGACCCGCAAGAAGGGTCGCGAGCTGATGGGTGAACGGCAGCAAAGAAGCTTGCAAGGGGGGTAGTTACGAAAGGGGTAGTTTAAGGAGGGTTTGGTCCTCGGACCAACCGACGAGACGGTCCGACGAGACACTAGGAGAACACCCACGATGAGACGGATCGATAGCGTCATAGTGACAAGGGGCAGAAAGTACCGAAATTTACCGAGAAATACGCCCTAGTCACTATTATATATATATATATATATATACATATATATTTACGGCACTCACATCACTCGATGGATCGCCTCGATTTTTTTTTTGACCATTTTCAAGTCAAGTAATTATGCAACATTGACAAAACGATTCAACTCACCGGTTTATATAATTCATCGTTTATGTAATTCATCTTTATGTCTTTCTATTTCAGCGAACGATTCACTGAAAAATTCATGCCAACCCGAGAAGAATAAAATTAAAATATGCAAGCTCAAGGTCAATTTGTCCTAGAAATCCTCTTACATGTGTTATCTACTGATGCCAAGTGGCTTTTAGGTATCTTTACACCGGGAAAATTGTGTTTTCCGCATAATATCCGTGTGCAGATCGGAAGGGGGGGGGGGGCACTCTGGCAAGAGGAGGTACGAGGTGGTTTGCGCTGGTAGCATCTGCCGTGGCATCCGGGCGCAAACAAATCTAGTCTGATTTAAGGGAGGACCGGTGTACTCGCTTTTATGCTACATACATGTACATATATATTCAAAGTATAAGTGTATGAAAACCGTAGCGTGTACGTGTTATAATGTATATGACTGCACGAGAGAGAGTCACGGTCGAGTTCTTACCGTGAAAACGTGTCGGAGGGTATGGTTTGAACCTGGGAGGAGGAGGTGGGGGGGGGGGGGAGGAGGAGATGGTACACAGCGGCGGAGATACTCGCACGGGCACTAAATTCTCAAATGAGCGTGAATTATAAATTGTCCCTTACGTTTATACGTAAGGTACAGAAAGGTGGTATATAATAATAATAAAAAAAATCCACAACAGTAATAAAAACGGTAATAATAATGATAATAATAACAACAATATGCCGTATGATTTTTCCATACGAGATTTGCAAACGTGAACTTCGTTCGGTAAAAGATCCTGAAAATTATGACAGGCCAATTACGCATAAACGAATCGATGAATCGAATTTACTAAATCGCGAGAACAAATAAGACAATAAAAATTACAATGGTCCCCGAAGTGCTCTCGAGATCAGGGAGGATTCACGAGGGTGTCGTAAGCGTCGCGTGTGCGAGAAAAAAAAAGCAGAAAAAAAAAACGAGAAAAGGGCTCGAAGAGAGCCCATAAAGTGAAGTAAGAAGGTCTCTCTCTCTCTCTCTCTCTCTATTTTTCTCTTCCTCGAATCCCTCTTATTCTTCTCGTAACAATTTGTTATCGAGAAGCAGTTGTAATGGAAGGTCACGTACGAGGTAACATGATTACAAATATATCATAACGTTCTCCCTGCGTTGCGAACCGTTGTGGAAAGGAGAAAACTACCCTACCTCACATATACAAGATTTCAAAGCACCCCCATGGTGTACGTTGCACAGCCTGTGTAGAGGAAACACGTGCGTCGCCTGTCGATGCGGCTTTATCGTCGCAAATCACTGCGGCTCCGTACATATGTATGTATACAAATACATATATACATATATATCGGAAAATATCTATATGTATGGGCAAAGTGTGCAGGGTAGGAGATTCGTGAATCTGTTAGGGGATGAATTTTCTAGAGAGAAATGGATATGTGAACCAAAGAAAAGTGTAGGTGCGTCTATTTGTGTAGTACGCATATATATATATATATATATATATATATATATATATATAGTATTCCTCGAGAGCAAGAGAGACTCTGGCAGATAGTCAGATATTCCGGAATGTTTTACACCTCATTAGGCAACAATGTGTTGTTGCCTTGGATGGTGGTGAATTATATCAGGCATGAGACGATGGTTGGGTTGGTGGCAGTGGCGTCAAGACAAATGGTGCCCAAACCGGAGGTAATTGTGGGCTTTTATTAGCTCTGGTTTGCCAGGCAGAATCGTGAGAAAGCAAGAGAAAGGAATATATATATATATACACATGTATACTGTACAGGGATGAAGGAAAGGCGAGAGGAGAAGCTGAGCAACGCAGCAAATGCGGCAAAGAGGCAGTTCGTGATGCTTTCAACGTTCCTGTTATTCTACACACTACGACGATGCCTGCTATACGTCTGAGAGAGTACAGCGAAAGCCCTTTTCCCGCGGGAAGTACCGCAAGGAGAGAGAGAGAGAGAGAGAGAGAGAGAGAGAGAAGAGCTTTCCACACGCTCGGTGCTTGCACGATATAGCTTTGCGCGTAATTACTCGCGTGACAGTAATGCCGGCTGGAATGCCCTCACTGGGAAATCTCGGAGATTCTCGCGAAGCAAAGTCTACTCCTCGTCTCAACGCGATACGAACGATGACGCGTTCGCGATAATCATTATTTCTCCAGTTCAATAAAATAACTGGACAAATATATTTTTACGTATGCGAGATTCGACGCTCAACGTTTGGGAATAAAACTAATATAACTTTAAATTTGAAACGAAATTCATTAAATTCATCGGCCACGAATAGTCGAGTCTCTATCGAGAAATATATATACATTTTTTAACTCTCATTTTCACATTGCGCTCGTTGAGCTTTTAGCAACATTTTTGGTTTTCAGTTATTTTCGATTCGAGGAGCATGCATTATTGTCGTAATATTCTCATTCTCAAATAAGCTTGATCTGTTTTCAATGAATCCTCTGCTTGCACACACATTCAATGTTAAATGTCAAAAGGGGTGACTTTTTGTTTTACCGCTTATTAGATTATACAGGTTACGCACTTTTGATTTTTAGAATCCAATTCACGAATATTACTAGTTCATCGTGATAAGTAATAAAAAAATAAAAAAATAAAAAAAAACACCGAAATATCTATCGAGGCATAGAACCGTGATCTCACGAAATTCCTTCGTTCATCTCGAGAAGTTAAGCCGCGTCTCAACCCCCGTGGAGTCATAACGTTGAGGAACACGTTCCTGTAGCTCACTCGCCTGGAGAGAATCGCGAGAAATTTTTATGCCCTGCGCTCGAAAAAAAAAAGAAGGATTTGGATAAAGTTTCGAAAAGCCGAGCTTTCGACGTCATATCACACTCGCTTTCGTTGTTTTTTTTTCTTGCTACGTTTCTTCGTTCCATACAAGGGGGAGGTCTAAACTTCCGCGTCGTTATTACGTCTATTTTTGCCCTTTCCATCTCTCGTTTCACCCCTTTCATCCTCTTTGCTCGTACAACCATCTATAATACTGCCTCGTGTGTGGTCCTCTGTCTAACTCAACGGCACAGACTCTCTCACTCTCTCTCTCTCTCTCTCTCTCGTTCGGGAGCTTTCTCTCAGACCTGGTGCTCATGTATTTATGCATTTCGTCGCGGGACCGACGATTCCATGGCCCGTACGACCTCCTCATCCATCCACACGAGGTACGTACATATATATACATATATATCGGGAGATATACGAGAATGAACAAAGAAGAGAGTCTCTCACGTACACTAGGATAACGCGTAAAAGGCGTCTACGATCGTCGAATAATCGTGTAAGAGGGTTTCTACTACGTCGTTCATGCATTTCCGATGCTCTGAGCTTTCTATCTTTCGTCTCTCTCTCTCTTTCTCTCTCTCTTTTTCTCTGTCTACGCTGAGCTTTCATGCCCATTCATCGAAGAATTTAATTTAAAAAATTCATGAGGAATTTCATTAGCTGGATCGAGTCTTTGAGTCGTTATAGATTTTGCTCCTAATCAATCCTTATAAATTCTATTTAATCGTCGACCACCCTCTGTGAGCTTGTTCGCGACACATAAGTTACACGAAATGAGAAAAAAAAAAAAAAAGAAAAACGATAGTTGAAAAAAATGACTCGAACGTATTGAGATCTCAATAAAGCATTAGAGTCTATTATTGTCATCAATGTATCATAATGATAAATATTATTATTCGAGAGTCATATTTACTCATTGAATTCAATTCGGTTTCACTTACGATATGATTTATGTAACGATAACGTGCGCGCGCGCGCGCGCGAGAGAGGCGTATACCTGAGAGAGCCGAGCGATGATGGGAATTTATCGGCGCTGGACGCCGCCCTAAAAGGGAATATATGAAAGAACGAGGGAAAAGGCGAGTGTAACGCTGTGGCATACAGGTCCAAGAGAAATATGAAAAAAAGAGTGCCTATACCCGACAAATCCTTCGAGATCGTGCATAATGTTTATGCATCGCCCCGAAACCGCAAGAGTATTGCGAGCAGGACTTTTTTTTTGTACGGATTTTTTTTTTTTTTTTTCATTCTTTTCACTCTGGACGCACTAAAATACAGATTTATCGCAAAAAGCTTCGCAGCGAACGAAATTCCGAGCGAAATTCTTTACCACCCGTTCCCCATCGTACAGAGAAAGAGAGAGAGAGAGAGAGAGAGAGTCAGAGAGAGAGAGAGAGATAGCATATTACATATATACATGTGATGTGTATAGAGAGATACAAATAGGTACATATGTTGGGGAAACAAATAATAAGCATTCTCATGGCGTTTTCTATTGCCTCCCGAGCAATATAGCCGAGATAAAAAGCACACAGAGTGGTAGCCGAGAGAGCTTTATTGAATCGTAGGGGAATTCGCTACTGAATTTTTATCTGTCCTCTGTGCAAATAGGGCCATAGGGAAGTCCAGTCTCGGTCCGTTCAGTTCTGTCCATTTCTACTGTCCGCCCCGTACCATCGTGATCGGGTTTTTTCCCTTTAAAATGCATGCCGATCGGTAAATCATGCCAGAGGCGAGATCGTCTAAACGTTCCCTCTGCTCTCTGGCTGGCCATGCACAAAACCAGATTGGCAAATATGTATTACAGAGAAAGAGAGAGAGAGAGAGAGAGAGAGAGAGAGAGAGAGAGAGAAAGAGAGAGAGAATACCCATATTATGGTTACAGTTATAGCCCACACGTGAGAATGGCTACGAACCGTACTCGAATCGCGTTATTGACCATACGAGGACGTTCAAATTCAACCAAAGCTCGTTCAGACATTCGCTATAACGATGCTGTTGCGACTTTCATTGCGATGTTTAATTGTCATTGTTGAGGAATTAAATTTTTTTTATATTAGTTCGCTCGAGTGGAAGAAAACTTTAATATACTAGAGCTGTAAAGCTAGAATTCATGAGAGATTTACTGCTCGGTTAAAATCGTATAAATTTGGTCATGTAAATATTGCAAAAAAAAAAGATGATATGTAAGATTGCTAAATACTATAGGCAATAATCGTTCTAAAGCTTTTAAAGTGGCTTGTATGAGACAAAAAATAGTTCTTTTATAATGCCATGATGGTGTGTTATGAGAATGTTGAGCATGAATAATGTTGATCGGAATGATTTAAGGCTGCAATTCAATATAGCTAAATTATAAAAGTTTGAGGCTATATCACGTTGAATGTTAATCTGAGACTATCGTCGTACTTAATTATTTAAAATCCATCTCCGAAACTGATTTGTTTTCTGATTCCTCCGGCATCTCTAATCCCGCATGAAAATTTCCCTGACACGATTATCTTTTTTTTTTGTTTTACCGGAGAAACGTTGAATCATGTTTCACAAACTTGAATAAACAGGCTGTACCCGCGGAGCTTCGGGAAGGTACAAGAGAGGCAGTTATGCTAATGCGAAAAGTGTAGCATATTCTTTCCTCATTCACTCTAAGACGTATGATAAAATAATTCTGAATACCTGAATAAGATGAGAAAAGAGAGAGAGAGAGAACGTCTCGCTTACATGAATTTCACCATTTTGCGAACTATCCTATGCGTATATCTTTTTTTTTTTATTCCTCCGCGAGTTTCGGGGACGTTTTTTTTCCTCTCGCAGAAATCATATTTTTTTTTTCGAACACTCGAGTAAAGTTTGTTCCGCTGCTGCACGATCGTACAGGAGATCCGGGGCATTCGGGTTTCAAGAGTGATATATTTTCGTCGATAGATCATAGAGCCGGACTGACTTGCGTTCGTGGATGCTTTATTAGTAGCTCGCCGGCATAGCATGCCGGAGACCGAATGAGGCGAAGTACAGAACGACGCGGTGGGAGAAAGAGAGAAAAAGGGATGCCTGTCAGTTCGATAACAACGCGGGAAAATCCCGTTTCTCTCGCGTTCACCGGAGTATTTACCCATGGGGTTTCCTCCTCTGTTTTTCGCGACGCGCGAGCGTGGTTTTTGGGTCTTGGCATTTTCGTCTGCCTCGTCACTGCTTTGCCACACTCTGGCTCGATCTTTCTTCAACTCGACAGGGTAAGATCCACGGGGGTTGGAGAGGCTAAGCCCCGAAGGAGATCGGCAAGGGAATTTCTCTCTACAGAAACACCCCCGGAGAAAAACGGGGATATCAGGACGAAAGAGAGAGAGAGAGAGAGAGAGAGAGAGAGAGAGAGAGAGAGAGAGAGAGAGAGAGAGAGAGAGAGAGAGAGAGAGAGAGAGAGAGAGAGAGAGAGAGAGAGAGAGAGAGAGAGAGAGAGAGAGAGCGAGAGAGGAAAGGACGCCGAACATGAATTAAAGTTTTAATTTCTCTAAATCACTGCCTCACCCTCGAGCTCTTTCAACCAGACGGTCCGTTACTTATAGCCTTTGCCCTTTTACCAGCCCAGAGGCCTTCGAGTCGTTCTTTCTTCCATACACTATGCTTTCTCATCGTCGTCGTCGTCGTCGTCGTCGTCGTCGTCGTCGTCGTCGTCCCTTTTTGAGGATCTTCGACCCTCTCGACAACGGCAACGAAATCGATATGCACTTATATCCCTCTGCCTCGAACTCATTCACTCGACTCTCTCCCGTCTATATACTCTCCCTCGCGGTACGAATACACACAGAGATTACGAGATCAAATTAATCGCGTTGTATTCAGAACGAAAAAAAAAAGTAATATTACCGTGATTGACGAGAAAAGCAATGAATTGTCAAATAATTTTTTATTTTTTCATAACTTAATATTGCAATTGACGTTAATTATTGTTAAAAAAGGAACCCCCGAAAAAGTAATTTCATTAAATAAATAATAATTTAGCGTGAAAATAAAAAAATATTCAGTACCCACGAATGAATTTTCTCCTTTTTTTTACGTCCCTTCTCTATGATTATATATATCAGGGTGGTCGTTAATTTTTAATATATACTTGCCACCCCTTGAATCGATAGATAATCATGAGTTAACAATATCTGAATTATTTCAGATTTTTAGCTTGATTGCAAAGGGTGCCGAGATCGACTTAAAAGTGGAAAACAAAAGTTGTACTGGAAAAAAAAGATTTCTCAACTTTTGAGTAAAAAAAAGAAAACTATTCTTGAATCAATTTGATTTTGTTATAAAAAAATAGTTTTCATTTTTTAACTCGAAAATTGAATTAATTTTGAGTTAATTTGATTTGGTCATAAAAAAATTGTTTTCATTTTTTTACTCGAAAATTTAATTAATTTTGAATTAATTCGATTTGGTCGTAAAAAATCGTTTTAATTTTTCAACTCGAAAATTAAATTAATTTTGAATTAATTTGGTTTGTTCATAAAAAATAGTTTTCATTTTTTTTACTCGAAAATTGAAAAAAAAAATTTCCAGAAAAAGTTTTATAAAATTTTTTGGAAGAGAACTACTTTTTTTCTAGCCTGATCAAATTGATTCAAAAATATTTATTTTTTTTATATCGAAAATTGACAGATTTCTTTTTTCAGAAAAAACCTTTTTTTCCAATTTTAACTCATCCTATCCAACCAAGCTAAAAATCTGAAATACTTTACACATTGTTTTTTCATCATTATATCGATCGATTCAAGGGGTGGCAAGTATATGTTAAAAATTAGCAACCACCCTAATATACATATATATATGTTTTTGACAATAATATGCACTCCGTAAAAACGCACGTTTTTTTTTTCTTCGGTGCGTTATAATTCGTACTGAAAGGACATTGGAGTATTAATGTTAGGTTGCCGCAGCCGGGTACATACGCAAGAACGCGGAGGTCGAGGGTCACCCCTCCTCGTCGTTCCTTCGCGGATGGGCGAAAACAACGTACCCACTCTCTCGTCCCACCAACCGGTGACATATTGTTTCCATTCTGCTCTCGGGGTGAAGCGCGATAAAAAAAAACCGGCATAAATATCGTTGGGGATCCGGAGGGGCCTCCTCTCTTGTCCCCTCAGCAGGGGGGGGGGGGGGGAACTTTCTCGCGAGGAACCGCCACGTTCTACGCGTAAGAACAATGCGCGAAGAGGGTAATATGTATAATATAGTACGCAGAGAGGCGAGTAGCGCAAACTGCGTGGACGCAATTGTATTTGTATGCGGGATATTCCACGTCAAATCGATCGGTAATCCCAATAAATTTCACTCGTTATTTTTAAATAAATTTTCGAGCTAAATCAGAACTGAAATAAACTTTCACAATTGGATGATGATTTTTAATTAAATCAACCCTTAATACTTCGTCAGATAAGCAATATTAATTTTTTTTTTTTCTTCAAACTACGTACTCATTATTTTTACATGAAGTTTAAAGCTAGATCAGAAATTATATTCAAGCCATACAAGCCTCATAATAAAAATGATAATTAAATAAAAATTATTAACGACAATTATTAATTGAACGATTAATAAAGTAGTTCACATAGAAACGACAGTTTGGGGATGATTGTCAATTGAACGAGCCCCTTGATGCTCGATTAAACAATTAATATTAATTTTTCTTTCTTCGATAATTTAATAACATTGGATTTCCATTGACGAAAAGGGGTTCTCTCGGAGATGGGTGCAAGGCTCAAGGCGCCGACAACGATCGAGTCGACGAAGGCTGTGGTGTCAGGCGAAACGAGAAAGTAATATCTCGCGTGTATAAAGGCGCAAGCACAGAGGCGACACGACAGAGTGCGAACGAACGAGCTTTTTCAAATCCCTCCCTCCCTTCAACGGTGTATATTGTATACGATATGTATATATATATATATATATATATATATAGCTACTATTACGAATGTTCTCTCCACTGCTACTGTCGCTAAGGGTTGCCTTTCTGACTAATTTGTCTGAGTGGCTTTTTCGGGGTGCCAATGTATACTCTGTATATACACAACGTAACGGTAGAGAACAGCACTCGTGGTTAAAATACCTCAAAGATATTCGAAGTACGAAGGCGACGATGAACAATGTACACCATGAGCTTTCGGCCTCGTGTCGAGCTTTGACTGATAATAAACGAGCTTTTCCCCCCTTCTTCTCTCATTTTTTCCCTCAAATATATATGTATACAGATATATATATATGATGTACTTACAGCGTTATGGGCTCTCCGGGACTCGAGGGTGAAACTGAGGATATCGAGCTTGACGTGGGACGCATCGGAGTACCTGGCGATCGGACTCGATCGTCAATCTGTAATTCAAATACGTATAATTCTCATAAAAAAAATAAAAAATAAATAAATGATGTGCACGTAACTATTTTGACGGTGTCATGATTAAATACCACCGGAAAATATTATTAGAGTACAAAATATCACAGAAAATAACATGGTTAATTATAATGTGGTACAAAATAACACACTGTTTCATCTTTATCTGCTTTAAGGGGGGGGGGGGGGGTAGGGTTTTGAGGGTTCAAAAAAAGTGATTTTTTTTTATTGCATATTATGAAAGTATAGTAACTCAAGAATGTTGTCTGTTAATAGGAAGTCAATGATTCTATGTGAGTAAAATAAAAAATAAATAGCTTACTAAGTTTTATCAGGGTCTTTTCGCTACGAAAAACTTTAAACGCGTTTTTCTCAAATCGATGTTTTTTGAGTCGGTGCACTCTGTATCTCAAAATATATTCAACCGATCATTCTCAAATTTTTTACAGTATTTCCTTACATAATTTATGAGGTAACCCTGTTGAGATTTTTTCGTTTTTTATTTTATTTTTTTTATTATTAACAACAATAGTCATGAATTTAGGCCAAAAATCGGTATTTTCACTTTCAAGTCTTGTAAAAAGTTCAAAAATTAAAAAAAAATGGAAAAACTCGACAGAGATACCTAGAGGGACATAAAAATTAAAGGAAAAACTTTGGTTATTTCATTTCAAATGATCCAGTGCTGAGGTATGACGTGCACCGCAAAATGTATTTTTTCTGAGGCGCCTGCGAAGAATTGCTGCCATTCGGTCAATTTTCAATATTTTTCAACCAATATTTCACAGAATATAGTTCAATTACTACTCTTTAATGTACAATAATCAGAAATAAATTTACTTTCACCGTACGCCCAAAAAAAAATCTGTAAAAACCTGTTTTTTTTCTGCCTTCAAAACCCTACCCCCCCCCCTTAATTGGATATTACATACGTTGAATCGAGTAGCGTGGGATCTTTTACTCATTACTTATCTGTTTAATATTATGATTCGTCAATGAAAACACAAAAATAACACAACGTATGAGTGTGTGTGTATCAATTTATTATTTTGATTAGTTAATGATTAGCCATAATGAATATGGAAATAATAATACATTTTATTTCTTATTTTCGTTGATTAAAAGGACCTTTATAGTATGTGATGGTCGTTGCGATGGTCGCCAGATCACCGTGTTCCATTTTTCCGTGTTAGTTTTTTGCATGGATATAGTTCGTATGTGTTCTTTTCGTACAATGTTATTTGTGAGTGAGTTATTTTTGTATTGTTTTTTTTTTTCATGTTGTATTTTGACGTGTTATTTTTGTTTGTGACATTTAGACGCGCAACCATTAATGACGATGATTCAATTACTTTTTTTTTGCGAATTTCATTAAAGCGGGGTGATTTTTTTTACACAATTGATTCGGTAGAATGAAATGAAGATTATAATCGAATCGATGGGTATTTTTTGAAGAGCGATGTTGAATTTTTTTTCTATCTAGTTTCATAGACCAAGGACCGAGCCTGAAAGAACATATTATACTGCACCAGTGTTCCTAGCGGGTGTTGATAAATTTCACGAAATAAAATTTTGCTGGTCAATTTAATATCGAAGGGGAAACGTTCGAATTTATGATTTCGCGAGTTCAGAGCTAATCGCACGCAAGCAACGATGATTTATCGATGCTCTTTCGAGGTCCCTGTATACGCACGAGAAGGGGTTGTCGGGCATATCGAGAGCATATTTTTTTTTTTTCGTTCTCTCTCGCGATATAACTCGTCACTGGCGCGTATGGTGTATATTCGCGAGTAGCTTTTGCAGAGTCACACTCTGACGCTCCCTGCAGGGAGGCCTCTGTGAAAATGCCTGCGCTAAAACGTGAAGAATCGAGCGCGCAACAGGTAGAAATCTCCTCTACCTGTCTGTATGCTAGCAGCGCTTCACCCTCTCGTATTTTCCAAGCTCGTAGTTTTTCGTTTGTGTGTGTGTATGGTATGCATGCGCGAGCGGAGCTTTCCAAGTGCACATCTGACGGGAATCACTGCGCGAGATATATAATACAGCTCTCGCAGCTTCTTTCTCGTTTTTTTCCAACTATTTTTACGCTGCCCATCGATTCATCTCCCCGGCATGGACCATTTATTTTGCAATACTTTCTTTTTTAACCGAACCCTTTTTTTCTCTCTCTCTCTCTCACTGTCCTTTTCGCAGGATGCGTGCGCCAGTGGTCACTGCGACGAGCGAAACAAATCTCTCAACCCTCCTGCATGATTCCCCGGTCGAGAGTTGCAGGAAGATTAAAACCCCGTTGCTCCTCGATATATATATATATATATATACGTAAATATTTTTTTCTTCTTGTCTTTTGCCTCGTAACTCTACGATTTATTTCCCAAACGTTACTCTTGCTCCCGCTGTTTCACGAGTGAGTTATACGGAGTTATTATCAGAATCGTTTTATTTCGATGCTTCCGAGCTATTACAACGCGACTCTCTCGACCATCCCGAGGACTTTTCATATACCTACACGACGAGAGATATTCTCTCGTCATATTGTTCTGCTCCGAGTGAGTTGAGTGTTGCGAGAGCAGTTTTTTTTTTCGTTTAATTTATCGAGCATCGTTAGCAATCGTATTTTGATTATTTTACCAATTGTCAATTTGATATTGTCTACCCACGAAATTACCGATCGTAGATTATACTTTTATACGATTTTTGAAACGTAAGATTGACTGAAAATTATTGCTCTTCATTGAGACGAAAAAAGAAAACAATGAAAATAAAAATAGTCCAAATTAAAAAATGAAATAATTATGACAATCTTTAATATTTTTGTGTCGGCGTTAATTCCATACAGTCGTATGAATTTTTATTGACCACGAAGAAATCTGGGATGTGCGCTATTGAGTCTCCATGTAATAACTAGCGCTAGAAGAATCGTTACTTTTTCGTTTACCATGACGATGGGAAATCGGTTTTTTACATGAGCGAAATAACGAAGTTTCTCCTATAACAACGGGTCAGCTTTATCGCCAATCTTTGAACTTCCAAACGAATCACCATATCAGCTAAACTCGGGGAGAAAACAGCTAGAACATCCGTGATTTGCATTTCACTGTGGCACAGGCCAGGCATAAACAATTCCATGACGATAACTCCCTTTGTTCTTACATTCATTCCTCTCTCTCTCTCTCGATTCTTTTACACACTCGTCTCTCCTCCGTTTTTATCGCACGCTTATATTGCATTCTTTTTTCCCTCGATTAAAGGTATGCCCGTATTCCGAAGCAACGAGACGGAATAGATTTTTACAACAAAAGCTACAAAGATATTTGAGCCAGATTTTCTCCATTGCAAGAAAGAAGATAATAGCAAAATAAAACGTGTGACTTTCTTCGTTTTTACCGACGATTGATATCCTATACTCCTTCTATCCAGCTCAAAGTCTCGCTTCACAGAGAGCAAGATATATATATATATATATATATATATATATATACAGAGATAAATTAACTCGTAGCTAGGGCTAGAAATATAATTAAGAGTGTAAATAATCCGTCCCGAGCAAACTCAAAGGTCCGAGTGACTGAGTACATTTGCAGCTGAATGAGGGGGGGGGGGGGGGGGGGGGATCAAAGAGGAAGAACGTAGAAAACCTCGCATAGAGTTACCCTCGGACCGGTCGTCCTCGAAATTGTGGATAATTTGTGAAATACGAATGACGGGGTCGTTTATCAGAAATGTTATGACGACGAATCTAATGAGCAGCATTGCCCGTAATGAGGTCTCTCCTGATGAAGAACATTTTTCAAACGATAAAAAAAAACGTAATTAGAGTCGAGAAAATTTGTCGATTGCTATCATCGTTGATACGCGCGGGCATGTAAAAAAAAAAAAATAAACAAAAACAAAAGTAACGAATGAAAAAATATCGGAGAAGTTGCTGCCGAGTATTCGCGTCAAAGAGGATGTGCTTGCGAGAGTACATCTATATGTACTGTGGTGCAATGAGATGACGGCGAGAGAGGAAGAGACACCCTCGATAAATATTTCCGTCAAGTGACCGAGAGTTCTTCACCGATGTTGGTAGTCGTGAATTCAAAGAGAGACGAAATTTTGACTCGAGAGAGATCTCTTTCTCGACTTCTCCAGTAGTCACATCAAGAGAGATGAGAAGATGGGAAAATAGAGTTTGTGTGTGTGTGTGTGTGTGTACGAATGAGAGAGAGAGAGAGAGAGAGAGGAAGCAAAGAGGAGGCTCGAGAAAAGCGAGTTGGGTATATATAGTGATGGGGCAAGCAGTATATTTGCGTTACGTTACGTAGTTGCGCGTTTAATCAGCCGTGTACCAGGAAGAAGGTGGAGTAAGGGTATGAAGCGGCGTTTTTGGATGGAAAAAGGAGCCACGAAGGCTTGGCCAGGGTATCTCCTATTTCTACTGTATGCATATATACGTATATATAAATGAATATATATATATATATATAAGTATACGTATGAGTGTAGTATATGGATGGAGAGTGAAGCCCGGACTGGTTTTCCGATGTTGAGTTGGAGTGAAAAGCTAAAGGATACTACGGGAGGGAATGGAGGACATGGAATGAAAGGGGGATCCTCTCTGGCAGAGGCTGGAGGCACAGAAAGCTCGTGCCTTTGCAGCACACGGCAAAGAGAAGTCTCTCGGTTTATTGCCCGTCAGTACGCAGAGTCTCGGACTCTCAATAAATATATATACATTATTTAATGCTTGCTTTCTATCGAGTGGGAGGGCCAAACTAGATTGACTCCTCTTTTGGCATCTCACCCCTTGATTCCCTCGCCTTTTCGGTTCTCTATATCATGCATCCAGAATTTCTCAATAAAATATCGAAAAATTGATAAAACGTTACAATTTTATGTAAATGTCAAATAAAAAATTACTCGAATGGTATACGAAAAATTGGTAAATTGAAAAACGGTAAGGATGAATTCTAAGCTGTAAGGATGAATTCTAAGCTGGTAAGGATGAATTCTAGGAAGGTCTAGCTGGCTGATAGCTCATCAATATATATATAATATATATATAATATAATATATATATATATATATACAATGAGCTTGCGGAGGAATCTATGCGGAGGGGTGAAAATCGTGAGTGGATAGTGGAAAGAAGAGAAGAAAAATAAAAAGAAGGTGCCGTCGTGGAGGCGTCGATGGCGTGACAGATTGCCCCCAGTATTTTCCACCACATACATCATCGTGGCACGAAATATTCAGGGGGTTGCACCCGCCATCGGGCGAACCCTTAGTTCTACCTCGGTGCCCATAACCACTACCACCCGGTGTCAGAATTCTTCTCCACCTTTCTGCTCTCTCTCTCTCTTTCATCTTGTATTAATTGGCATGGAAAACCGTCCGATAAGGGTTTGCGAAAGACCAACGAATTTCCTGCCAGTTTCTTACATAATATTTCTGCATTCCTCGAAATATCATAATTTATTATTGATCTCAAGATTCTAAATCGTCTAAGCTGATGAACAAGTCGATCTCACGAATATCTTGAAAGTATCATAAATTATCATAATTTTTTGAAGCCTTTTTGAAAACGTAAAAAAGGGTCTGATAATTACAGTAATCGAGGATTAACAGGGGAAAAAACGAGTGTCGCAAACTTATGCGATCACCGGTACATTATAAGTGGCCTTCATAAATATAATATAGCATAAGCCCTGAGGCCATATTTGGGATTAGAGGGGTGTGTTAGTGGAAGCTGCAAGCTCGGTGATAGTGACACTGCCTTATACCCCAGCCAACTATACGCTACCACCATTCTCGCCTGCTTTCTCTCTCTCTCTCTCTCTCTCGCTCTCGCAGCCAACGACCATTATCTTAACAAATCTAATCTCGCGGTGGATGTTTATAAATGTCTTGTTTTCCAGGGAGAATAGCACGAGAGCTCTCTTCCACGTCGACAACACACGAGAGACTCGAGCGACTCGAGAGACTCTCGAGTGTCTAACGGGGCAGGGAAATTCAGCCAGCCTGCTTTCTCGGTAGGTAGGCCGGGAAACCTCGGGAGAAGATCAGGAATGTACTTGTAGTAAACTGTGGGGAGCACAGAGTGTGGTTGGAATTTCCAAAAAGTTTATTGCAATAATAACATGCTAGTATAGCATTATCGAATCAAGTATGATTTTCACGATTAAAGGTTTCAACTGACAGAATTAAAAACAAGAAGAAGAATCCAAGAAATCGAGGATAAAGTTTATTTTTTATTTAAACGAAAAAAAAGTCGTATTCGAGTGAAATTATTTTTATTCATTTTTTATTCACATTTGAATGTAATCAAATTTATTCGTCTATCGTAATTGTGTGAGACGTCAATGTCGTATGATTTTTTAAAAATAAAAAATTTCTGATCCTTACGTAATAAATGTCTGCAAAATCACGAGCTACGACATATTATATTGTGCGTTAAATATTTGTCTGCTCTAAGCAATGCAGACTCGGTAAATGGCCGACCGGATCCAACGCCCACGCGAGTGTATACCTCTGCATACTCATCACCCATCGCGCTTTCTCGCTTGTCCTACGTGCTCTTCGTTCCGTTCTCGAAACTCTAAACAAGGGTAGAGAAGCGCTAGCAATAGGAGGCTCGACGAAGTTGAAACCGCGCGTAGGCACCATCAACGTGGTTGTACTCTGGAGCAGTACAGAGAAAGGTCCCTGTTATTACAGTCAAGAACGCAGCATTCCTCCATCCCCCTAACCTACCCCTCTGCTACTCTGCTCCTCTTCCATCCCTTAGCTCTGGTCTCGCCACAAACTACAGGGCGTAATCCCTTAAGAGCAATAATAAGAATCCTTTCCCGGGGTTAGATCTCTCGGAATCCGAGACTAAAACTGCGGATTCACCGTGTGCTTGCCGAGAGTGAGCTTGGCACTGTGTGCAAAGTCCCCGCAAGCCCTTCGAGACGAACGGGGATGCGGGAATATCGCGAAACGTGCCAAAAACCGTAATACCAAAGTTGAAACGAAGAATAAAATGTTTAATAACGTTAAAAGAAACGTAGTTCCAATATTCAAGGAACCTGAATCGATCAATAATTTCAAAAGTCTAATTTTCCTTCATTGCCTAGAAAACTATGAGGTTGTTCTCGATCGTAAAGCTTCGAGGGCTTTATTAGTATCCTCGTTTTTCGTTCGAAGCTTCCTCGCACGGTTATATATATGTATATATCGAACTGTATTATATAAACAGTGTCGCGTAGCTTCTCTCTTCCAGGCCTCTGTGTCTCGTCTCGTGGCGTAATTTGCACACAAAGTACCGAGAGACAGGATGCAGGAATAGAGGTAGACGAAACGAGACTCGAAGCAAAGCCACGGGGATGATTTTCCTCTCTTTCCACTCTATACGTACATATAGAATATATACATATATATATTATAGAGAGAGAGAGAGAGAGAGAGAGAGAGAGAGAGAGAGAGAGAGAGAGAGAGAGAGAGAGAGAGAGTTTGGTGTAATAGTAAATATATATATATCATACAATGCCATAACGGTATGTATGTTCGAGGGACACATTATGCTAACCCCTTTTTGCATAGGTCGTCTACCTGATGCACGTGCTCCACTGGGAAGAGTCTGAGGTAGATGAAACGAAGCTTGAGGAAACTGCGATAATGATACAAGAGTTTTCAAAGCTTTTCATCCAATCCTTGTCTGCGTCAAAGCCTAACTAAATTTTTCCGAAGCAGAATGTATTTTGCATCAAGCAAACATATTTCAAAAATTATGAAACGAAATTTATGTGAAATTTAGACATAACCATTTTTTTCGCCCCCATTTTTTTTTATTATCTGAAACATTTCGAGACGGATTGTGCCCGTACTTATTCATTCCTGTTTCAATCTTCAGCTCTTCGATGCTAAATTTATCGTCTTCCGCGACGACGTGAAAAGGTCTTTTTCTCCCGTATACTTTCTCTCTCTGGATCTCGAAATTCCGCTAACGATTCCAAGAGTTGGCTGGTTAAATCAAAACCGACTGTGGTTGGGCTAGCTATATGGGGTTAGCCAACGGGACGCGAGTTGAAAAGCTCAGAGGCCTTGGATAGATGCCTATACATATTGCAGGCGTAATAAAAAACCTGTCACGTAACTGCCTCGGTGTGAGGAGAAAAAGAGACGGCTGGAGAAAAGAAAGAAGAAGGAAGAGGGACACGAGACTTGGCCACAGGGGTGTCGCTGATGTTGGCGAAGAAGTGGGAAAGAATACTGATTCATTATTCAATCTGGGTCGAGTGATTAGCATGCGGCCGTCGCTGGCATCGTCGTCGTCGTCGTCGTCGTCGTCGTCGTCGTCGTCGTTCTCGACTAAGACGACATCATCTGCCTTCCTCTTCCTCCTCGTCTTCTTGCCACGAAGAAAACGAGGACGCGATACGGTGCCTCTTCTCCTGCCTGAGATCCATCTAAATAATGTAAGACGTGGCTCGCCGCAGACTATCTACTCGTCGTTCTAGAAGCAGCGAACTCAAGAGCCACGCAAGAAGATGCACCCCTCCATTTCACATCCCTGGAACCGCAATATCAACGAACCAAACTCACCGCGTTATCTCATCCTCGCGCCACCAGCGTCAACCTCAATTTTAAGCAGCGTCAACTCGATCTACGAATTATCTTCTCTCAATGTTTATTTTTCACGATGAAACGGAAAACTTTAGATTCATTCGGGATAACGAGATTTGCGGATCATGGATTTTCAGGGTTAGAAGTATCGGAGAGCTTCGAAAATTATCTTTATCCGAAACTGCGAGGATTCGCCGAAACGTTATAAACGCTAAAGCTATCTTTTTGGAGTTCTCGATTGCGGCAAAGAGCTCTCCATTCTTTCGACAATATTCGTAATTACGCGATTCGATGGTGGAAATGAAGATTTCCACTGTAACGTTACGAGAAACGAAAAATGATGTCGAGGAACAAAAGCATATCGCCAAGATGAGACGAAGAACGTCTCGGGTATAAAACATTTTTAATATAATTAAGTGAAGAATCTCTGCGGTGTTCGTGGCTCATGGCGTGTAGTACCACCATCGTGAGGATCAACCCTCTCATCCACCCCTACCAACACTACCATCCTGGTGGAACACACACACACACACAGATACCGTATATATTCTCCATCCTGTGCCCTTTTCTCAACGTCCGGATGTCTCTTTCCTCTTTTTCGTATACTTGAGCCTCTCGCGAGGTAAGAAGGGTTGTATTCAGCTTGCCTCCGGGGCATGTTAATGCACTCCGAGATCTTAGCACTTACACTCCAACACGCCCGAGTCTCTTTCTCTCTGGCTCTCTTTCTCTTCTTATTCTCTGCTTCCCTTCTGTAAGAAGCCTTCCTTTTCTTCAACGTCGTCTTATAGTCGAGCCCTTCCAACAGCCCGATGTGTTCTTCTTGGCCTGTACAGACGCCACCCTCCTACCTCCGAACGCACCCTCACCCAACGAGCATCCCAGCCAGCCATTTTCTCTTTCTCTTAAACTACCAGCACCCCTTCCCCCTCCCCCCCTCAAGAGCAAGAACGAAACGTGAGTGAGAAAGGAACTGAACGAGCTTGGTTGCCTCCAGAGGGCTTTTGCGAGAACGACGCCTTAAATCCGGATCTTTGCCATCCCCTTATTCGAACGACGACTTCTCTCAAAATAACCTACCCCTTTATCAACCCCCTGACGTAATACCGTATGGCGTACGAATAGAACGAAGCATAGATAATGTGCTTTGAGAATAATGCATTCACGATGAAATTGAGAGATGCGGAGTCACGTGAAACTTATTGTAAAAAGTAAATCGAAAGTTCATTCATGTCAGAGTTAATTATTTTCTTGGAATGAAAAGCGAATGAGCACTTGAGAGCATATAAAAGTCTCTGTACGCAGAACGATTTGAAACGACGAGGAGAAAATTGGTATACGAGTCGATCGGTAACCTTTATTTTTTTTATAATTTTTGTTGAATTTGGTAATCAATGCCGCTAATCAATTTTGTCATTTTTCTGTATACGAGATTTCGCGATAAATTTCTAATTTGTTTCGATATAGGGGGGGATAAAAAAATTTAACGTACATTTTTCTCTTGATGGGATAATGAGAATAGAGTTGCGGGACTTTATTGAATGCTCGTACACCGGATATGCGGTTAACAGATCGTGAACGAGAATATAGTGGTGTTATGCGTGTATAGCGAAGGAGCCGATAGGCTCTCGTCGTGACTCGACAGGGCCGAGCACGCACCGCGTTGTGGAATCAGCACAGAGGAGCACAAAGCCCTTGATGGATGGATAGCCATGGGGTTGCGAACGAGAAGAGCTCGCGAGCGCGCCAGAGACCATCAGCCAACCTCTCCCTGTTTTCATCCCCCCCCCCCCCCCCCCCCCGTTTACTCTGCCCCGCGAGTGACCACCTGTTGAACCGAGAGTTTTTTCGCTTACGCACCTGTACATGCACGCCAACATAACTACGTCCATTTGCTCTCGGAATACTCGCTTTTATTTTTTATTACGTTTTTTCGTGTTCTTTTTTTCGTCCTTCCCCCCTCTCGATCTACCATTTCCCTGCTGCTATCTGCCGCGCTATATCAACTGTCCGATTGCCGAAGGGATCAAAACACCCTATATAGTCCGGTATATCGAGGATAATGTGCGATCCAGTGGATAATACAGTTCACATTTATCACTCGATTTTTAGAGACGAGGATCATTGGAATGAAAAATAATTTTGAAATATCATATTATACTGAATAATTATGAATAATTATTTGGATGGAAGAATACAATTCTTTTAAATAATTACGATTAATTATTCATAATCATTTAGTTGGAAAATTATTTTTTACAGGTTTTTTTTAATTTGATCATCGAACATCTCCACTGTGAACGAGTCTAATCGAACTATGCGTTGAGATTCGAGATAATCCGTAATTACTAATTTTTCAATTTAGCGATAATTATATCAACTGAGCGTGCCAACTGAAGCTGAGCGTCAAAATTTCAATTCTTTACAAGAGGATCGGACAAAGAATAAATAATGTAGCTCGTTCGGGTAAAAGGTGTAGAAAATATTTTTAAAAAATTACTACTTCTCGGCCACGGCTGTACGGTTATCTGAGTCCCTTGTTGATGGAACAATAATTAAAATAATTTCAATAAAAATAACACGTATGTCCAAAATTTACGAACCTTAACGATGTATAAGAGGACCTTTCCTTGTATTCTCCGATAACTAAATTATCATGACGAGGCTAGTAATATACGCAAGCGAGTCGAGGCAGCCCGAGCTTATTAGTAATCCGAGAACGTAGAGTCCATTACGCATTCCAATTCGAAGATAGCCTCGCTCTCTCCTACCTTCGCGCAAAGGCTCACACCCTCGTGTCTATGAGCCTGGCTCGTTTGATGCATAACTACTAATCCTTCAGTCTCGTCCGCCCTTTCCTATCCCTCGACATATCTCTCATACACACTTTCTCTGTCTATCTGGGCGGGATATGTCCGTCGTATCATAAACGGTGATCCTGTCATGTCATCACGTAAGATTGAGGATTCGCTCGTTTCTCATCTCGTCTTCCCTATTTTCTCTCATCCCTTCATCATCATCCAAAATTCCTCGCGTGTGTCATATATACGCACAACGATGAAGATTACCTTTTAATTCCCGGAAAGATTGACTGCAATATAGCGACCGAGGAAAATGACAGAACGAGATGAAAAGGGAAATGAAAATGAAAGGTCGAAATAACGCGAGAGTGAACGTTGAATGACTGAGCAAACTTTCAAACTCGTGTATATAGAAAGACAGGTGTGGGAGGGAGAGAGAGAGAGAGAGAGAGAGAGAGAGAGAGAGAGAGAGAGAGAGAGAGAGAGAGAGAGAGAGAGAGAGAGAGAGAGAGAGAGAGAGAGAGAGACAGAGCACAAGGGGTAGTTTTGGCAAGCGACGAAAGAGTGAGATGCGGACATGGTATCGACTCGCCACTAATGATAGCCTCGTGCCAGTTGGAGCCAATGCTCGTTCTCGGCCCTTGCGAAAAACAGGAGCAAGAGAGACCACTTCACCAGGAAAACGAGGAACTCAGAAGCGGCCATGAGAAAACGAAAATCAGCCACAAGAGTATATGGCACTCGAGAGTGTTGCCTGCATTTGATGGCCAGTTGAATTCGTTAATTGGCCCCAAACTTTCTCCCCATATTTTTGTTTGTTTGTTCGTTGTTTCATCATTATCATCATTATTATTATTTATCCCGGGTGCTTATTTTTATTTTTAAATATTAAATAAACGAATGACGAGCGACGTAGATGTGAAATTTCTTTAATGAGCCCATCGATGGTCACTATACTCTCCATTTCTGATGCTCTCTCTCTCTTTCTCTCTCTCTCTCTCTCTTTTTCGTCCCTTTTTCCTCATTCCCTTTTTTCCTCGCTCCATCGTTCTCTCGCCTCAAGGAACTTGGAGAGCTCGTTTACGGTCCGATCTTCAGGCTCATTCGAGAACGGGGGGGTTAATTTTTTCTCTCACTCTCTGTGTCGCTCCCTCGTTCGCTCTTTATACGAGCCCTGCTACAACCCTTGCGAGAGCTCCAGCGCGGTCATCCTACCGCCACACGAATGAGGCATGCAATACATATATCATATATATATATATATATTCTTCGTGGCCTCACGGTAATGGTAATCGAGACCGGTCATCCAGGTCTAATACGCACTTTTGCACCGAGAATTACGAGGCACTTCGGAAACCACAAATGAGGAGGAAAGAGAGAAGTCCCGATGCGAATAACGAAGCCCGCACTCACTCTCAGAAATACCGTGTTCACGATTCACGGCTGTTGATTTTTCTTCTTCTTCATCAAACGTTTGGCAGAAAAGTCAAGGACCGCACCCCTCTAATCGTCGAACCTTCGGTTATTTTTCGACCGAAGAGTCTCGCATTTCAGTATATCGGTAGCGAGAGAGTACCAATGAAGAAAATTTACTAGAGTGAGTTCTATATAATGAGAGATGAAGCGATTCCATAAGAACGAATAGAGAGAAAGAAAGAGTGAGAGGGAGAGAGAGAGAGAGAGAGAGAGAGAGAGAGAGAGAGAGAGAGAGAGAGAGAGAGAGAGAGAGAAGTAATTCAGGGAACGTGATGGTATTCGAATCGATTACACAAAAGACGATGTAAAAATTATGCAAATGTCGTTTACAAGAGAATCGTGGAATTGAAACGAGAGAAAGAGAGTAACTACATGGATATAAAAATAGGGATGGAGGAACGAGAAGGAGGAGTAGACCGGTGGAGGTTACAATTAGGCAGGAGCCAATTCAATATCGAGGGCCATTCGTCGGGAATATTCAACGATTCGGTATTAAATGCCTACCGGCCCTTTTCCACCCTGTCGAATCTGCGATTTTGCCTCGCGCGTGGGACCCTCTCGATAACTCGGAGCAACCGGCAAGCAGCGATCGAACTCTGCCTCGTTTGTAATTCACTCGAGTTTGTTCTTTATCACTGCAATGCGAGTCATTCGAGGGAAAAAATATGTATACACTTCTGTTGGTATAGTAAATGTTATTTTTTTTCAATGAACTCAATGTCTGCGAAAGTCTGTCTGCGAGTTTCTGCCTCGAGTATAAGCGGGAAATAAAAAATACATCGCTTTAAAGATTTTTAGGCCACACGCAATTTCATTCAAAAAATCAATTCGTAAAAATTCAGTCGACAAGGATGATTCGCGATTCTCGAATTGCTGTGATCCGAGTGAATTGACGAATACTTACATATATTTTTTTTTCTGTGACGATACGTCCGGTGTCGTAGAGTCGAGCGAATACGAATTTAACGAAAGGCAAACAGATAGGGACACAGGAATACATCCCTTGAAAAGCTGTCGTGGGAGGGGAGGATGGTCGATGCTCTGGTGAGTCGAAGGGACTCGCGACGAGCTTAAAGCATCGATGGAATTACCGACGGGTAATGAGTTTAGCGGGAGGGATAGACGAGATGAGAGGTCTCTTCCACCTACCCCAAACCCTTACCCCCCAAAAATCTACCCTCCGCCATCCACCAAGAACATCCAAGCTAGCAGTCTCTTCTCTCTCTCTCTCTCTTCTTGTTGCCATCTATAGGAAGAGCTGTCAGTGATAGAACCAAGCAGTGGGGGTATAAGCTTCTCTGCACGAGCTACATAGACGTATATGTAGCTGAGAGAGAGAGAGAGAGAGAGGGAGATGCTTTTCTATCTTTGTCGCTCCCCTTAACTCGGCACTGACGACGAAGACGAAGGAGACGACAGCTACCGACGTTTATTCGATCATTCCAAATTATCTCGATACCCCAGACCCCATCCCTGAGACCTGAGTCTAATTAAAGTGTTGAAGCAGCAGAATGAAAAAAAAAAATCTGAAGAAAGGAAGGAGAGCTCGCGATGAACAGATGTAACATGAGAAGTTTTTGCTTTCGCTGTTTTACTCATTCAATCCTTACGATAACACGAGATATATTGCAGCCTAAAAAAAAACGATTTTTAATTTATCGTAATCGAGCTTTTTATTCACCGAACTACGGTCTTTCATGCTGTCTAAATTATAAATAATAAAATACAATTCATCCTAAAATAAATTCAATTCATCGTACTTTAAACTACAATTTTTCATGCCCTATAAATAACTAAAAATAAATGGTAGATTTTAGGGTGCAAGTGTTGGAATGAGCAAGAGTCGTAATACTTTTAGGGCTAATAATGTTTGCTATCGAATGTCTCGAGTGTCGAAGATGTCATAACGATTTCCTTTTCGCTCTCTTCTCGAAATCCGTACTTTATTTCTCTCAGTTTCACACGAAATCTCGAATCCAGAGGGAAAGTGAAAAAGCGAGAGAGAGAGAGAGAGAGAGAGAGAGAGAGAGGGAAAGAGAGAAGGGAAAAGCTCTCCCTTCATCTACATATGTTCTCGTCAGGCTGCGCTTTGTTTCACGAATAAGAGCTCATTACGAATGCAAAACTGGCCATTCATATTCAAAATTTTATATCTCATCATAGCCGCACACGGGCGAGTAAAAGCACAGAGAGCTGGATGAGACGATGAGCGAGAGTTGAGGGTTTTGCGTGCATATATCTGTATATATTTTTATAGATATAAGAGCCTACCACGAGTGAACTATATCGTTGCTTCCGAGGCTAATTTATTCGGGTTCGATCCGGTGTGCCGCGACAAATCCCTCCTGAATCTCACTTGAGGATTCGGGCTTGCCGCTCGCGCCATTAATAATTTCCTCGTTCTCGTTTCTCGCTCGCATATTTTCTTTTTTTTTTTTTTATATAAATCTCATTCCCTTCGTATCTTCGTTGGTATCCAAAACCCTGCGGTATAATCCTGGGGACACCGAACTTGTCCCTCAAGGAGAGAGTAAAATTTGACTTGAAAAAAAGTCGACTGCTTACCAGCTCGAAATGAATATTTGGTCGAAAATTTTACTATCAAATTACTGGCGCTTACTCAAAAATTTCACGCCACTATATTTTTTCTTCTCAATGTATGAAAATATAAGAAAAAGCATTTTTTTCTTCATATTTCTATTCCCAAGCGCAAGTTTAATACAACGAATATTAATCTACTCAACAAAACTAACTGCCATGATTGCATCGAATAATGAACGGGGAGAAAACGATGATGTAAATGAATTTTACAAAGTAACGAATGATGGTCATCTCTGGGTGCATGCACTGGTCCCTATGATATATACGAAGAACAGGAAGAGCCCGTGCTCTCGCCTCGTCGAAGAGATAATCATATTAGCAACTCGCTCGCTGTATATAACTTGTCTATGGATAAGCATAATACTTCTCCCGCAGACCTGACTCCCTCAAAAAGGGGAGGAGGTTGCGAGATGAGTAAAGAGAGAAGGGTGGTACGAAGATGGGCAAGTGTTTCTATCCTGTGGCTGGTTCTGGTGATATCCTAGCCAGGGACACTGGTGGTCCTCGCTATACAGGTTATATATATATATACATGTATCCAACTCACTGGTACTGCAGACCCTCTCAGTCCGTGAGTAAAACGGAGCGAGACTTGAACGTAAACCCCTGGTTTCCTCTATGCTCTGCTGCTCTTCCTAGCGCGTTGACTGTGTAATATATATATATATATATATATATATATATATATATATATATATATATTTAATATGCAGTTAATGTAGTATGCGTACATTGTACGTATATACATATGCACACGCTATATGGCTCTCTCGACTTTGCTATTGCCGCTATCCTCGCTTGAGAAGGTGCAACGTACAACGTTAATCAGCGTAATTGAATTAGCCGCGCTCGCTCGACTGTTGTAATTATGACTATTTATAATGATTCGGTGCCGGTTCTACACGTATATACATATAATTTTAGCTATGGAGCTTCCTATCACGCCTCGAGCTTTGCGGATATAACGTATATAGAGTCATGTAGAAACGAGATGTATTCGATGTGTTGCAACAAACCCCTAGGATATTAGCCAACACACCGACAAACTTATTCCTAAATTCTCCATGCAAAACTAAGGTTGCAAAGTACATTTGGAAATTCGTAAGTGGGAATTTTTTTTTGTCTCCATCAAGAAAATATTCGATCGGAAAGAATACGTGGTGGACAAATTTTTTCGTTTGTTTGTATGAAATAGTAAATTGTGCATAAGGAAAGCTCGACGAATCTTTTCGATGAGTTCAATTTATGATAGATTCTCCGGGGTATATAGGGCCTGAGCAACGAGGAAGATATAGAGACAAAGATGTCAAACGTGGTGGAATAATGAACGAGGGCGTTTAGACGCGGATTTTCGATCCCAGCCTCGTATCTTTGCACTTTGCGAATGGAGAATTTTCCCTTCGCGATTCCCTGAATCGTGTCTGTCGCACACGAGAGTGAATCCCCTTCGGTGTTACGCATCCGCGATTCGTACTTCATTAAGTCGCTAACATCTTCGCGCTTCGATGTGCCTTCGTATAACCACTGCTGGTTTCATTTATATGATGCTGGCGCGAGATGAAGAGTGCACGGGAGAGGGAAATAGGAGCGTGATTATCAGGCTTCATATATCTATATATTGCGTACCGGAGCAAACAAAAAGACGTAACCTACGAAACTTTAGAGGTTTTGCCCTATGGACTGCGGCCTTTCGTTTGCTAGCAGTCACGGATGTATGAAGACTGAGAAGGCTTGAACGAGGATGAGAGCAAGATTAATTGCATTCCCTCGACAGAGTGACGGAGCGAGAGAGATAGAGATAGAGAGAGAGAGAGAGAAAGAGAGAGAGAGAGAGAGAGAGAGAGAGAGAGAGAGAGAGAAGGAAAGGGGGCATTTTAAAGCCTAACCGTCAAGAGCCAAGAACGGTGAGAAAGAGAAAGAGAGAGTTAAATAGAGAAAAAATAGTTAAAAGGGAATGAATAGGCAAGTACAACATGTTCAACCATAGAGGCACAGAGTGAGATTTTTGCTAGTAATGACGAAGGGGAAGAGACTGTTCTTGAGGAAGAAAACCAACCTGAATATCCTTTTCCTAATATATCAGAGGGGCTCTGTGCTTTTTGCACAAAGACAGAGAGAGAGAGAGAGAGAGAGAGAGAGAGAGAGAGAGAGAGAGAGAGAGAGAGAGAGAGAGAGAGAGAGAGAGAGAGGAGAGAGAGAGAGAGGAGAGAGAGAGAGACAGAGACAGAGAGAAAGAGGTACCGTCATGCCGGTGATGGGAGATGAAGACAGCGCCCAAGGCCTTGTTGTATTTATCATATAATTACCATAATAGAGCCCCAAAACCGGAGAGTCAGTTCCTTTTTCCTCTCTTTGGGCAATACCGAAGAGTAGGAAGCTCACGGAGGAACAACGGCTGTGATGACATCACCGAGATCGACCACCACCTGGAACGAGCCTCTGTATCTATATATATCTATATATATATATATATATATATTTGCTATCACATTCTCGACGTCCAACCGCAACCGCAAATTGGAAACTCTCTCGAATACATTTTCACTGCTGTTCCTATCCTCTCTTTATGCCGTTCCTCCAAAACCCTCGGACATTTTCCTTTCTCTTGTCCTTGTTACTTTGTCCCTGTCTTTCGCGATACATCACTTCATCTACATCAGCGGACTGACCCAAGTGGCCAAATCGTAACTTTCGTGACATCGTCAAATATACATGCATCTTTATAATAAAATTTGTCAAATTCCATGTCAACTTTCAGTCAATTTCAACAAAAGCCCTACCGACAACATTTTTTTTGAGAAATTGCCCGAACAAACTTCGTAACTCACGATATTAAAAAAAAAATATTGCAAAATAAAGATCTTAAAAATACACATTAAACAATTGAAAAATATATTATGTACCATGCACCAGAATATTTCCATCTTTACCAAGAATATTTCTAGTTTCGAGTCTTTCTATCCCTATTTTCACCTCGCGATTCATTCTATCATTCAATTGCCATGAGAAATAAAAGTCTATTCTCGTGTGTCTCGACGGATCGGATGTGCGATATGTATGCCGCAATAACGAAGGTGAGGAGGGTACGAAAAAAGGTAGATATACATATATATATATGAAAGTGAACGACCAGACGTCAGACCCGATCGCCGAGGGTGCATTTCATCTTCGCCTACGTCAGCCAGGAGACCGATCAGCCAATGGTAGAATGGACTACGCACAATTTTTATCCCTCCGTCACATATATACACATTTACCGAATCATCCATCTTTTATCGAGATCGCCTATACGGACCCCAGCAATTCCACCCTTAGTCTAAGGCTCGAGCACGCATTACGCTTTTATTCTAACTTTTCAATACTTTACTGACCAATTTGTACGAAGACATACACGGATAAGCGCTCCATACGCTTTCTAGAAAGTTGAAAGCACACTCATTCCCATAATAACACCGTGAAAGCTCGCGACATCGGGAGGTTGAAAAAAAAAAAAAAAAAAAAATGCAATTCTACGATGCAGCTAGCGTATAGAAATATATATCGAAATGAAATATCGAAAAAATACATGTATACATGATCGTACCCGGCGACTACTCCCCTGCACCCACACACACACACACGCAGCTGTAATATTTTTGCGGTTTCCTGCTGTTCGCGATTGCGAATAATTTAAGGGTGAGTGCAGTAAACCGCAGGGTAGTTTCACTCGACCAAGGGAGACTCGCTTCGTACCCTCGAGCTCTCTCTCTCTCCCTTCCCGCCCCTCTCAACACCGTTCCGCGATGTTCGCCAATGGCTGTATAGCGATAAAGTGCGTGCTCGTTTCCATACACTTAGTCTGCCAGCGAGGTTATACACGCTCTTGGCGATGGTTGATACGTTGGCGACGACTAACCCTGAGGGTGAAGTCCTCTCCTAAGGCTCAGGTGTCCTAGCTGGTAATAGGTGACATCATCATCCTCCCCCTCCCCCTGCTAACCGTCACGTTTTCGTCGTTCTCTATCCCTCTCTTACTCTCTCTTCGTCTCCCTATAGTGCTATTGGGATTTATCTCCTCGTCAAAACCTCTGATCGACGTAACATCGTATGCGCGAACGATACAGACACTTTTTTGTTCACACCCTCATCGCCAAAACCTGCTTCGTTAAATTGCTAAAAATTCGCTCATTTTGGCTCGTGTGTAAAATCGATCGAGCCGCAAATTTTAGTCTGTGCATTTGTCTGTCTTCGCTGGCATTGATCACGCGAACGTGTGCGTTTACTTTCAAACTTTATCATCCAGTGGCGAAGATATAAAAGAGGATTCGTTACCTTTTAATTGTATCACCATGATTAAAATAAACAATTCAATCTGTTTGAAAAAAAAAAACGAGGATAAAGGTTTACCCTTCGTGCGTGCACGCTCGTTCATTGAAAATCTAATTAAAGTAAATTTGTTCGGTCATCTACTTTGATTTTACGCAGAGCTGTAACATATCTGATGCAACCCTACTTTCATCCCCTACATCAGAGAAATCATTTTTTGCTCTCGACGTTCGGTTAGCGTAAAACAATTACTTTCGTCTATCGAATTAACATACCGTAATTCAATAATTATTCGGATCAAATTAATTGCTCGCGTGTCCCGAGATGAATGTGCTCCGTCGTGTTGTTTATATACATGAAATAAACGTCAAAAATAGCGATCGGCAACAGCGCGAAACAACTGCATCCGTTCATAGAAGGGTACTCCGATGAACGAGTGCAGCTGTGATGCAATTATTGTCATGCTGTAAATCAATTATCATGCTGTAACTCAATTATTTTTTGCAGTCTGGGCTTTGAACGTCGAGCCTTTCAACGGTTCGTTTTGAAAATATCAGGGCTCTCGCGGCCACCCTCTGCGCTTATGGTCCATCATCCGCGGACGACGCGTAAAAGAATTAAAAGGCCGGAGAAAAATATCCTTGCCGGATATTTTGACAGTAACGTGGAGTATCGTGCTCTTTATCGGTGCATTGGTAAATTTTGCCACTATAAAAACCCCCTCTCAATGTTCCGAGACGGGACAGATTGATAGAAAAAAAATTTAGAAGATTAAAAAATCTCCCGACGATACGATTCTTCAGAGAAATTTAATTCATATAAATTAGAGCCACGAGAAAAATGGAATAATTCACAATTCTTACGAAACAATGATGATTATCACTAATCAAGAATAATGACTAACTCCGTTTGCATTGCAGTAATTATAACTTTTGCTTCATTTATACTTCTTAATTCTGGGAAAAATACAAGATATTAATTTATAACGTTTATTATTGTATTTTAAACATTATAAATTATTTCATGCTTTCTTGATCTGAATTTTACATGAATTCAACTTCTGAGTTTTGTTATTCTTAGTTGATGGTCACGTAGGATGAATATATTTTTTTTTGTAACGATTACTTTTATTTTCGAGATTAAAATTAAATAAATATTCCGGAAACGTAGTTTTTACAATGATATTGTTCGATTTAAAAAGTTGTAAGCTGTTTTCACGAGGCGTAACGTTTTTTTTTGTTTTTTTTTCTCAAATCTACACCAATAAATTTTTTTTAATGAGATATAAATATTCTCAAAAAAATGAGGTACAAAAAATACTATTTTATTGAAGTAAAAAGTACTCATCGATTCTCCGGTCGTTGTAGATATAGTGATTTTATTTTTCAAATGCAATTTCATTCAGTGTTTTTTTCCCACCCTGTTGATCTTCCGGTAACCTCACTTTTTTTATTCTTAACGAGAGTATTTGTGTGTGTGCGAGTGTGTGTGGGTAAAGTAACCCAAGCCCCTATATCAGCCCCACTCTTGAAATTACAAAAATAACACTTGTCCTTCTCCGCTTGTCTTGTCTGTCTTTGTCGGACGCCGTGCCAACCGGAAGTTTAAGTAAAATTAAGGTAAAATTTGGGCGAAAACGAGCGAACCCTTTTCCTCGCGAGCCTCACCGGGCAGAGCCCTCTCTCCTCTCGTGCCAACGACTTTCGGTAGGCATTACAAGGGTCCTGCAAACTAAAACCCCTTCACGCAACGAAGCCTCTTTTCTCCCTCGTTTCGTCATACACACACACACACACACACACACACACACACACTTTCTCTCTGCTCTTTCTCGTTATACGTATAAGCCACCACTGACCTGGCCATTAAATATTTACCTTTCAATGAATATGCAAATATAATTATTTACGCGCAATTTAAACGTTTTTCGCACGTTTCTCTTTCGCTTTTACATACTCCCTCTTGCTCCTATATGGAACTGATATATATCGCGAATAAACGCTGGGTCGGAGAGCCAGTGGCAAATTAACACTATACCCTCTTTGACCGTTGTCACGCGAGTCGAGTGTTTCACCTCCTAAGATTCGCGTGGTACATAAATTGGTCTAAACGCTTTAAAAATATTCATATTGATGAAAAATGAATTGAGAAAAAAAACAAAAAAAATTCACTCGGTAAAGTAGCAATTTTGACGACTAAAAACTCGTCAGGGATGCGGTAATTTAAAAAATTCAGAGAAATTCGTGAATATTGGATATGTGCGCTGGTAGAGAAGACCCCCGTATTATTCACGATAAATTTCAATGTGATTCACTGACCCGCTTCGTAAATATATTCTTCGAAAGAATCGCGAGCAAGTTTCTTCCGGACGATTAATTTTTTCCCGCGGCTTGTTCGATGAAAAATATAATAGCGGTTAGAAATTCTTTGAGACGGAATAATCGCATTCCAATGTAAAGTCTCATTGCCATGTAAGACGATTTTCGAATTGGTTAGAAAAGAAAAATGTTCGAGTCCTAATTGGCGAAAGCCTCTTGATTTTAGGATAACGGGGGGGATTTTTTTTTCATCGATCCGCAGTGTTTCACGATGGGATAATCGTGAATCTGGTGAGTGCTCGGATCATTGATATGGATACGAAAAGACCCGGGGACGGGACAACAAACGAAAATTTACGAGCTTTAGCCAACCGCAATGATTTCTCATTGCGATACGATAAATTTTTTCGTGTGCTGGAGACACAGCGATGAAGGATTATGCTGATTCCCTTTTGGCTACCGCGGGAATTAACCTTTAGCGTTAATTATCTCTCACGCTTTTGGTTATCGCGGGTGAATGTGGAAGAGGCGGAATCAAGATGAAGGGTAAAAGCAGGAGTAGAGAAGGCAGGCTCGGTGAACGGCATCAAAGAACCAACACCCATCCTACCAGAAGCCCCCCCAACCCACGGGCGAGTGTTTAGAGCTGCAATATCTTTACGCTGAGGTGCACATCGGTGACCGTGTGCTTCTCTCGCTCGTTCGAAACGTCTGTACATAGGGAAGCCCATTGCTGGAGGGGATATATAAAGTCCCAAAAGAGAAGAAGTGAAGCGATGGTGGTCGGCTGTGCGGTTGGAAAGTTCTCTTCGATAACCCAACGGTATTTTGCCACCTTTTATATATCTATACAAACTCCCCGGCTCTCTCGTCAAATATCTCGATGTTTCTTTACAATTTTAAATTGCCCCGAAAGGTAAAAAAATAAACGAAATTAAATGTTTATAATGAAATTTAAGAAAATAAAGATATACAGCCATAGCCGGTGCATTACCGTCGTGTATGACTCGATCGAATAAACGTGAATTCACGACATTGAAGCAGAGTAATCGCCGAATGGAAAGGAGAGCTTTGACGCGGAGAAAATAAAAATTCGTAATTTTATGCGATCGAAAACGAAGGGAAGAGTAGATTGAGTCGATCGCACGAGGCACACGTTACACTTTTGTGATACGCGAGCAATATCCCGCGAGCTATAGTGATAGGGTATATAGTGATAGTGTATATAGGGGATACAAACGACTGAGAAATAGTCCTACAAAATAGATTCTGAATTCGAGATACATTCCACTTTTGCTTTGTTCTCTCTCTCTCGTTCTTTTTCTCTCGGTGTGTATACACATCGGAGGAAGGAAAACGAGCCTATTTCCAGTAGGAATAGAAAAAAATAAGCCATCGATATAAATTGCTCCAGCCATCTGACTCTCCTCTCTGTCTCTGTCTCCCTATGCCCCCTCTGTGCCACACCGTGTGTTATCCCATAGAAAAGCTCGAATCGCGGATAAAAAGTTTTCTCGCAAATAACCCATTGCCCGGAGGGTGTCTTTCGACCCTCCTCGCGGAGAGATCCAAGTCCTCGCGTCAACGTTTCTGCAAGATCGTCCAACGTGACAGGGGCAGCTTATTTTCCTTTCACTTTTCAGATGCTATCGTTCATACGAGATTCATCGCATTAATTTTTGCAATTTGCCTTTCTTTTAAAGCACTGCATTCGTCAAAATTGCCAAAGAAAACGTTTCACCTAGGTAATATTTTGACCCTCCCCCGCTCTCTCCGACCTTCGCGATCGTTCGTAAATTTCAGAAGTCTTACAATCTCAGACCTCGAGATTTGTTATGGTCATGAGAAAAAACACGAGAGTACAAAAACAAAAGACATGACCGGTGATAATTCGTGCTCGTATAGGGGTTGCCCGATGAAAGATTGCAGTTCGCTAAAAGCTCTCACTGAGTGAATAAGCACGGGAGGAGAGTTTATACGTGTCTCGGGTGTATGGGAGTTATATCACGGGAATGGGGAAACTGCACATTTGTGGTCATGGTGAGTTTTCTCGTGTTACGATTACATGGCAAAGGTGCCGTGTGGCCTCGTACTACGTATATAGTTAACATCGCGTGTATACAGATACATGGAGTGCGCGAAAGTGAGATAGTGGCATTCCATTATTTCTTGATGTCAAATAAAGCAATTAGCATGTGACCTGTGACCAGGGAGGGTGGCGCGCCCGTTATACACTTCGGGAGTAGATTCTACGGGGGGGATCGGGGGTAATCTGGCCAGAGTCCCCGGCGTGTGCGACATCTTCATCAGGCCGAGAGGCCGGCCAACCGGCCACCCTTTTGTCCTAACCATCGTCGTGTGTACCTTATTCCTTGCTTCTGCTATACGCAGAAACGGTCACGTGACTCTTGCTACCCCTAGAGACAAGGGGCTGCTTCTCGTTCTGCCTCGTGAGCGCGAGAAAGCCATAACTTTGGCTGAGCAACAAAGAGGCGTAACTCACGTAAACTCTGTATGTTCAACGGTGTGAGTTGCGCCATCTCGTTTATTAACGGTTGACCTGGCTGTACAAATACTATGTGTATGGGTGATTTTACGTGAAGTATGATGATTTTTGGCTGAGCGAATTTTTTCAAGAATGATTTCATACAGCTATAGGACTGGGTAATAAATTTTTGAATTCCTAACGTAGTATAAAATCGCCATGAAAGTAATGGAAAAAAAAATTCTTGTACCAAAATTAGATTTTTCATTATTTTATGCATAAAATTTCTGAAAAATTTTGTAATATAATTTTTTAAAGACAATTTATAATTTATTCGCGCACGATTGGGAGATTTTTTTTTACTTCGAGATTAGTTTGAGCTCGAAATAATGTTTCACAATCTTTATGCATTTTATCCAATAAGTAGTGAAAAAGAATTGTCCTGTTTAAAAACGTCGGTACATCCTTCATTGGCTCCCGAACATTTTTCTAAAATCAACTTCATGTGAAATACTCCATACATATAATATGTACATAGCCAACTGGGATAGAGTAAGAGTCGAATTGGTGTCGTAGAAAGAGAGAGGATGAGAGAGAAAGAGGCAGTGAGAGCCAAGGGGGTGGTTTTCTACCATCCCTCTATTCCTCGCCGCTTCGAAGGGAAATTTAACAAAGGCTGACCCCTGCTCACGTAATGAATGTTATATAACCCTTTTAATGCTTTACGCCTCTTAGATTTTTCAGACTACCCTCTCTTGTTCCTCCTCCTCTTTTCTTCTTCTTATATCCCTCTTCCGGGTGTTGAACCCTTTCCCCATCGTGTCCTATATAGTTTCTGTCTCGTATCCTCTCTCGTTCACTCGACGTTTCTCGTCTTTTTTCCTCTCGCGTGAATTTTTGCACCCTTCCTGGGTTACACTCTTTCACGCCGAGTCAGAAGTGGCTCGAGCACGAGGCAAAACGAGGTAGAGAGAGAGAGAGAGAGAGAGAGAGAGATAGAGAGAGAGAGAAGAGGGCGAGAGTGAGTGGGGCCTCAGGGGCCTAGGTAATTATGTGGCGGACGTAAATTAAGCTTGTTTAGATTGGGATTTTTATTAACGTGGCTCTTTTTTTTTTCATGAAAAGAGAGAAAGGGAGGTAGAGGATCGTTGCTGCCATGGAAAAATGGCGTGCGGCCGCACTTTTCTCTACTTTCGTTCTCCTTCATGCCCATCGCTCCTCTTTCTTTCGTGCGGCGAACCGCGCGAAGCTCGCAATGGCAGGGGCGCAGAGAGGAGCGAGGGAAAAAAAGGGAGGTAAAAATTCAGAGAAGCGGAAACCCGTGGTCGACGCGACTGACGTTTAAATTCAGACAAGCCGCGAGAAAATGCGCTTGCAAAAGAAGGAAAAAAAAAAACCGAGACGGTTAAGGATTGAGAGAGGAAAGAAAAAAAAATTAGCCCCTTTCTCGATCTCTCATACCCTGAGAAAACTCATGAGGAAGCGTATCTCTCGTCTATATGTATATATACAGAGGGAGAAATGGATTTTCCGGTGAGTCCGTTATCCGAACGGGAAAAGCTCGGAATTTCGCCTGGACCGTGCAATTCCCCAAAGCCCAAGTCGTAACCCATGATCAGAAGGGGTGTGCTAGTCACGCGGGAAATATATCCAAATAGCTCGCGCGAGTGTCCGAGGCGTAAAGAAGAAAAAAAGGAAGAAAAAAGAAAACTCCATCCAAAAAGCACACGTGTTTTGTGGCAGGAAGAAACGCGAAATGGCACGTAAAGATAAAGTCGAGATTACGTTTAATCGAGCTTTAGGACGTTGGCGAGGCAAAGTTTGTTTATGTTCTTGAAGATATTACTCGCGGGATCGCGCATGCCTGTACGTGTACTTATAGTTCGTGTATATAACCATCGAAGGGGAACGAAGACAAATTTCTAACGGTTCCGATGGAACATCGGAAAATTACGTTTCGAGTTGAAAACGTGTGCGAGCTGAAAAGTCCTCGCTGCTGGATGATGCGGGGAGGGGGCTTAGCCCAAAACACGTACCACTCTTCCGTAGAATTGGACGAGTCACGTTGGTATGTTAATCTAGCTTTCCGTACGAGAAACCTTGCTGGATCTCGGGAATAAGGAGGAACGAAGGAAACACATAAGTGTATGGTATAGCGGAGGGTGGAATGGCGTTATAGCGGATCCCGTGGACTGCGTCAAATAGTTAACTGGCTTCGCACGGAGGCACAGGGTGGTATATGAATGCACGGGTGAGAAAGCAACTTTGCAAAAGAGGAGATCCGTGGTAGAAGGGGAGGTTGGTCGTACGGTTCGTACGAATTTACGGGGTGGAGGTCGATTTCGGTTGCCTTAGGAGGAATACTGTACGCATGCCACACCATATTCCATCTCACTTTTCCTATGTGCTGTGCGCGAAAGCTTGCTCTGGGTTATATGAACACCCGTATCTCTCTTTCTCTCTCTCTCTCTCTCTCTCTCTCTCTCTCTCTCTCTCTCTCTCTCTCTCTCTCTCTCTATCTCTCTCTCTCTCTATATCCATATATACATATAGATATGTGAATTCAGAGAGAGCACAGAACTTCTTGGAAAGTTTAATTCAACTGGGCGGGCAGCCGGGCGTAAATGGTTGAATGATTTGTTGCAAATCGAAAGCAGTCTCGAGGCTCTTTTGCCACGATCGAACGAGAGACTCGGGGATTTTCGGGTAGGTCGAGGAGGTTTTACCACCCCAAACACTTGTCTCCCCGAGCAATCGTGAAAATCTTTCGTGATCATTATACACGCATGCTTATGCGCGCGACGGATAAAGACCGTGGCACAATGCGAAGGCACCCTATAAAATAGAGCGCTGTTGTCATTGCACAACAATGTGCAGTGTCATTGAATTCCAAAGGAGATATAGCCAGCAGCCAGAGCTGGCAATGAGCAAAGAGATGACAACAAATGGGAGAGATCGTAATTCGTGACAGGGGTACTCGAAGATGAAACTCAAGAGAGAGAGAGAGAGAGAGAGAGAGAGAGAGAGAGACCGAAATAAGGTCCGTACTTATAAATATAGTCTAAGGATATATGCATGTATAGATGGTACGACGAGAGGTGGAACGGGGGATTGTTCATCCTTCTTCGATATTTGTGAAATCCGTTAGAAGCGATGGAACAAAGTTTCATCGAGAAGAGGAGAGAGAAACGATTGAGTCGAACGCGGTGGGGATGAATTCGTGTGCATCGTCGATATAGAAGCATATATAGCGTCTCACCGGATGCTTCGAGTATTGAAATTCGATGGAGACACGCGAATGGGGCATGGGAGGTAGTTTTACGCTGGTCTCGAGATTCCACGCTGTCTCTATATGTACTCACTATTCTCATACCATTCGCCATTTTCTCTCTCGATTTTTCGACGTAAAACTCCTCACTCTTATATATGTATTCGACGATTAGGCCTTGCCGTCATTAAAAGTTTACAAAGAAACTCGAGGCTTGCATCGGGTTCGCAAAGTCGCGACGTGGGCTCACGATCGACAGGCGATAACTGGGTGTGCGTGGGAGGAGGGGGGGGGGGAAGGCAGACGTTAGTCGAGAGGAAGTGAGAAACTCGAGAGCAAGTTTTCTCATGTGCAATGCATAATGAGACGGGCCGGTGAGGGAAAAGCTGGCGGACGACGAAGCGAAAAAGCTCCTACAAATGAGATGCTCGCTTCGTCTCGATAGTCGTGCAATATATACAGTTGATCGATTTATAGTATGATAATAATAATAATAATAATGATAATAAGTTTATAGTGAATCGGTTGATTTCCGAAGAAAGCTTTGAAAGTAGTCACTTCGGAAATTTTTTTACACACATTTGCGAACAGAAAACGATGTTAATGAAAAGGAACTTGGTTCAACCGCGTCTACTTTGTGCAGAAAAAATTGTACAGGTTTGTAAAAAAAAAAAAAAAAAACACATTTCAAGTCATTAGTAAAGCACGAGGTATATCTTTTAAGATAAAAATAAATTGTTAAAAAATATTGCACTACCTTGTTCATGATTCGGCGGGGACAGTCCCGCCCTGCGGGAGACGACTCTGAAACAGAAAACGACGACGGATTAAAAATAACCACGGATGAAGGATAAAGATAACGATAAAGGGAAATATCCATCTTTGGTCCCTACCCTTCGAACCTTTAACCCCTTTGGCTTAAGATGGGTATACACTTTCAGGAGGTAAAACACCGTGCAGCACGTGGTATTCTGGATGCTAGAGCTTTCGTATAAGAGGAGAGAGAGAGAGAGAGAGAGAGAGAGAGAGAGAGAGAGAGAGAGAGAGAGAGAGAGAGAGAGAGAGAGAGAGAGAGAGAGAGAGAGAGAGAGAGAGAGAGAGAGAGAGAGGCATCCCCACCTCGTCCTCAATTTCCCACCCCGAATTCCCGTGATCTAATGAATGGTCCAACCAAACCACCCCTTGATATATATTCTCTCGGTGCGTCGGCTTCCTTTCCCTCTCTCATCCCGCCACTTAGATCTGGATACATACACGAGAAATATGTATATTCAGTTTTCCAGCTGAGGAGGGGTTGTTTGTGGGGGAGGGGGGGGGGATATCCTACCCGAGAACACAAGAAGGCTCGTTCGTGCGTGCAGCGAAGGCCTCCCCGAGGCTTCTTTAAAAAGAGATAGATGAAGATACGTATAGGCGATGCTCATGGTGAATTTTCAAGCTTGCCAAGCAACCTTCACCGACCCCATGCAACCCCCAAAGGATAATTAATTATTTGGACATTATCGATAGCTAAAAAGGATCGTGGTCGTCCTGACTCATCTTGATTGCCAAAATGCCAAGCAATTTTCCCATATCCCTCTTTCCCTCTTTCTCATCCGTACCCTCATCATATCTTGCGCGCATCAACCTTGATAAAGACAAAATACACGGAAAAAAAAGGTCCGCCTTTTGCAAAGCGTGCGTCGTACTTGTTTCCGTTTTTTTTTGTCATTTTTTTTTTTTTTGCAAAGCTCCACCATCAAGATCACGAACACGTATTTTGTGGTTTCGCTCGGGCGTAAATAATGAAAAGTACTCCGGCAACACGACCACCACCAGGGAATTAATTGTTTTCCCTTGCACGAGGCAAAAGAGCAACGGTAATAATAACAGGCCAGAAAAACGGTCGCTCGTTACTTGTCGCCTCGCCTCTGAGTTAGGTCCACGCCACTCCTTTCAAGCTGCCTCCGATTCCGTAAACTCGGTCGGTTCGGGGGGGAGCGCGTACAAAACGAATGTAAAAATGGGGATGAAGAAAAGAGTGAAAAATAAAAAGGGTGAAAGAGGAAAAACAAACGTATGCATATATACAAACAAATATATATAGATAGCGGTGAGTATACACCATATTATATATAGTGCAAGCTCAGAAGAGCTGGTCCGAGATGATGATGCTTGGTCATACGCAAAGTTGGCGAATAATGTTTCGGACACACGATGCTCTCTCCGTTGCTCTGTCTGCGCGGTCTCTAAGGGGGATGCTGCGCTTCCTTCGTTTCTCGTCGACCGAAACCCCGGGGTAAATTTCGTCTCTCGCTCGTTCACTCGTCCATCCCCCCCCCCTCCCTTTACTCGCGCGTGTCCGCCGCAGATTCAGACTCCTAATTAAGACGAGGGTGCCAGAGAGGGGTGATTTCAGGGTAGTTTCACCCTGGGATCTCGGCGGGGGGGGGGGGGGGGGGGGTAGTAGGTTGGTCGGCATAGCGAAACCACGCTGCTACGCGAGGACGGAGCGATGAAGGGGTGGCTGTGCAGTGCCGAGTATAACGTTAGCTGGAAGGGAATTGGAGGATAAGAGGAGAGAGAGAGAGAAAGAGAGAGAAGATCTAGCCGAGAGTAGAGCGCCAGAGGGGTAAGCCAAGGCAAAAGGGGGTAAGGAATATTGATCACGAGAGACCACCCTGCACATGGACGTCGAGAGACCAAGAGAAAAGGGGTTGGTTCGTCGGACGTCGTCGTATACGATCTCTCTTGCTCCTCTACTCTCCGGGGTTTCTCACTGATTATCAAGGTTTCAGGCACTGGACGAGACAAACGACAAACGCCAGATGCGTGAAATCAGCCAGCTACGAATATAACGTTGGCAGTACCAATAAATTATAGAGTCAAGATATTCACCGTAATCTCTACTCACATAGGATATTTCTTACGAGCGTTGAGAGTTAAAAAAATTCGACTAGGATATGTTTTATACATCTAAGGGATTCGTAGAGATCGAATGTAAGAGATAATTTATACTACACTGCTATACTATACTACCCATACTATAGCATGTGACGAAAGTTTAATTGTCTCGGATCGTTCTTAATTATTTGAAGAAAAATCAACTGACATGATTATTATATTATAATAGAGATATAGATCCTGTCATTTTCTTTAAAATTATTATTAGCAATTGTTTCGTGGTAAATAAAGCACTGTCGAGTGTTTATTTTTATTCAAATAGTAATTAACCCTCTTTTAGAGTGATTAGAACAAAAGAATACTCGAGTTTTTATTTCGAAGCACTGCGAATCTTTAATTCAGGTGAAATCATCCCTTAACACCCACAGGAACGAATTCGAGCTCAGCAGAGACCATGTCTGACGATACTAGTATACCCTGTAGGCCATAGAGAGCTTCGTAAAGGTTCCTAGTCTGTTTCTGTATCCCGCGGCTAACTGTTTGTCCGCTAATTAGAAGCTAACGGTGCTACCGGGGTTGTGAAACTAAAGTTTCGAACTTTAAAGTTTCTTGCGTTGCTTGGGAGGGTGGCAGGTATAGGAGAGGAAGTAGCTCCTGGACGTTCTCTCTTTGCACACGCTCCGGCTCTCTTTGCTCACTCTCTCTCCCAACCGGATTGCACCCCCTTAACACCCCCTCGACCACCCAATCTAGAATCTTTCCCGTTGAGACTACATCCTCCCTCCCCCCTCCCCAAACGCCTACCACCTTGTCGTTAATTACTAATTAATTGTTTTGCCTCTGTTTGACTCTAAAATTGTTAAGTTAAACATTCTCGATCGTGGCCGCATATATATACGCTCACATATATATATAAATGATACATGCAAGTGCATACCTTGTAACCATCATAAAAAAGAAAACAAACTTTTGAGCTTTGGCGATAAATATATCGAACGTGATACACGGGAAAAATTGTTTTTTTTCCCTTTGATTCATATTATTTTTCTTGAAGTGTAATGCGAAATAATTATTTAAATTAGGAAGACATCAATCGGTTACAAATAACGTAAGGCACTTTTATGAGATGATAAAAATTAGCAAATAATGTTAAAAAATATCAATAAATTTATTTCAAGTTGAACATTAGTTGTACGGTGACATTTTTTTTTACTGCGCACAACATAATACTCGTCGGATAATTCGAGTCGACGTATATAATTTTTCACTGACTTCTTGAATTAGTAGGCATTCGTTTTGTTTTTTTTTAACGAGACTCAAGGCTCTGGCAAATTTTAAGTTGAAAAAATCTGACGATGAGGAAGAAAGTAAGAAAGAGAGGGTTGAGAAATACGATGGAAAGAAATCCCCGCGATGCGTCACGCGGGGCGTGAGACTTCTCAAATCGTTTTACCTCAATCTCAGTGTCGTACGTCTCTCAGTTTGCGTTTTTTTTTCCCCTCTCTTCTTCTTCTTTCACGCGGTAAAACACGCCCGTAGAGACTATGCGAGAGAGATGAGAGAAGGGAAGAAACGAAAAGCGACAGGCTGCTTTCACTCCTCGTATAATCGGAGCTCAAATAAAGAGACGCGATACGAGATAAAACATCCCATTTGTCTAACGACGATTTTTCTCAGTTTTCTCTCACTCCGTAAGAATTGCGTTGGAAGGGGAAGTACGGCGTGCCGCCTCGAGGCAAAGGTGGTAATCATCTTAAACGAGCGTTTTGTGTGTCATAGATGCTGCGAGTAAAAAGGGGATGAAAGAGATAAGGATTCATCGAAAGATTACGAATGAAACCGGGAGAGAGATAGAGAGAGAGAGAAAGAAAGAGAGAGAGAGAGATGTTTCTCGGGTCTTGTCAATCCCTCTTGTAAACCATGAGAAAAAAAAACACTTGGGACTGCGGGCGCACCTGATTCTTCGGTAATTGAGATGGATCGATGAGCACCCTCCAAAATGGGGCTCAAGATTTTTTTTCTTCACTCGCACATACTTCGCTATACACTAAACAGCACTATAATATACAAGTATTTATACCTCTCTCCCTCTTTTTTTTTTAATTCCATAAGAGGGATAATAAAGAATGAATGATTCTCCACCGAAGTAGATAATAACCGTAACGAATCAGACTCGAAGCTGAACGGAACTGCGTATGTATTAGATTCGCATGCACGAAAATGAAAAAAAAAAAAAAAAAAACGAAACGAAACGACTATGTGAAGTCTCCATGGATATAGTTTTGTTTTCTCGTTCGGGAAATACCGTGGATGAGCGGAGAAAAGATAGAGAGAGAGAGAAAGAGAGATAGAGAGAGAGAGAGAGAGAGAGAGAGAAAGAGTCGCAAGGGTTGAAAACTCACCCTCAAGCGAGAGCGGGAGCTTTGCCTCCTATACGGTCCGGGGAATTTCGTATTTACAACCCTCCCTGCTCGCCGTATCGCTATCTCCGACCGCGCGGTAAAGAACACGGGGCGAATGATATACGCGGTAATAACAGGCGGCTTGCTCGCGGCCGGAACGCAGAGAGGCCAGAAAAGCTTGTACGGAAAAGCAAGAGAGAGAGAGAGAGAGAGAGAGAGAGAGAAGGAGACGAAGAGATTGTGAGTGAGAGACCAAGAGGGTGAATTTCCGTAATGCTTATAATGCCCGAGCATCGGTGTACGTTATTCACGCTACTCTCGCTCATGTTACCCATATTATATACGACGTTGCAATGTTAAATATATATCTGCATGTACACGTGCTACTGTATTGTATTAGTAGCGAAAAGCTCACCCCGTTTTCACGGCTTTTTATTGCCGCAGGAAAAACAAAAAGAAAACAAAATATAGCACGACTGTACAGGGAGTTGGTAGCCATTCGGTAGACTAAACGCGAGTGTTATGAAAATTTGTGATGACATGGCGAAGCTACTGAGCTAAATGGCAATCGCCGGAATGCAAATATATACGGTAGTTTGTCATTTAATTTTTTTCGTTCGATAATTAAAAAATAAAAATAAAATTTTGAGAGACTTCGAAAGTATACCGAAAGGTCGAAAAAAAGATTTAGAATAAATGCACGGGTGAACGAGGGGTCACGGATATTTCGTAATATAATTATATTCTTACGTGTAAATGTGTAAAACTCAGAATTAACTTCGTGTACAAGTCAAGCGTAGTAATTCTTTTTCAGTCGCAAATTTGATTTAAACAAAAGGAGAATGTCATGCATTTTGTCGTTTCAAGACTGCCCGTTGGAAAATTAATCTTTAATTCGTTTCGAAACTACTGTGACAGTGAAATACATATAAGAGATAATGCCAGATAACGAAATGGGCGAAAGTCCGTAGCTCGAATAAATCGGGAAATAATCGCAAAGAGGGGCTGGAATAGAAAGATAGAGAGGAAATTCTCGCACGGGTCTGATGAATCGAGATCTGGCATTGACGGGTTCACACGCGGGGGTGATTCGTTCTCGTTTTCTCTTTTCTCACGCGTTAAAGGCATTCGCGTATATATCCGAGTGAGTTCGGGCACAAATCGTTGTGTGTCTTAAACGTCTCGCAACGTGATCGAGGTTTGCGGCGATGCGCAACGAGAAAGAGAAGGAAGAGATGATTTTACCACGGCAGGGGACAATTATTTAAGGGCTTGTTGCAGCGTGAAATGAGAAAGAGAGAGAGAGAGAGAGAAGAATCGTTCGTACTGCAAAGCCGAGAGTCCGGGAGAGAGCTGTTAATTGCCGGCTGTCACGGCCACACGCGACAAATTCTCGCCTATACCGAGAAAATCATTGCCAAACCAGATTCAGGATTTTATACCGGAGCTTAAGTATTGCTTTTCCTTCCAAGGGGCATTTTATGACCGAATCGATAATTTTTAGAATCTAATCTGGATATGATTTTCTTGATTCACTCACTGAAGCTGCTATTAAAAAATTTTCTCAGAGAACCTGAGGAAATTATATATATATAATTTATTTTTTTCACGACTCTTAAGGCAAAATAAAAAAAAAACCCCCTCAGTACGTTAAAATGGATCAAACTGCAGGATACGAGACAATAATGCAATCTACTTTGACGTCTACTTGTTACTTTTATTATTCCATCCTATAAGAAATTTTTTTTTTAACTCAAGCCTCGTGGTAGATCGGGCAACCGAGAGCACAACCCTTTAACCACAAAGAGTGGTGAGGGAAGGGTGTATATTACGGTATAATATACCTGCCCCTGCTGGCGCTATCTACTTTCACGCGGTTGTGCTCTCGTTCCCGCGGTACCGCAGCGAGTCTGAGTTGCCGGAGATTAGAAATTCATTTGAATATTTCCATGCACAGCGACCGTGAATGCAGAGATAGGACGTCGGTATACGAGAAAGACGAACGCGAAGGAGCGCGGTGAAATGCGGGCGAAAGTGAGTTCAAACACGGGGGGGGGGGGGGGGCGCGTAAGGATGCGCGAAGAGGAAAATTTTCCTCTTTTGCTCTTCGTTCCTGTATTAGGTCTATTATATGTATATCTTATAGATATTTCGCGTTGCTCGGCAGGCGGCGATGCTCGAGACCTCCCGAGGGCACCGCGGTGCCCGGGCAAATTATCAGCTAAGAGGAAATTATGGAAATAGATATAAATCGAGGAAGCGAGATAGACGAGAGAATAAGTGTATATTATATACATATATCCTAATAAAATCAGACAGTATTAATCGAATCTGTAGAATAAATGAGGTGAAAAAGTAGCGAAAAGTATTTTTTCCGTACTGAGAAACGAGAATGAAAAAAAAGAACCATTAGGAAAAAAGTCTTCCCAAATTTTCGATTAAAGCAGAGAGAGAGAGTAATTTTTTTTTTCAAATCGAGTAAAAAAAGTTTGAGAACAGGATAATAAAAAAAAAATATATATATATATACATATATTTATATGTCTGGAAGGAAGAAATCTTGTAGCGTCATGTGCATTGGACGCGAAGTACAAATTAACAACTCACGCGTCGTATCTCGCGCGTTATTATCCGATATCGGAGTTATATATCAAACACCTTCAACGCCCGATGTGCTCGCGAGCAACTTTGAGAGGGGTGTTTCAAACGGGGGTTGATTTCGTTGTATCGGGCCAGTGAGTAGAGTATAGGGCAAGAGAGAAAGAGAGAGAGAGAGAGAGAGAGAGAGAGAGACATAAAGAGAGACATAAAGAGAGAAAGAGAGGAAGAGGAAGAGAATGATTGCTCACGCACGGTGAAATTCCCATTCCCTGCAAAAGCTCTTTCCGTTCGCTAACGAGAGAGTGAATGCTTCTCGTACTAACTGAGTCCATCAAATCCAGCTATGTATACAACACACACACACACACACACACACACACACACGCACACACATTTCACCCCTACTCGGATACATTGGATTCTTGTCAATTGGTGGATTTGTGTACGCAAATATACGCACCTGCTTGAATTTGAGGACAACGCGAGAATAAAAATTATGCTCGTTCATGCGTACACGACTTGTTAAGGTCCAAATAATTCGTAGAGAGGTGTATGTCAGTAAAAACTCAAGCGAGATTACCGGTTATTTACACCTAATAAGTAAATCCAACTTCGACATACTTAGCACGGTTTTTTTGAGGAATAGGAATTTAATAAGCGGTAAATGCGGACAGATTTATTTTCGTGAAATTTTTCCACTCATTGCCTGAAAATCGACGATCGAAAATTTCCGATGGAAGTACTGGACTTTGGAAAAAAAGGAAATTTTCGTGTAAAAATTTTTTTCAACAAAATCAGCGACCCCAAAACATGTCTCTGATCATTGGCGAGCCAGCATACAGTCTATTATATAATAGGCTGCAAGGATCTCTCTATGTGTGCCGCCGTAAAAGAATCGAGGGGCTCTCATATGTGGGCCCTGCAAATGCAGGGTCAGAGTGCAGAGGTGCGAGACATAAAAATGGAAAGAAACAGAAAAAAATATAGAAATATTCCCAGGGAGGAGCAGGGGTGCATAGGGAGGAGGGTTGAGAAACGTTTGAATAAAAAAAAAATCGTTAGAAACGACGAAAAAAATTATTTTTTTTTATCATGACGTTTTATTTTATTGATTTGATTTTTTTATTTATCGGAAAAATAGTGATTCATTTGAAATCTATGTAAGCCATATCAATTTTAGTTGAAACTCTATCCGATGTAAATTGTTATTTTAATTTTCGGGAAAAAAAACAATGTTTTTGACGTTTTGAAATAGAATTTTTGAGTTCCGAGGAGAATGCCTAGCGGATTCGTGATCACTGGAAAAAAATACATCGATACAGGGTTCTAAATTAAATTTCAAAAATCCAAGATTTTTTTTTTGAATTTTGGCGAAAAACGAATGGGTTCACTAAAACCGCTGTAATTTTGTTTCCCAATGAAATTGGGAATGCACATTGTGCTTATTATCTTCGTAATCATTCGGCCTTCAAAAATCCGCTTGGCTCATCGAGATTCGATTATTTTTCGATTTTTTACAAATTTTCAGTCAGACCATCGATTTTTGCCAATTCTTCCATTTTACCTCTTCGGATTCAAAATTGCCGATTTCCAACGTGATATTTTGGGTACGAAAAATTGAAATCATGGATTAAATCGAACGGAATTCTCTGAGTCTACTCGAGAGCTTTTCAAAACACCCCCGAAAAGCTCAGATACGTCAATCCGGAGCAACGTTATGGGCATTTGAAATTTTGGTATTTTTAGATTTTCGGAAAAGTGGGCAAAAAATTGAGAATTTTTTTTTTCGTTTTTCACCATATTTTTGGGTTACAGGTGATCGTAAATTTATCGCTGATTACTAATCCTATCGAATTCTTTCCGGATGCCCAAAAATTCGATACGAAAACGTCAAAAAACCGAAAAAATATTTAAAATTGACAAAAGTATATTATACATCATATTTATATTTGCGAATTTTCATATACGCGACTAAACAATGCCTGCTTAAATATATATATATTGTTATAATGGTTATCGTATATATATAGAGAACAAGGAGCAACCTTTCGTTGCCGAACGAACCTACGAAAGATCGAGACAGGGACCTGAAGAAAACTCGTTGTCCCCTCTCTCAACGCGTCGTCGTCGTCGTAGTCGTCGTCGAAGGGCTTGAGGAAGACGAAGAAAAAAAATTAACAAGACTCAGGACTCTGCCCCTTGGTTCCCCTACGGTATCTCCGGTCTCGTGGGTTGAGTAGAGTATAGAACGAAGGAGAGAGAAAAAAAAAAAAAATTGGAGAAATAACCAACTTCCCGACGTATAACGCCGGCAAACTTTCGCTTCTTCTTCCAACTCCCTCTTCTGGCATCGTATCGAGCTTTTCGCTCAAGGGCGCAAGGGCGTGCCTTTCGCAAGAGTCCTGGACGTTAGGAGGATGTTTCCCAGGCCTCGGATATATACGCCAATGTCTTTTTTTTTTCTCGAAAAAAAAAAACGCCATTTGCCAGTTATCAGCATCACAGTGTTGGCTTCGTTAGTTGGCAGAGTTTTGTGAAAAGTGCGTGTCAGGAATCTATTAATTAGTGTATAGGCTGAGAGAAGGAATGGATCGAACGTGGCAGAGGTTCGAGGATTTTCGACGATGCTCTCGGAGAGTTTTATAGTTAACTCCGAGATGATTTGCTATCAAGCAAAAAGGCGTAACCGACGTTCATTCACACGTCGAATTGTCTGGATCGTACGTTCTTTTGCTTGGCAGAAATTTACGGAGAAAACGTGTACGGGACGCATCGTGCATGGACCCCCCGAGGGTGATAGGAACGCGAAGAGGGGCTGATGCTTCTCGAAATTGCGCGCGTTGAAAAGGGTTGATTAGGGATTCGAGCGGGCCTCCGAATTGAGGAGCAAAGAGGCGGAGTGTGGGCATGGGTGCAAGGGTCGAACGTGGTTCTTCGCGGGATCTCCGAACCCCGAGGCTTTCACCGCAAGGCGTACCAGCGTTTTCAGTAATTTTCTTGTGTATGTGTGTGTGTGTGTGTGTGTGTGTGTGTGTGTGTGTGTGTGTGTGTGTGTGTGTGTGTGTGTGTGTGTGTGTGTGTGTGTGTGTGTGTGTGTGTGTGTGTGTGCGTGTTCGTGTGTCTGATCAGTTACGTGCTATATCCGACTACCACCTTCAACATTTTGCGGGACATTGCGATCGCCAAAAGGCAGTGTTCAAATGATCGATCACTCCTCATACGTTTTGGCATCGCACCGTGGCTATAGCTAATTGGATGATCGATGACTCCACGTGGAGTTCATTGGAAACGTTGCCGCAACGCCGTTTCGTCGTACCGAGAAAAAGCCTTAACGAGAACGACGAATAGACGTGGGAACAAAAGTTTTACGTTTTAAATTATACGGAATCACGACAAGTCATTGACAATGAGTTCTAAAAAAAAATTAATTCCTGGAAAAACAATATTTTGACACAATTAGAACCTTTTTGGTATCATCTGTCATTTAGATAATGGTTCTTAATATTTCCAATACGGTTGACTTGCTTCGAGTTTTATTTTTCTTTGATTCGTTGATATTCTCGACGACTCTAGCTTTCGCTTCCGACGGTACAATCGTCCTGAATTTTTTTTTTTCTAAACCAGAGAATCGTAGTAATTGTTCTCGGACGAGCGCGCGTGTATAGAACGAGAGTTCGGGGAAATAAGGGGCTGCGAATTTTGTGCTATGGGTGTGACTGGAGAGACTCGTCCGAAAGGGTTAACTCACAATGTATGTTTAATATACGACCAAAGCGGGGTCGAGGTGCTCGACGGTATAGCCTGAATGTAATTCGGACTTGTAAATCATGCGAACAATGTCTTAATGTCCCGGTCATGCGACGCCCACCCGCCAAAGACGGAAGAAAAGAGAGAGAGAGAGAGAGAGAGAAAGCCTCAAGGTTTCTCCACGACGACGGAGCTTAGGATAAGTAGAAGCTCGAGGGGGGGGGGTGAAGGGAAACTTGGTCTATATATGACTAGCAGCGAAGTACGAACCCCGTTGCTCGGATGCATTCAAAGGGAAATAAATTAATGGCGTTGAGAATGCCCGGGGAACGCGAAGAGCATTTATCCCGAAAATTCACGAGGTCGATTAAATTCATTCTAATGCTTTCTCTTTCTCTCGCTCTTACCGCGTTATACTCTCAGCACACTCTCCATTTGTCTATCTTAGTTATCAATAAAAATTAAAAATTCAAAGATTTTCTTGAATCCCGTCCGAGTTACTTCGTTGCTTGTTTGCTAGATGGTATTTTTTTTTTCCTCATCCGGATATTCGTCGTTCATTTTGAAAACATTACTAGCACGACTTTGTGAAGATTTTCCATAAAATGGAACGTACAATTATCGGAAAAAACGTTAGGCCGGAGAAGCGTTATATACTATAAATCAAAATGTATGATTTGATACTGGAACCACTGTATAAAAATACATCACAAGATTTAACGCCGAGGATAAAACGAGAATAAGAAGCTGTGCGCTTTTCCTCCATCATACTCCGCGGAGTGTTCTCTCGTCGGTTTTACGATGATACCGCAATTCCCTTTACGTTCGTAACCGTGCAGCTAGAGTTCCCGGCCCAAATCTTAGCTTCTTTACAGCGCGAATGGAGTTCGAGAGGGAGAAAAATCTTTGGGAGAGTATAAGAATCCAAGCACGATGTAGTATTTTCGTGGAAAGGGTTTTGAGCTTGAGAGCAGGCGATAATCGACCGTAAAACCAGAGACGGTGGGCCATTAAGCCGCCATTGGGACCATCCCCCTTGAAACAATTACCAACACCCCGTCCTCTTTTCATCTCACCCTATACCGCGCTCACTATCACCGACGCACAAAAGAGATATTTTACAAGCTTGAAACTTAAAAATCGTCTCTATGTACGAATTCTTCGAGTCGGAGACGAGTTCCTTTGGGCGCGAATTTATTCAGTGCTCTCCGAGTTATATGTATAACGTGGAGAGTAAATGTGAAAGCTCGTGAAAACGACCCCCGTATAGCTTTTACAGGGATGGCTAAGCTCCGAAACGGTCTATCCTCGCTTGAACGTGAGAAAAGATTGTACGGCCAAGGAAACACGCGTAAGACTGTGAGAGGGATGGAAAGAGACTTTATATATGTACATAAGGGCAAGCCAAAAGGTCGAGAGAGGGAGAGAGAGAGAGAGAGCTCTGGCAAAGAGGATTCAGAGTACTGGTCTAGTGCTGGTAATCTCGGCTCAAGGTGTCGTTCACGATGAAATCTCTTCAGTGAGCTTTGCCATGTCCTTCCGGACATTGAGACACTCTTTTCTTGGCTTGTGTACACAATTTTCCCAAGGAAAAAAATTGTGCGAACAAAATTATCGTTTTTTTTTACCGTATCACCGGGTAATATTTCATTTGTAACTTTACAAAAATTTTATTTTATTGATGAATGAATAACCGAATGTTCACTTTTACTGTAACGATGAAAAACTCATTGTAATTATGAAGAACATAAATTTTTCAATTGCTTCCTCATAATTTTCAATGTTTAACAAAGCTTTCACTTTTGTTTGGCTTACACAGAGTCTTTGAGTAAGGGCAAGTTACGAAGAGAAAGATTTTGCTCGATCGAATGCTCGTTCGTTGCAATTAACATTTTATTGTCACAAAAAATCGCATCATCCATGAAAATATCAATCGTTTTTGCGATTCTCGAGTTCAATGATAAGTATCCTTGATCAATACTGTGTATTAGTGTAAAAAGCTTTGGCAGGGTAGCTAAAAATTCCCATAAGTTGAGGTCATCGTGTGCTTTTTTTTAAAAAAATTCTTCATATACGAGATGCAAAAAAATACGTCTCTATATTTATGAAAACATGAAAAAGAATTCTGTGTATATTTTTAAGAAAATTTTTTTTATTTCGCTGGAAAAAGAAAGAAAAAACTGTTAAATATCATGTGGTGAAAATTGTGAGATTCTCACGTCACCCCGGAGTGTCATTAAAGGCAACACGTATTACACTGGATGTCCTGTCAGAGTTAAGTAGCTTCGAAAACGAGGCCATCTCGTCGAGCTTCGTTCATTCTTCGCAGCATCCCTCTCTCATGCTCCGGCCAATTTTATACTTGTAAATAGGCACAAGAGAGGTGTGCGCTAGTGTTCGCAGTCTCGAGTCTGCGAGAGAAAAAGAAAGGACGGTGGAACTAGAATTGAGAGAAGCTCGAGTGAGAGAGACGTAAGTAAATTAGACTCGCCTGATAAGGATCTCCCTCGTCTCGCTTGTTTTCTCGGGGCGTGCAAAAGGAAAAAAAAATTCTTTTTCCTTTTTAAAGCCGAGTAAAGGAATTGAGACGTCATCAAGTTTACTCATCTTCCATCCCCCTCCGAGGACGACGAGCAACATGTTTTTTCGCACTTCCATTTCCCGGCTAAATTAAAGCAATTTATCTCGAATATGAAGAAAAAGGAAAATATGTGTTTTTTTTTTTTATTGAGAATGGGAATAGGAGTAAGAATGAAAAGGATAGAAGAGGAATTTTGACCATTCGATCGCATGTCTGCGATGGGACAAAGTATACTCTCGAAGGGTCGAAAGCTCTCGAGAGGGTGAAGCCTCTCTCTCTCTCTCTCTCTCTTGCTCTCTTGGCCTGGTCACGTTTTTTTTTGTATCGTTTTGTCGTACTCGATCGCGAAAAATTGGGAATTCCGTCTGCGGTCACGCGTTCGGACTATCTTATGGCATCGCATTATTGCTTTTATGGCCAATAAAAGGAAGGATGGACGAAACGCGGGATTTCCTCGTCTTTGGAAAATCGACGAAAACACAAAACTCGTATACGAACGAGAGCATCGCCCGAACGAATTCTCCATCCCCCTCTCTCTCTCTCTCTCTCTACGGCCTCGGCCAAGGTGTCGCGTATGGTTTCGCACAGAGGAGATATAGTCCGGGGAGTCCCCGGTCCAGTTAAAATCGAAGAACCAAAAGAAGGAAAGACAATAGTGACCATTGGGCTGGTTACCACTGGTAACATCACTTTCGAAAATCCTCTGGGAACGTCTGTAGCCAACTCGATGCCGATGGAGAAACAAGAATGGGGGGAAGAATGAAAAAAAAAAATTCACGACCAGGAGCCATTTGCGAACGTTATGAAGACAATTTCCAGTTCAAAATGGGGCCATTGGAAAATCGAGAGAAGAGTATATGGGAAAAACTTTTGAGAGGGATTGAGACCCATCGATTTTTATTATTACCGAGGCAGAAAAAAAAACAAATTTCTCGAAACAAATTGACCCATCTACGAGCGATATCGAAACGGTTTTGCAGTTTAAAGAGGTCATTGAAATTCATCTGGAGGAGTGAAAAATGCGTGGAAAAAACTCCCGAGGAGATTTGAGATGTACCGATTTTCTTCACAACGACGAAAAAAAAAATTCCGACTAAAAGATTGAATCATTTATTAAAGACATCCGGATTTTTCTCAAAAAGCTTTCGCATAAAAATTTCAATCTAAATCATTCCAAAATTACAATATTAACCCTCCGTCTGTACTATGAGTCTTTTTGGGCACAGGCAAAATTTTCAAATCGAATATCTCCGGAATTTGGAATTGTTATAAAAAATTTTTCACCATAAATGGCTGAATAAATAATTGGATCATAAAAAAGGATATTATAAAAGTATTTCAGAATTTTTCCAGATTCTTTTTGACGCTTTTTTCTTAGAAAAAATATTAGCAGGACTTTTAGGATCCATAGTACAGAGACGGTGTAACGAAATTTCATAGTACAGAGGGAGGTTTAAGATTGCTGTTGTCCGTTGAATGATATAAACAGAACAGGATTAATTTTTACGAGTAAAGTTCAAGGAAGAGTTTAATTTCGAAATTTTCATAAAATTTTCCATACTGAGCGTACAACTTCTCGAATTTGTTTTTTCGACACAATCTTTTTCCTTTTTAAGATAGTGAAAAAGGATTCCGGCAATGTGGACAGCTGAAGAAGAAGGACGATATGAGGGGTGCGAGATTTGGCGCTGCTTTCTCATACCTGCAGCGTAGGCATAAAAAAAAAAAGTGTTCAAGGTTCTATCGACGAAACAGATATTCGACCCGTGTGGCCCCGGAGTTCTCTTGATTTACGTCGCCCTTGGCGATAAGTTTGGCTCGTTTTCCCTCCGACTCGACTGTATAAGCACACGAGGAGATTTCCTCTCTGCTCACTCGCATTCTAGCCAATGTAATAGAACCACTCTGATTCCAATAACCATGAATCTATCAGACGTCAAAACGCAATCTCCGCAGCATGTAAAAGCGAGAAAGAGAGAGAGAGAGAGAGAGAGAGAGAGAGAGAGAGAGAGAGAGAGAGACAGAGAGAAAAGTGGTTTGCTTTTCACGGACTTCCGATCGAGCGACGACTTGGCAAGACGACGTACGTTTCTTTTTTGGATTGTAAACTTATCAAATGGATGGATAAATCCATACCAATCGACCTGACTTTCATTCTCGAAATTTTTAATTCTTTTTTCGTCAATCCTGCAAGGAAAATATCATAACACAACGCGATATCATCGAAACGTCGTGGGTCTGAGATCCATGGAAAAATCTTGGTGGTGTCTCGAGCAGCACTCGTGAAAAAAAAAAAAAAAATTAAACGCACAGCTCAGTGAACGGCTCGGGATCTTGAAAGAAGATGCCAGGCTTGCACGAGCTTCTCACCGTAATAGATGCGTAAGACGCGAGAAATGAGTAATGGTATCCAATGACAGTGCTAACGCGACGGTACAAATGAATGCACGACGAGGCTTTGACACGCGATAATTTATCACGTTATTCTACGACGAAGATGGTTACAATTCTCTCTCAATCGCTCCCTCTCTCTCTCTCTCTCTCTCTTTCTCTTTCTGCCTAACGAAATATCTACCTATATCTACATATTTATATGTCTATATTTCTTCAACCGTCTCAGCCTTCAAGAAAATGTCTCGCGGAGTCTGATCGAGGACAAATATAAATAAAGCAATCGCTTCTACCACGAGATGCCGCGCACCCTTCGCCGTAAACATCCCCATATTGCGAGGATATCTTCGTCTCGTTTTCCCGTGAGCCTAATTTTTTTTCCTTCCACTTCTATACCTCAACCGCTTCGCCGTCTCTTTTTCTCTGAGGACACGAGAGAGCGAGAAAAAGAAAAGCTCAACGAGAAGCCAAGAGGCCGAGACGAAAGGAAAAATCATCGGTAAAGCGCGCGCGCGTGTGTGTGTGGCAGTAGAAAAAGTCAACGAGTGATCAGACCGATCTAAGCGCAAAGGGCTTAACGGATTTTCGGTAATCCCAAAGGAATATCTCGCAAACTTCTCGCGCTAGAAAATCCTCTGGATGTTTTATGCCATGCATACGTCACACAAGTGTAATGTATAAATGTGTATAAGAGTCAGGGGGTTACAACGACCCTTATCCCCCCCCCCCCCCCACCTCCCCCTTTCGCGTCACACTGAAATCTCCGCGTGCATCCGACACACTCGCTTTATCGTCACGAGACGCGGAGTCTGAAAAATGCTCGACAATTAGTCTTACTTCTCTCGCGTCTCGTTCGACAAAGTGGAAGAGATGAATGTGAGATTTTTCACACGATGTATCCTCGATCATCGTGTATAGCGAGAAAGATACCAATTCCCGTGAATCACTTTATTTTTAAACGAGACATTGTTTATTTTTTTATTTTTTTCGTAACAAATCATTTCGTATGTATTATTTTTCCGGGCCTACGTTGCATTGAATGTGAAAAAGCCAATTGGGAGGATGAGTTATTGGGTGACGAATGAATCGTTAAAGTAGACAAATTTGCATTGGCAATGGAAGATTCACTCGTTTTGTTTTCTGCGAACAAGTTGCAAATATTTTTCAAATAATTTCAATTTGTCAAAATTCTGGAATAATAAATTTTAATTGAAATCGAATTTCCACAGGCACGAAAAAATAATAAATAGGGACTTGTTCTTGTACTTTTCTCGGCAACGTTTTATGCACATTTTATATTTCTCAATATTGCAGTTTAATAGTTGACCAATGAAATTTGGGAATTTTTATTTCATCAAAAAAATGGATACGATTATTTTGATATTGGTATGCGAAATCGCGAGCTACATATTCGCTCAGTTTTCATTGTCGCACGAGGGGTTATATTTTTCTTAATCTGCAACGCGTCGTGTACCAGACGATTAATAATACATGATAGAGAGAGAGAGAGAGAGAGAGAGAGAGGTATTTATTCAGTGGCGGTTGGCTGTTTACACTGAGCATCAAATATGCAGGTATCTCTGGAAAGGTGAGGAGCACTCGCGCTTCTCTGCTCACCGATGATGTTGTCTGCTTGCCTGCTTGAAAATACGAGGTCTCGGAGGGTGAGCGAGAGGGCCGTTTGCCAGGGAGAAAATGAAGGTGGGACGTCGGGACGCTGCGTGATTAGACACGAGCGACAGGGGTCGCTCGCGAGATCCTACCTTTATTAACGATATAGTGCGCTTCAGCTACGTGGTAGAAAGATGCCGATAAATCGTTAACGAAAAAAAAGAAAAAAAAAAAAAAATTAAGAAGCCATCAGGTGCAGTTGACGAAAATATATTCAAAACATCTTAAAACCAAATTCGCGGGCTATGATGACTTAGAATGATAATTGGACAAATGTTTTTTTCTTTTCTTTTCTTCACTCAGGAAATCTTGCCTCTTCGAATGAATGTCGAATCTATAAATCTGATTCATCGAACGTTACGCAAAGTTTATAATTAATGAACGAGCGAATGATTTCCGTTTTTATTTCAGCTCCTCGTTCAAGGAAAAATTCATTCGTCGAGTTTTTCTTCGCTCTCGGGGATCGCACATTTCCTACAGAACCTTAAAATCTCCTCTCGTCTTGCTTATCGTTTCTGGCTTGTACTACGCCTTCGCGTGTTCTCTCGTCTCACGGTCGGACCGCGACAAATATGAAATTTGCATATAAATCGGGTACTTCCATCTGTGGCCTCGGTGTGGGCTTCTCTCGCCACCGAGACGGGCACACGCTCATCCATTCGCGTGATACAGAAATGAATGAGGAAGCGAGACGAGAGGCTGATGGTTTCGAGTATCGAAGACCTACGAATTTATGCCCTGTACATTTAGCTGGAGAAAAAAAAGTGTCTGCGGATAAACGCATATATACCCTCTGTATGAGAAACTTCACGATTAAATTCCATCATGTAAGAAATTTGAGACTTTAAAGTGTCAAATTGTCATTGACGTATGGTTCGAGCAATAATGCATCAAAGGTGGAAGTTTCGCAGCCTAAGAATCGTTTTTTTTTGTTTCAATGGATTCTTATGAACACTGAAAGCTCTCAATAACGTACAGGGATTGGAAAAGATTGAGAAAGCAGTGTGTCTTCCTCAAAGTTTTGGTTTGGAATGAAATCAATATGGCGATCCGTGGATGAGCTTGTGTACTTTGTGGAACGGGAGGCCATCAGTTTGGGGGTGATGCGAATAAGCATAAGATGAGGCAGAAGAAGAGAAGGAAAACGAAGAATATATTTATGAAGAAATGAGGTGCGGGCACATTTAAATTCAATTCCATATCGCGCGCATTGTGAGAGACCTAAGGCTGAAGGGCTGTGAAGGGACAAGGGAGCCAGGTTTATCGCGTTTGGGACCAATTCGAGAGATTCCACGAAATACACGATGGCACCACCCTCTCGCGTTCAAGTTCAAAATTTGATTCACGTTGGAAAAAAAAAACAATAAAAATCCATATCCCTGAGCTCTATGCTTTTTTTTTTCGTAATGCTGGTACTTTTCGAACATTAATAAATGTGTTAATAATTTTTTATTATTATTTTATTACGATGCTGAAGGTGTCTCGAGGTGTCGACAAGTGATCGACTTATTCTGTGTCTTGTCTCTCTCTCTCTCTCTCTTTCTCTCTCAATCTCTTTCCCTCCCTTTCGATCTCTTTTTTCTCATTCCTACCCCCCGGGGGCCCAAAGTACGGGCGCAGAGTGCAAATAAACGAGCAGAGGATCGCGTTTCAGGCTCGCCCCTGAACTACCCTTGGCGGCAAACGTTTTCCACCCTTCCCCATAGTGATCTCTTCTTTTGCCTTCTTCTTTTTGCAAAGATAGAGAGAGAGAGAGAGAGAGAGAGAGAGAGAGAGAGAGAGAGAGAACCGGATATACCGGGACGCCGAGGAATCATTGTATACGGTATACCCCGGAAGTGCGGGCGGGGAGTGAAAAAGCTGCTTTGGTAACTGGATATATAGATCTCTCTGTCTCTCTGCTCTCTCAATCTCACTTGTTACCCCGGATTTCCACCTCATTCTACCGCTCTAGGTATTTTTTAATCGGGGAAAATAAATCGTTTGATTCAATTATCAGAGAGGAAAGCGTGCTCGAGAGACGCGAGCCGCGTGTGCAAGAAAAAAAAAAAAAGAAAGGAGAAATAACCAAAGGCGGAGAGACGGAGAGAGGAAAAAAAAAAGTGAAAACGCGAAAAAGCTTCTCTTTGTCCGGCTTAAGAGTCTCGGAAGTGCGTAAGAGGCTTAAAGTCAGGCTCGAGAGACATTAAATACCGTTGGTGAGCGAGACCGTTGAAAGGGATACCGAGGAGTGCTCGAGGATTTTTTTTTTTAAAAAGCAAAGCTTATTAGCGACACCGCGGGACTTTAGAAGAAGAAAAAAAAAAAAAAATATGACATCAATTGACGATTGAAAGAATCACCAATTAATATCACGAGAACAATTTTGAATCCTACTTTTCCAGATAATTCCTAGAATTTTTTGTTTGTTTTTTTCAATATTAGAATGAAAAAAAGTGAAATTTTTCTACAAGTATCACAATTCACAAGAATATCATGTGTGAAGAAATATCGTTAAATCGAGAAAATTGTCTCGTGATTGTTATTGTAGCCCTTACCCTGCAATCTTCTTTAATGTTATTATCTTCCCCGTTGGAAATAAAAATTGAGAAAACTATCAAGGGTGGAAGTGTGAGGTATTAGTTCTTCGCGGAGAGCGTTTTCTTTATTTTTATCAGGTTTTCCGGGGGGATGAATATTTAAACATGGGGTAAGAAGTACGAGATGGAGGAACGGCGGACTTAATCTGCGCTCGGGGATTCGCGCGGGTATAACAGAGAAGAGGTGGGGACTCGCGTATCGCAAAGTAGCCGATCCGCAGCTCCCTCTGCGCGACCTTTACAACCCAGTCTCGTCTATCCCTCTCTCTCTCTCTCTTTCTCTCCAAGGGGGTTATGTGCCGCTGGCCGCAGCCGCAATTTCCGAGGGGCAGAGACGACTGGAGACCAGAAATAACGATGCTGTGATAGTCGAAATTTACCATCCCCAGAGCTAACAATCGTCTTTTTATCTACAAGTAGCTTGATTTTTTTTCTCCGCTGATATACTTTGAATATTCCATCGTCCTTATCAATAATCAAATGTCGAAAGGCCCGTAAATCGACTCTTGCGAATAATCGAAAGATATATAAAAAGAAAAAAATAGATATACAAGGGTTGAAAATAATGTCGTGAAGTAAAAAGTTCGATCGATCGAAAAATGAATCGATTCATACGCCATGATTTTATAAATGGCGCAATGAAACTTCCTTAAAGTATTTCCCAAATCTTTGGACATCAAATTGATGTTAACTTTCGCAAATCTTCGTCATTACTTTTTTACCGTGGTGAGACGGAAAAAAAGCGAAAAGAATGGAAAGAAAGAAATCCGGGGGAAAATAGTATTTTGAGATTTCGGTTGACGTTGCATGAACGAGAGAAGAACGCAGTGGAAAAGGAAGAGATCGAGTAAAAAAAAAGGACGGAAAGTGGTTGACAAACTCGCGCGGGACGACGTTTTCCTTTTCGGTCTATCCGGAACAAAGCACGAGATGGTCAAACAGCGGTAAGGTTCAACCAGCGAAGCCAAAAAAAAAGCGTTAGAAGTATATATGTGCGCTTGTATAACCCCTTCGCGATCTCATTGATCGTTCCGCAAGCTTCTCGTTGACCGAAAAAGAGAAGGTCGAGAGGGATAAACCGAGAATTATACTCGACCTACACGTTTCCCCGGATCACTTTGAATGATACCGGAGAGTTTTCGTCTTTTCATCTTTGCGTATTCGCTCTGTGGTCTCTTTTGCGGCACTTTTACCGTTCCCGGCAAGCTGACACAGTACCGGGTAAACAGTGAAAAAGCAAAAGCGAGTAAATAAAAAGAAAAAAGGGGGGGGGGGGGGGGGAAAGATAGTTAATCAGCAGAGGAACTCTTGTGACTGCCTCGACCACTCTTTCGCGGTTTCGACGTTGACTCGTCGTAGAGTTTGTTTCAGGAAGATAGTCTCTTTTTACGGATCTGCAAGCTCGTCCAAAACCGAGAGGAAAGCGTTTGGTTAAAAGGTGCCTGTGTATATATGTTGACTAGCCAAAAAGCTGCAATTTACACGATTTACCATGTAAAATGAGATGCGGTTACGACCTTTTATTTATTAGCAGTCGATGTATATATCTATGTATATATATATATACATAATTGGGAAGGGTATGCGGAGAACGAGCCCTTGCAGCAACCGCATCACGACGTACGAAAGAACTCGTAGGTAGAACGAAAAAAGAATAAGAGAATGGAGATAGAAAGCGGGGACTAACCTCTGTGAAAACGAGAACATTTATTGGTTTTCGCTGGCTGCTCTAGAGATCCGATAAATTATTTTTTTTTTTTTTCAACACGACAGGAGGTTTGCTGTGGATAGTTTGACCATAGAAAAAAAAGAAATATAGAAAAAATCTTCCGATCCATTTAGCTTGATAATCATTTCTAATAGCATTAAAATTGAACGTGAAATATATGACGAAAGGTATTCATAAATCGTTGGAATGTCTTGAAAAATGAGATTCATATAACGTGAGCTTTTTTAAGATCTGAGAGCTTTCAGCAATTTCCTGAATTCTAATAAATCGCTCGTGCACGCCAATTAATTATTTTTTCAACATACCTAAAAAAAAAAAAAAAAAAAAGCGTACAAAGTAACCGACGGAGAAGTCCCGTAAGCCCTCTCTCCCTTGAATTCTCATGGAAACCTATATCGTGCGGTATGGGAACACGAGAAAAGGGATAAAAGGGCAAGAGAGGCGCGCGGACAAGCAAAAGCCACCGTTGGTGCGGCCTCGTTGCCTCCCCGACCACGCGGAATTACGAAATACTTTTACAAATTAAATACACACTCGCTCGGTGGAAAGAGAGCCGGAGAGTAAGTCTGAGAGAGGTATATATATGGATGGGGGGTAAATTCGTGGAGAGTTCGGAGAGGAATTGGCGTATACCGGTGAGTTCCGTCAGACCGCAGTCGCCCCCGACAAAGTATTTGCAACAAAGGGCTCGACTAGAACGGCGAGAGAGCCACCCTCTCAAAGCACCCACCTCCCTTTTTCACCCAGCGCGGAAAGACGCGTGTTATTTTTTTTATTTTTTTGTATTTTTAATGTTTATTTATTCGTTTCTGGCTGCGTGTAAATTCAATGCCCCTACGTGCCCTCACCAGCTTCTATCCCCGACATTTGGACACAATTTTTTTCCATCCCGATGAGAAAGAACTCTTCCGACCGTCCAGAAGTAATAACAATAATGATAGAAAAAAAAAAAAATCATAATTCCCGCGGCTTCGTGAGATTTCATTTTTAATGAGAAATATATTTCCTGGGAGAACGAGGCGAGTGGACGGCGATGGGAGAAAAAAAAAAGAACAACGGAGAAAAAGCGTAGAGTCAAGAGTAGAACGGAGTGGACTGCGATTTTAATGTTTTTTCCAACAACCTTCCCTTTTCACCCTCGCTCTCTTTCGACATTCCATATATATATTATTCTCATTTCTCTTACTCCCATATACTCTCATCTCACGAACGAAATGCGACAGACTTCAGCGAAAATGAGCATAGCCATCCCTCTCTCTTCCTTCCAGGTCTGTGGGAATATATCTGCCTAGCGCGTCGATTCTGTGGCGTCCCAGTGAACGAAAGTATAAGAGCCGAGTGAACGAGAGAGAGAGAACGAGAGTAGATTCGAAAAAATCCAAGTGGGAGATCGAGCTATGCCGAAAGTCAGAGAAGGAAAGAAAGCGGAGAGAAAAAAAATAGCGAAGCATTAAACGCAAACAAGGGTAACAATTTCGAAGGGGACTCGAGGAGTCGAGAGGCTGGCACGAGGGCAAGCAAGCAAAAGAGAAAGAGAGGAGCCTGCGGTGCACGGAGAAGAACGCTGGTATAGGCAAGGGAATCGTTGAGGGCTTGAAAAAAAAGCAAAAAAAAAAAAAAAAAAAATAAAGAAAAGAGCGAACGAGAGGGTTAAGGGTAGTCCGGGCACTCGGGGGTGGCCTTGGTTTTACGGAAGGAAGGGGTGGTTTAAGAACGCTTTAGAATCGGAACGTGGCATAGGCACGCGCTCTACACTCTTGAAGCTTCTTTCTCCTGCAATATAGCAACATATAACCGCAGTTGGTATATGCTATATAGATATATACGTCAGTGAGGAAGTTCCCGACGCAGTCACACGATACTTTTTAATTTAGTAAAAATGCGCATTCAAGCTACCCCGTGGTGCTTTCGCGGGTACTCCGCTCGTCAGTGGTTATATATATATATATATATATATATATATACGTATCTGGGAAAAGGGGCTCTTCTTCAAGGGCTTCTCTCTGGACCGAGACTTCAATGGACTTTTCTACCAGCTCTCACTCTCTTCTCCACTCGTATGCTCGCTATTTCTATTTTTATTTTTCGCCTGGACACTGGCCGAGGATGAAACGTCGACAGAGAGCGATCGCGCAGCCGAATCTCACTGTCAGGTAGTGTAATTTACAAGGATTTGTCGTCCAAAAATTATCCGCGATTACGGCTTCCTTCCTCTCCTTGTCTTAAGGACCATTCATTGTGTTATTAATTTTAGAATTTTTGAAGAGCGCGGTGAGAGGACGACGTTATTCGGACATCAAAGGTGGATGAAGGTTTAATTAGACGAATAGCAAAAAAAAAAAAGATCGAACGAACAATGCTAATATATAATTGTATCTCGATTATCGTGATGCTAAGAGCTGTATCGAAAATAATTGAAAAATCATGAAAAGGGTAGACGTACCAGTATAGTGGCCATTGTACCGTTTGTCGCCACTCCGCATTTGCCTCGGATTTCTTAAAGTTTCAAAAGGCTAACTTCATCGAGCTTAATATTTCGATATTCAAGATGTTTCCGGACCACTAAAGATTGCTTTATTGAATATCTACTAATTTATTTCAACGAAATATGACGAAATGTGTCAACGCTGAGCGATTTGTGTACTTGCTCATATCTAAAGTCATTCCACCCCATCAAAAATTTATATTTTATCAGTTGAAGCTCATTTTATGGGTTACAATTACAAAAAAAACTGATATCTCAGCTAAAATTCCTAAAAAATACGTGGTGGTCAAAAGTGATAGATTCAAAATGCGATTGTTCTATTTGTGACCAGCTTATGGCCAATCCCAATTCAAAGCTTGGTGGTCACAACTGGTACTTCGGATGACCAAAAGTAGTACAATTGTGGCCACAAATGGTGAAAATGACAGCTACAAGATAATTTCCTATTTTCTTATTTATCATGATCAGAAAAGGTTTAAATGATAACAATTCGATTCTGTCTGTCTTTTAGGTTACACCGATCACTTTTTCAATTCTGAATTCGCAATAATGTGAACACTGTTCGTAAATGAATATACGAAAATGCTTAAAGTGGCCACAACTGGTACGCCTACTCTATGCATGCTAAAATTTCAGAAATCGAATAAATTCTCAAAAAAAAACAAGCGACAAGTTAATGCATGGAAAATAAGGAAGGGAATTTGCAAATTTGCACCGAGTAGAATGGCAACGGAGAAAAAATAAAGCGATAATTAAAAACTTGATAATTGCCGATATCTCGTTCCACCTGTATCTTTATTATTATTTCCCTCTATGGTATCTTTTGATGCATTCTCATGACGCTGTTTTGGACGGAAATCTCAATTTTTCATCCCCCCAGCAGAATGCGAGAGCGAGCGATGCGGAACAAGTGGCGTGCCTGGGCGAATGGACGACAATCTCCCCTCCCCCTCCCCCAAAGTGACACACAGGAGGGGGTCGTTTTCTACGGTCTTCGTATAGCCTCAGCATCTCTTTAGCTTCCACGGCAGAAGCCAAAGACACTATTTTCCACCTTCCTCCTAATATCCTTGCGGTTCTCCCTCATAGACTTTGTTCTTTCTCTCTGAATCTCTCTCTTTGTTTGAAAGCACAAAGTAAAGCCCGATAATGACCGTGTAATCAGATTTATCGAGCGGGATGTATAACACGAGAGTGACGAGATGTATTAACGCCTCCCTACGAAGATTTTACTTCTTATGACACGAAAGCTCACAGCCCCCTAACGACTATCGAGCGATATATATGTATATAGTTATCGAATATAACAATCTCGATACGATGTATCGCGAAGAAGCTTCTTGATGAAAGAAAAGCGTGACGAGAAACGATCAAATTATTATTAACAGGTGAGCAATATTGCCGAGATCGAGCGCGCGAGCTATGAAAGCTCAGAGTCCCAGAGGGATGGTTGCTCGATAATTTTTACGAAATTGAAAATGACGGCTAATCTATAGATCGCTAAGCGCCGATGCAGCGTCAACGGACGTTATTGAACGAGATACGTCGAGAGAGAAATGTCTAATTGCTATTGCTCGTCAGCGTAAATCCCAAGGAAACACGTTACGTTTGTTCCTAGGCGGAAGATAATACGAAGGGAACGAAGCGACGCGCCGCACAAATTCCAATATGCAGGGGGGGAAATATGTGGATGGTTGGGAAAACATCCCTCGAGCTGCGTTCCTCGCGTTTCCGGTCTAACCGTCGTCTTGTTATTCCGCAAGAATATATTCAGACCCACGACAGTTCGAAAATGACGTGGGTAGTTTTTCATTGACAGTTTTATTTCAAAATTAGCGACCAATGTAGGGGTATAGTCACGGTTCATCAAATGCATTGGGGGTTATCGGACGAATTATCAAATGGGTAAAAATATGGAGGCTTTATATTCATTATAATTTTTTTTTTTTCAATTCTAAATTTATAACTTATCTTGTTATCAGATCTCAAGAGGATGATTGCCAGTTTGTCGAGCTTTCGACGCGTCTGCGGCACGTGAAATTTTCTCTCGTGCTACGAAAAGTATACGAAAATCCCCCTTCGTTCCTCGTACACCACGTGCTCGGAAATTCTGATTTAACGTACGTCACGCACGACCACCTATCCTATTCGCTCTCTCTCTCCTCTCTCTCTCTCTCTCTCTCTCTCCCTCCAACGTTAGTCCACTACATTTAAGAGGGGTTTTTTTTCACTCTTCCACTCTCTTTCTCTTTTCGCGTGTCCATTTTGGTGAGAAGACTGGCATTCCCGATTCGTAGCGCTCTCGCTGCTCGAAAGGAATCTCTGTGAAGAGTCAGTTCAGCTCGAACGAAGTTAAGTCTTTATCTCTCGGAGCACGCGTCGGGAAGTAAGAATGAATTTCGTTATTTCTCCTCGCGATTCCCTTGTAAAGTTTTGTTTCCCGAGAGTGCTTTGAAAAATAGTTGCAGTTGGAGCGAAGATTTTTTTTTTTTATCGGTGGTGTACGGTATTAGCTGTAGATTCGATAGATTCCGGAATCCACTCAATACAGAGAGGGTTTAGGGTGAAAAAAAAAAGAAAATAAATTCAGTAAAGCGAGCAAGGTTAAGAAAAAAAAAGGATGCCGAGATCTCTCGAAGCTTTTTGAGCTCGAACGTCAGAGAGAAGAACGGTAAAGAGGCCTGGCAGAGCGCGTTATTGGAAAACGATGATTTACGATAATGGTGGTTGGTTTTTTTCTTCTCTTGACTCTCTCGCTTTTTTTTTTCAGGCAAAACGAGAGCGATCCAGGGCTAAAGAGTGAGAGAACGAAGGACCGGAGAGCCAGAGAGTAGGATCGAACCGACGAGAGAGGGTGAAATACACCCCCTTTGCATCGTATACCACCCCCTTTCCGCCCCTCTAGCTCAACCTTGGAGGCTTCGAAGCTATATACGGCTCGAATGAGGAGAGTGGGGACGCGTTAATAACGTTAATTAATATTTCGCGAGAGGTTTGGCGGTCGAAGAGGAGAGAGGCTTTCGTGTGGGTGGCTTTGCAGGAGCGTGGCTTTCGCTACCTTTCTCCTTCTCTCTCTCTCTCTCTCTCTCTCTCTCTCGCTCTTTTGCTTCGCGAAATACACGGGGTAGATTGAGCTTTAGGCTCGAATGTGGATGCTGCGGGGCAATTTGCCAGCTGGCATCAACCTCAGACCGTCTACGAGGTGAATGCGACCGAATGACGTTAGGAGATATCCCGACGTTTTTTTTTAAGACCCCGATCCCTTGCATTTTTCTTGACTTTACAATGAAACTGCGGAGGGTATTCGGCTAAGATGATCGTTCCTTGCCATTGAAAAATTGGAATTAGAAATGAAATTTCTATATTTTTTTCCATTTCTTAAACTCGGAGCACTTTTGTAACTGCGATTGCTCTGTACTTTAATTTTTTTTTAATTTGTTCAAGTCCGAGTTATCTGAAGTTTTGTTATTGCAAAAAAACATGCAAAGATCTTTATTGCGATAGGAAATTCGTGCATGAGTCTCCGTCATGGTGTAAAGAGCAAAGGACATCGGGGAACATTGTACGATTTTTTTTTTTCTTTCTCAGACCATTTCTCTCCAACGGATCGTACAGACTTTCTCTCGTATGAAATCACGAGTCCAAGTGTCGTCGAAGGGAATCGATGGAAATAAAAAAGAACGCGAGAGAGGTCAAGCCAGACTGCGGGACTTTTGCATCATGGAAACTCCTGTATATATTTCAGACCCGCCCGTCTCTTTATTTCCCGAGATTCAAATGTCCTCGGCATCAATATTTTATTGCACCGTATATAAACTAAGAGTAGAATAAGGCGCGGACAGCGGCACTCCTCATGTAAATTCCACGAGAGATTTTACGACAATGTAATCCCCGCGACTTCGAGAGTCTGCGACGTCTCCCTGTCGTTTTCGCACCCCCACCCCCCGCCCCCATTCACCCTTCGTCCTGGTGATCATTTTTTTTCGCAGAGAAAACGAGAGGGGTGATTTTTATCTTCGACCACAGACTGCTTTCCCTCTCTCAACCGAATTTTTTCACACTGCAACTACACTTTCGCGCTACACATATCCCCTAAAACTGTGTGATCAACGTTCGAGCGTCTTATTCACTTGTTGTATAGTTTTATCGAAGTGAAATCAACGAAAATATTCCAGAGGTACCGAATTACCCTTGAAAAAATGGCATCCTTGTGTATTTGGGGCGTAAAATCGTCGAAAGAAAAAAATTATATCACAATTTTGTAAATTAGATCAGAGTCCGTCCATGACCCATATAAATGGGACAACGGTCACAGTGCAAGAAGAACGAAACGCGATGGAGTTGCGCGGAACACGAGGTGAAGCGTTATAGCGATAGAAAATAAAGGAAAAGCGTGAATAAGGGTGAAGAGAGAGAAGAAAATCTTCTCCAAGCTTCTTACTTCGTCTCTCTCACTCTCTCATTCGGCTCCAAGACGCAGCTCACCCGTCGTCGCCGGTTCCGTCCATAATTTGATTGTTTTAATTAAATTTCGCCCGGGGAATCGCTTTACGCTGGGCACACTGGCCCCAAGGAGAAAGGCCCTTGCCATCCGAGCAGTAGCAGGCACACACAGAGCGTCAAGCACGCGGTTCTACAGCCCAAACTGTGTGATGTGTACGCCGAATGAATTGGGATTGGGTAAATCGTGGTGCGAGGAACAGGGAGAGAGAGAGAGAGAGAGAGAGAGAGAGAGACGTGAGAATTATACTTCCGTTGCTACTCTACTAACGGTTAGAGATCACATAGCTCGAATCGTTAGAAGAGAACGAGAGAAGAAAATTGTCGATAAACAATAATCACTCCCTCTATATTTAATCAGTTAATAAAGATATCAAGCTTTAAAAAAAATATCATTTAACTGTGAAATTAAAGAAAAGACAGACTCTATAAATTAAAAAAAAAATCACAAAATCATGTGTCACATAAAAGACCTTCCAAAATGAGACTACCGGAATATTTGCTCAAACTTTCATCTTAATATTCTTTAAAAATATAATTTTTGTAAGTATTTGTAAAATTTTGAGCCCCCGTGGGAACGACTGATTCAAGAAACAGCTTCGCGGAAATGAAGTTTGTCTTCATAAGGAAGTACAAAAGTTTTCATAGCGTGATTGAAACTCATCGATTTGAAGCGACGATACAATTACTTTTTCTCGCTCAACTATAATTTTTCCACGAACCCTACGGCGAAGTGGGCACTCCAAAAAAAGCTTGCAGCAATGGTGCATATATATATATATATATATATATGTATATATTTCGTTCAAGTACCCACAACGAGTGGAATCAGCGTGATCTCGTTTTCTCGAGCTTTTATACGACGAGAGATGAATATTGCTGCCGCTTAAACCGAGAGAATGAAGAAGAGACTCTAACGGAGAGCCGCAAGAGTAAGGGGATCGGAGTGTGACATAAAGCGAGAGAGCGTAATACCAAACGTTATATATATATATAAATATACTTCTACACCCGGTTGCGTACGAATAACGGAAATTAAGTGTCAACCGAAAAGAGCCGCGAGTCGTGAAGGCAGAAAGCAGCAAGCAAGCAGCTGGGGGATGCTCGTTCATTCGTTGGTATGTGTTCTCTGGACGAATGAACGAGGGTTCAGATATATATTTATATATATGTGTGTGTGTGTGTGTGTATATTTACAAGCAGCCACGTCAAAAGCTCAGGATTAACTCTACGTGTACGGCAGTCTCAAAATGTTCACTGTGATTTCACATTTCTCTTTTCGCTGCGCTTCATCTTTTTCTTCGAAGCGCTATCCTTCTCGAGTTCTATCTCGTCCGTGTTTCATCCTCGCGCGTTTACGAGCTTTGGTCTTTTTTAACGACTCGCCAGTTTATCCCTCTCTATCTCTTTCTCTCTCTCTCTCTCTCTTTCTCTCTACGTACATCGTGCAACGAATCATGAATAAGGAAAATTTTTAGACTGCTCTGTTTTTTTTTTACTCCGACTCTGAGACAAAAGAATGTACCGGCATGATTTATCATTTTTATTTTCCCGACAAATGTTTGCCTTAAAAATTTTAATGTGATAATTTTTTTTCTTTTCAAACTGCAAACAAACATAATCTGAAATAATTGAGAATTGTCCTTATGAAGAATGTATTTTCAATTATGATGTTTTAAAAATAAACAGAGATGATTTTTTCAGCTATTCAAGTATAATTAAAACTTACGGTTGGAACGGAAATAAAAATTGAAGGTGTCATAGAATAAATAAGGTGGAATTGTCATTGAGTATATTTATAAAATACAAGCAGAATGAAATTCGAGAAAATTTACGAGCATTTCTTTCCATTGACTGCAAACCTATCGAGCGATAGAGACGCGAAAAGCAAGAATTCAATTAGAATTCTCCGATTTCAAGATCTACTTGTATAGGTTAGTAAATAGTAGAGATATATGTATATAACGTTGAGACTTTCGAGAGATTCCAGTTGACTTTCGGTGGATGAAAGGCGTTGTCTAGCTCGTAGACTTGCCAACTCTTCGGGAATGGTGTACAGAGAAAGAGAGAGAGAGAGAGAGAGAGAGAGAGAGAGAGAGAGAGAGAGAGAGAGAGAGAGAGAGAGAGAGAGAGAGAGAGAGGGAGTATCTCTGATCGAATATCTCTTCGTAACGCGGTCGTAAAGGGATCAAGAGCATAAGAAGACTTTGTGAAGGAAAAAGGGGTGAGGGTTGAGAGAGACGAGGAGTCGCGTGTACTGCGTGCTCTTGGTTGATCCTCGCGTCCATGAATGGCAGTAGTAAGGCACGGGGAGAAGTCGTGGAAATCTCTGACAGCGGGGAAAAGTGGGGAAACTGTACGCGAATCGAGAGTTAGGTATAAAAGGATGGGAGAATGAGTGAAAGGGTATAGGATTCTGCTATATATGACTGTATGAGAATGATAAAGATGGGGAAACACGAAGGGGCAGAAAATTCGTTTGGGGCGGGAGGGGGGGGGGGTGGAGAATGCAACGATCCTCCAATCATATTTATAGGGGTATCTCGATTTCCATGCTTAGATCCAGCCAGGGATCTACCAAGGACGCCTTTTGGCTTGTCTCACGTGAACCATGGATTACCAGGACCAAATAGAATACTTTACGATATCGAATAGAGCGCTGTATATACTACAGGGATATAACCATCGAATCTGAACTATAAAGAGAGAGAGAGAGAGAGAACTTCTGTACTCCATACGACCATGGGTGGTCGTAAAAAAGCGCAAGCAGAAAAAAAAAATTCGGAAGAATGCCTCCCCGAAGTGGCCAATCGTCCGTGATATAACGCCCTCCGGTTACTGACGATTCCTATTTTTTTCTTTTTTTTTCGAAGCTTTTTTCCCCGATTGCTTCACTGTCGCGTATAGATCGAGTTTGCGAAACAAAAAATGACAGGAGAAATGAAAGAATATAGGAAAAATATCCAGAGACCTCTTCATTGTCATAGTCGTCTGTTATTAGGTGAATAATATTATGAACATGGCGATGAAGAAAAAATGCGAATGACAGTGAAAGTAGTTAATGGTGCGTGTATGATCAGACGAAGGGTACTGACCCACAGGACCTGGAATAAATAGCTTTTGCCAAGGATAATTCGGATGACTCATACATCGATCTCGAGCAATTGGGCAATAGGGAATCCTTCGACGATTAAATATAATTAGGTTTGGTCGTTGAGAGCCTCGGTAAACGGAGTGAAGAGGGAGAGAAAGAAAGAGATGAGCAAATGAAATGAGAGAAGGACGAGGAGACGAAGATACAGCAGGAAAAGAGAGAAATAGAGAGAGAGAGAGAGAGAGAGTCAAAGCACCGACAAAATTGGCGACGATAATGAGTCACCCAGTTGGTGCCGCCCTCTGAGACTCTTCATTTGTATTTTAATTAGTGTCGTTATGCTAATTATGCGCCGTTGCTTTTCTTGTACGTTTCTCCAACCATCTCTACAGCAATACCTCGCCAACCTTTTTTTTTTCATTTATCTTCTCGCGCTTCTTCGTCCGGACAATATCTCTCCGTTTATCGTTATAGCGAGAACGTTTAGAAAAAAAAAAAGTATAATTCAATTAACGAAAAATTCCAATTGAATCCATGGCTTTTTGGGGAAGATATTTTAAACGGTGAAAAATATTGATAACATTCTGTGTTATTCAACCAAATTTGTCCGGGTGTCTTATAATTTTTCGTTAGAAGAAGAAATAGAGAGGGAGACACGGCAATTCCGTGAAGACTGACAATTGAAAATCTACGTAGATCATCTCAGTTTATATTTTTTACAATATTTTTGCTTGGCTCGACAATTTTCTTCATTCTCACCGTCTCTTCACTCATGCCACCATTTCCCTAGAAGCCCAAGTACCTCTCTCGCTTGTTGCTCTCATCTCCCTCGACGCTTTTCCTTCTCCCTGCTCATCTGACTGCAAACTTTTTTTTTTTTTACAGTCACATTTCGCCAACTTCTTTAATAATGCAACTCTTTATATTCACGGGCGTTTTTAACAAGTACCAGGGCGAGATTAGGTGAGAGCAAAGAGGGAGAGGATATGGGGGACCGAATATGAGTTAAATAAAAGAAAAACAAAAAAAAAAAAAACGAGAGAAAGCGAATGAGTTGTGCCAAACGAGAACTCGCGGTATTCAGGCTTCCCCAAATATTCTGTGCCACGTTACGATGTTTCTTAATTATTATTATTGCCGTTGCGTCTAAATGTGAGACGTGAGAGAACCATCTCCGCCATGACAATAACCACGCTCTCTCATGAATTGCTAATCTTGTTCGCAGCTTTCGGGAGTAGAAAAGGACTGGATGTAGTGTACATGAGGGCGTGAATTGACTACGAGATTTCATACAATTTAGTAATTTTTAGTTTACGTATACACACTACACACCTATGCTAATTTGAATATAGAATTTTCAATATCAACGTTTGAAGCTCTAGACGGAGATTTTTCATTTTTTGACATTGTAGCCTGAGACCTCTGAAGATTTGACCTGCAAGGGATCTGCACAAACTGCCTGAATATTGCCTTTGACGAATTCTAGGTAAAAGCGTCTCTGAAAAGGCAAATTTTCAAGCACGAAAGATCACAACAACGGAGGGGAACCACGAGTCTTACGTTGATGAATCGCGAAAATCAGACCCTAATCGAGCAAAGCGATGCGAATCTCTTTGCAGTGAAATATATATCTTTTGATTCAAAAGCTTCATCCTCTGTCTGCCTTTAATTTTCATCATTCTGGCTTCAGAGGACACGTATATACCACCGAGACGCGCCTGAAAATCTATCTATATGAAAATCCATCGGAATATTCGGTGGAGATCTGTATAAATAGATTTTGGTGCTCAACCAGGCAGAGAAATCTCACTCCTGTATAGGATATCCCATAAATTCACGACTTAGTAGAGTTGTAGGTCGTAGGAAATGGCTTCTCGCGCGTCTCGCAGGCTCTATTCGCGGTGGGTCTTCGCGTCGTGGTGACGGTGGTCTTCTCCTCGGGCGATTTTCTTCCCCCGTATACACGAGGAAGTATAGAAGAGCGAAGAACCAAAAGCGAGAGAACCCTGCCGGTTTCGAATCTACCCCCGCCCCCCTCCAACCCGCTATCTATAGTCGCCAAGTTAGTGAAATGTCTTTGCGGTGATTGAGCAAATATTTGAGGAAGCCCTGGTTCTCTCATGGGCCGGTTCAGATGGAAAGAGAGGTCTTGTGTGGCGCTGCCACCGACCAATATATGAACATAGAAAGAAGGAGAGAGAAGGAGAGAGAATATTTCGTTGTAGGGGTTGAATTTTCTCCCCTGTGAACGGAATAGAAAGACACACATACGCGTATACATAGAGAGAAAGGAATGAAATTGAGACGGAAGTTTCGTGGCTCGAGAAATCGCCGCTCAGCTTGCTGGATATTCGGGGCGAGAACAACGAAGAAGAGGCGAGAAGAGGGCGAAGCGGATAAGGGTATCCGTATGACATAGCGTGATATATTATCAGGGATAATAACGAACAAAAAGTATTAATTTTCGATTGAATAAATAAAAGTTTGCGAAGCTGAAAAACGTCTCTTAACGAAATCGAGGTGAAAAAACTGCGAAAATTTTCAAGGCCACTCTGTCACGCTTTCCATCTCGGAGAATTAAACGCTTGCAATTAGCGCTCTCGGTGAATTAAGCGAAAAGAGCGAGAATGAGATTCGGGGTTGAAGGTTGTGGAAAACAGAGATGAAAAGTAGGGTGTGCTTGTGGGTTAAGGGCTTTGGTGGCACGCGCGTCCACATCGGGGTAGCTTAAAAAAAAGAAAAAAAAAAAAAATTACCGCATGAGCCGACACGACGTCGCAACCTCTTTTTTCCCTCACTCGTTGTCCCTTCGTCACTCACACCGTTTCTCCTTCTCGCGAGGGAGTCGAAAAACCGCAAACGACAAAAATCGAGAAAGCCAGAGGCCTGGACGTCAGGTCTTTTTCGCTCTGGCAATATACATCCGAGCAATTATACAATTAGTTAAAGTATCTGGCGGCCCTAACGGCCCATAAAACAAACGTGATTACGGTACGAAACTGCTGCTGCTATATACCAACAGTACAGAGAGAGAGAGAGAGAGAGGGAATGAGGAAAAGGGGTGAAACGTGATGCTTCACGATAAAAAAAAATTGTACAATTCCTTGAAAATTGGGAAAGAAAATATTGTCCCAGGGTTAATAATTTATCTCATAATTCCACAAATGGCTTGTCAACAGAAAAATGATTAAAAACAAATCATTTGAACAACAAAATTTGTGGATTGTCCTTTTACATAATTTTTCCTGCACGGTTTTGTAAATTTTTTGTACGAAGGCGCATAAATTTATAAAATTCCCCATGTTGAAAAAAAAAAAAAATACATGTGGAGAAAGCTGAACGAAAGGGGTTGTTTCTTTGAATAAGTTATTCACGAATTTTATAGGTATGTGACGCTCGCATACCTCGCGACGCGAGGCTTTTATAATCCCGGACGTCACTATAGTTGCGCGAGGGGGGGGGGGGGGGGGGGGGGCAGCATTTCAATATTCAACCTGATGATATCAATGAAAAAGTTCTGGCAATGAAAACAAAAAAAGTCAGTCAAAAACATGCCGGGATTGTAAAGGTATATGAATATTTCAACGACCATTGAAATTATTTTTTCCACAACGATCTTTTCGCCATTTAAAACGCATTCATATATGATAACCCAAGGTGTCCGATACGACCAACAAATTGGCGGTGAATAAAGTTCAGTAAAATCGGTATTCCGTCTCAAATCGAGGACAAAACTAAATTCGCTCGTATACGTAGCCCCTTCGTATGAGCATGCATAATGCATCACCAGGCGCATCATCGTATCTCCATTTCTCCGAGTCGCCGTATGAAGAAGAGACTGGAAGAGTGCGAGGGATAACGGAAAGAAAACGATGTAACGTTCGAGGGTTGAGGGGGGGGGGGGGGGGGGGGGGGAGAAAGGGAGTGAAAAACGAGTATATGGCATAATGCTGTGTCGTATAGTAGCAGGCGGAGAGAGCTTTTGTATCGTGAAACAAGGACGGAATTGTGAACGAGAGAAGGAGTTTTAACGCGGAAGGGCTCTCTTGCGTGTGCGGGAAGCTCACTCGCGACGCTTGCAAACTCGAGGACGATGAGAACGCAAGTAAGAGACGAAAGGAGGGACACACGTGTGCCAAAGTGAAAATGTATGGCCGAGCCTCTCGCACGTGAGTCGACTTCGTTGTGTCAAGAGAGCGCGACATACAACGGAGACGGTGGCAACAGTCGAGAAGCATGTGGCAGTCTGAAAAGATTCTCATAACTCGATACGAGGGTCGTAAAGAAGCCAGGCTGCTTAGGGATGTTTTTCTCCTCTCTTTGCTCCTTCACCCCACCCACAAGCAGCCTAATCTCTTCTCCATCTTTCGTTTTTTTTTTTCCTTTAAGCATCGAAAAATGAATAGGAAGGCAAGACACGTAAATTTGGAAGAAAAATTACTACATGGATGCATGAAAAAATTTTTAAATCTTCTTGTGTCAAAGGGATAATGCCAATATTTTGCGATAACCGATATCAATCAAACGCTAACTTGAGTAAAATTATCAATACCTCTTTTTTAGCCCGGGCTTAAAGATGAAAGAAGTCGAAGGATCCAATTTCTGTCTATGATCTAATTAGAACCCTAAAAACCATATTTCTCGTAAAATAATGTTAATTCGCTTTTCCGACGAAGACTTTATCATTGGAAAAGGAGAATTATCCCCAATAGAAGAAGCGCCAGTTATTGAATATAAAAAAATATTATATAAATCAGAGCTGGACAGTATTTCAAGTACCCGATGCACTTGAAGTACAAAGTACTTAAAAATTATTTCAAGTATTATACTTAAATTTTCAAGTACTTTCCTATACTTCAAGTACTTTTTCAAGTACCAAGTATGAAGTACTTCTGAATATGTTTTGCTAATGGTTGCATGTATAACGCCTTTGAATAAATAATTGAGGAACGTTCTGCGCCATCTTTTGGTTCAAAGGCTCAAGCTACGGTATTTACGGTGTCATCGTCAATGCATGGCTACGTTTTCAAAAATCCGTGTATTATATTCTTTATTTTTTCTTTTTCAAACCTGAAGCTCAATAAATCTTAATTACAATCGTCGATGCTAAGTTTTTAAAATTATTTCTCATTCTTCGTTTTGATATTTCTGTTCCAATCTGTCAAGCCTGAGTGAATTGCACAATGTGAAAATGTGTTTTGATACAAAAATAACTCGAATCAAAATCAAATGAGTTCGAATAGTACGTAAGAAATCACATACAAGTACTAGAACTTACGAGATGTATACCTGAAAACTTGACAAGTATTTGATACTTGATACTTGACGTATTTCAAGTGCTCGATACCCCAAGCACTTGGCCCTTCAAGTATTTACGGTACTTGGTACTTGAAATATATTAGTACTTCAAGTACTTGCAGTACTTTGTATACTTTGTACTTGAAGTATTTTCAGGTACTTTGACCAGCTATGTTATAAATAGTTTCGCAAAATGTAGAAACTTTCAAAGGTTTTTTAAAGATAATTCGAGAGGTAATGAGATTTTCGAGTATGAAAAAAATGCAGTCTGTAAAAACTCTAAAAATCCACTCTCTCCATTCTGGAGAGTTTATCGCGAGAGAAAATGTCGAGAAATGAGAGAAAGAGAGAGAGAGAGAGAGAGAGAGAGCTAGAGAGAGAGAGAGTAGAGAGCAGTGGCGGCCTGGCTGCATAAATAAGGCGAGAGGGAAATTTGCAATTATGAATCGGGACTAGAAATACACGGCTGCTTTTCTCCCCGACGAGAGAGCGCTATATATATGTGACCCATTCCACGAAAACGCGACGTGGTAACTTCTCCAAAACCCCCTTGTGTATACGGTGGCTAGAAAGAGAAATAGAATCGCGATGAGGGGTGATTCTGGGGAGGTTTTTAGAAAGCGAAAGAGAACAAGAGCGTCATTCTCCTGGGTCTCCATAGTTTGTTCGCCATTTCGTCGTACGAGATGCAGGGATATATGCGAAGCGCCTCTCGTTTTACCCCGCGGAGGGCTGGTTTGTGCAGAGCGAGCAAAGAGATCCGGAGCTTTCGCAGGGATACGAGAGAGCCAGCGCGGGGAAGTGAAACGAAGGGGTGGTCGGTGCGGCGGTGCGACTGTCGCGCGGAAAAGTTGAAGGAAGCACAGCTGACGAGTATGCAAATGTGGACCTCTCGCCCTCACTCGCACCATTCTCGGTACTCGTGGAGCGAGGGGACGAGGAAACACACAGCCACCCCCGCGGTGTCACGACGGCGAAACAGTGCAATCCCCGTGTGTCCCCGGCGGGGCTTGGCATTAGCGAGCAACTTTTAGAGAAAGGTGTGAGTACGATATATGTATGTATTTAGAAGCCTTAGGCACCAATACACCTGTGTATTGCTTTGCGAACACTACTGCTGTTGCTACCAGTATATAGAGAGGACACGGAAGAGCTCATGCCCCAAGCCATCACGTACGGAGAATTTCTGAGCAAGCTCCAACTACTTTTTGTCTCGCAATCACGATTCGCGATCGTGTGGGTTTCCTTTTATTCGCTTACACTCGCGGAACAAGTTTTTTTTTCGCGTGATCTTTTTTTTCAAATTTATTATACTAAAATCCTTGGAATGTATCCATAATCATTAAATTATATTTCGATCAAATGTTTCGATGTACTACGTGGTAGTAAAAACGTGATAAATACGAGAAATTACATTGGAAACGAATAAATAAGTAAATTGGGATTTATAACTTAAGAAAAATCCCTTACCAACAAAAAAATATGACTGTGGAATGTTGGAATAATTGTTAGGCTATCGATCGAACGAAAAATGTAATTGAAATTAGAAAACGATGTCATTGAGGTTTTGTGAACGTTTAAACTGATGGTAGGATAGCATTGATGTAGATTAAAATTTTATATCACATGTGACGGAAATTACAAGCTTTCCATTTTCCCTAACGACATTCGTTTTTACGAATAACATGTGAGATCAAAGACAAGATATCACGTTTCTTGCGGTATCTTGCAAAATTTTCTATCAATTTCAACGCGAGTGAACTGTTTGGCGGAGAAGAGGATTACCAGTCATGGAGATTCGATTAATTCAGTGATATCGCGAGATCTCAGAGACGAATTTTCCCGCGAGGATCTCTCTTCCTGCCGAAGGATATATACGTATATTCCACACGGTTTCCGGCTCTTTGGAAATCGTCCTGGCTGTATAAGGCAGCGGACGAGAATCACGTACGTTTCAACGAATTCGTAGAGAGCAGAGAGTGAGAGACGAGATAAAAAGTCAAAGATCAGAGTGAAAGTTACCTCCCCTCCTCCCACACACACACACACGCATACACACACATACTCACGTAAGAAGCGCAAAGAAAGTATTGAAAAGTCAAAACGTCGTACTTGCGTCTGTACCAGAATACGAAGAGTCACCTCATTTCCATATAGGATCGAACCATTTAGCGCAAACATTTTTTTCCATTCGCTGAAAGCTCGCTCGCTCGCTTCTCTCTGGCTCTATACTCGTCTCCGCGCACAGTTTTGCCTCTAACTTACAATTTAAATAAAAGCAAACACGAGTTCTCTCTCATACCCCTCATCGCTCGTGGAACCTTTTACTGACATTTTTTTTTCGCCCCCTCCGAGACTTTCAAGAAAATTCGATCGAATAATATCTTTCTCTTTTTTTTTCTTTCGTCGTGACATTCGAACAATTTCTTCGTTATTATACGTTCGAATTATCCAATGGATTTTAACGATAAAAGAGAATGAAATGATCTACCTTTGCGATTGATGCACGGAGAATCTGTGCAGAGTTTTATTTCGTAGATATTATCGATGAAACCTGGAAAAGCATGCAAGCGATACAAGAGGGTGCGGATGCGTTTTCCTCGGAAACAACGACGAGATTGTGGGACGTGTGTGTGTGTGTGTGTGTGTGTGCAGAGCGAGAAGAGAGTCTTTGAGTTGTGCATCACGAAATTGACCTTAGTGCTGGGCCAAACGAGCTTTTGAACCCCCTTACAACCTATTTCATTCCCTTGAACCCTTCGGGGGTTGGGCGATCCTTTCTCTCAAGCCCGTGGGGCAAATCCCTGATGCTGCGTGGATTGCGAATTCGACGCTTCGACGCTCGGCGTAAGATTAACCGAAGCCTTTGGCACAACCGCCTGGACGTTTTCAGCTGTGGAAACCAAATTAACGTTCCATCCCTATTAATCCTCGAATCTCCTCTATACTTTACTATCACGATCATCGTTCGTCTCTTTAAATCCGAGTCTTACGGGAAATCATGGAAAACGATTGATCAAATTTCGAATCACGCGAAATTGGGGTAAATCTGTGGCACGCTTGACGGAGAATTTCGTGAGCCGATTTCGCGGGCGTGTACCAACAACGATCAGAATTGCTCTCACGACGCAATTTCATTCACCCGCGCACGTGTATACCTCTCGAAATGTTGTAGGTGTGTGTGTGTGTGTGTGTGTGTGTGTGTGTGTGCATGGAAGCGCACACCCGGTTTCAACACTGAGCATAATTTAACGCGATACGCGTTAGGGGTCGTGCTAACTTGCTTAACGCAACCTCAAAATGGTACATATATACGCGGTACGGGGAGCATGTGTAACGGGAATTGCTCTGCCACGCTTCCGGAAATTTAGTCAGGCTGTTAGGGAGCTTTCACGTACGATCCGATAAGGTTCTTCGATTCCTTCGATTGATTTGCAATTCTTTAAAATTTTTTAACGTCACAGAGTACGAAAAAATGAATTATTTTTGCGTTGCTTCCTCACAATTTGTTCTCAGAAAATTATAACGAAGCTTTACGAGAATTTATCATTCGATCGTTTTATTTTTATTTCCACAAAGGCGGAAAGATCCAAGCTTGATCAAAGAATAGTTTTTAGAGTAAATGCATTTATAATTATTTGTCAAAAAAAAAAAAAAAAAATCCTCAAGACTACGGGCACTTTATCGAAATTTTGTAAATTCAATACCAAAGATTCTTGATCACTCGAGCATTGCCAGGATCGAAAGTTTGTATACTTGCTAACAGGGTAAAATTAAAAATATAGAGCTATCACGTTTTTTTCTTAACTGGAACATAAAATGATATAGTTGCTAGAATATTTTTTTTAGCGAGTATTTTTTTTTTTTTATCCCGGAAAGAGATAAGGGCGAAGGGCTATTGACGAATGAAAAATCTAGCTAGTAATCTACCGCGACGAAATTTGAAGTGAGGGATAGAGTAATACGTGAGTATAGGTCGCTGATGCGAACTAGTTGCGAGAACATGGATCGTCTCCGACCTATCGCGACGTCGGGTAATGTTGGTGAGTCCTGGTTCTCGCGGAGGGTGTTTCGAGGGCCTATAATCATGCACCTTGGATTAGTGACTAGCACCCAGTGATCATCCCCGAGCTCTCTAATGTCTCGCTCATCTTCTCGGCTGTGGCACGACCGGATGAGCATATGAAATTTGCTCTAGATCGATTCTGAGTATAAATTTAATGATATACAGCATCTACGATGCTTGGTGACTGGAAACTTGTAAAACTATGATGGAGTCGAAAAATGGAGAAGGCTAAAAATGTCTGACTATTCTTTGGCTTTTTCTACTTGAACATTTTTTTCATTATTCACTATCAACTAGGGAAATACTTTAGAGAACGTTTTAATTTTATTTTATTTATAAACACGAATAGGAAATATCCGGTACGAGGTACAAGGAATGTAACTACCCTGCTATAAGCCCGAATCCATCCCCCTCACGTGTCTAGCTATTTTCTGCCTCTGTGTGTGTGTGTGTGTGTGTGTGTGTGTGTGTGTGTGTGTGTGTGTGTGTCTATTAAACGTAGACAGAGGGCTTCGTGAGAATCAGCAGAGACAACCAGGAGGAAACTATTATAGAGCGACTCGCGGACGTTCGAGGGAAGATAACACGGTAGGGGTATATTTATCCAGCGGCTAAGGGAATACAGTCAAAGTCGTTGCAACAATATACGAAAGTTTTATCGACTAATTTCGCTCTCGTCTCATCTTGACGTGCTTCGTAGAAATATTTTTATCGTTATATAACAAATAATTAATAAAAAATAACCAATAATTATCAAATATTAGGTTAACATAGCTCGGATCTTTGCACTCGTGGTGATCGAGGAGAAAATTGATTGAAATTTTGGCGCTCTCTCCAAAAGTTTCACGCGATAAATTTGTGTATCGAAAGGATATATACTCGGTCTTGCTTGGGAATTAGCTATTTTGTGGGTGGTTCAGAGGATCCAGTGGAAATCGTAGAATGGTAAGCGGAGGGTGCGGTCAGGAGTGGATCGAGAGATTAAGCAAATGCAGGCGAATCTCTTGTACCGGAGCTCTCTGTGGCACCGGTTTAAGGTCCCGGTCAATGGCGCGTAAGAGACGAAAGGAGATCCTGTTCGGGAATACAGGCTCGGTATATATACGTCGAATTCTAACAAACAGAAGGGCGATAATCGTGCGATTTGGTGCTCAATATGATGTTACGTAAGCCTTTTTGTTTGTTACCGGTTGATATGCATATAGGTATGTGTATGAGTGTATGTATAAACTGTGTATACAATAATACGGTACACATTGAGAGATCCAAGAGTCTCCTATAAGCAAGTTAACCGGAACATCGTAGCCAAGAGTCTTCTCTTCGGTTGGTTCTGGCTCGGGGCTCGCACAGATGGACGGATAGATAGGACGCGGTCGGACTGATACAATTAGATGTGATCTTAACGCCATAACTCAGGACTAATCTCGCAGGGTCGAGCTATGGTGGGGGGAGGTGAATGGTTATAGGAATGGAAAGGGGTGATGGTGCGCGAAGGAGTTGCCTCTCCGGCCCAAGGCGCGAGAGTTACTTCATTATTCATTCCGTTCTGCGCCAACGGTTATCTTCACGTCGACTTCTCCTTCTCTCTCCATCTCGTTGACTTCTTCCTTGCTCGCGATGCCATAGCCAGTACGAGAGAGGAAGAGCAAAAGTACGAGAAGAGAAGATCCTAACCAAGTGAGCGAGAGAGAGATAAAGAGAGAGAGAGAGAGAGAGAGAGAGAGAGAGAGAGAGAGTGCTATGTACCTATTACCAACCACCATCCCTACCGATCTACGAATATCTTCACGAAATTCTACGTCGTGTTAATCATCCGAGAGCAACGATAGAAGCCAGATAGATTGGCATACGATGCTCTCTCTCTCTCTCTCTCTCTCTCTTTTCCCACAGCAATGATGGTGAAGAGAAGCGCCAAATTCCACACGTTATGGACCTCAAATTTTCAACGTGACCTCCCGACAGGCTCATCGAGAGACTAGAAATCTCCTTCTACCGCAAGAACTCGATGCTCTTCAGCAGGTATTTTACGTCTCATAGATCGGTATTTGACGAGGTCGAGAGGAGGGAGGAATTGTGCATTTTGGTGAATGAATTTTTGGAGAAAAATAATAGCTATAATTATGAACATTAAAGAAAATAATCGCATAATTTTATGAAATTATCGAAAAAGTGTATTGTCTCAGGAGCTTCATCATAATTTATTTGTTGATTCAAGAAATATCGCATTACAGACAATTCTCATATTTCGAACTACTGAATTTATATGATTACGTTGGCTAGAAAATTTTGCTAAATTCGTTAATTTTTTTCATTCAACTGATATAAATTTCTCGTCTTACGAAAGAATTTTTTCACCGTGCTATATAACGCTTGATAAAGTTGAGTAAAAATTAAGTATTTTCTGTTCAGAGCTGTGATACTATTCTCCCTCCTATTCATACATATTCATTTATTAATTTATTACAATTTTTTTTTTAATAAGCCGCGACATTATTGGCCACGAAGAATAAACTCTCGTTCCATTTGCCATCATATATTGGGTGGAAAGAGTAGAGCAAGCGAAGCAGAGAAGTGGCTCGTCCGTTATTGACTGAGTTCGTTTATGTACTCGGGTTTTACGACGTCGCTAAAGTCCCGGGAGGACTGAAGGCACGAGACACCACCGTAAGGCCAGGTTAAAAAAATTATATATCTCTTCTTTTCTTGACTGAAAAGTGGCAACGATCTCTCTCGGAAATCACTTTTTTTTTCCTTAACATCGAGTTTTTTTTTTCGATATGAAAGTCACTCTGCGAGGTGGTAAATTGTGTGAATGATACGGGAAAGAACTAAATAAGCTGCTGGCACAGTGGCTTTGTGTGATTTTTGTTTCATAATGAAGGAGAGAGGTATAATATTATCAGAAGAAATATCAAAGTATTAATGAGGAAGTGATCCTGAAAAATAATCCAGCTATCAGAGCTTGTGGAAAAAAAACCTTGGGTTTACTTAAACGATGTTTTTAGTTAGAAATGTAAGATTCTTAATCGCTATACCCATTCTAGTATCGTAGTGGAATAGTAAAATTTGGGAAATTCAACCCTCGTTATTATCGCGGTATATATTCGTCTATGTGTGTGTCTCCCGAACGATTTGGCTGGTTGGTTCGGGTTCCAATTTGGCTTGGAAGCATGTTACATCGTTTGGAAACTCACGCAAGATCATAGTTTCTGACCCATTTACCAACAGATATCGTACATTTCCGAGCACTCCCCGAGAAAGCCTCCCGACAACCAACACACATCCCTTTACCTCCGTCTCCATACGCGCTGAAAATAGTCTAACGGGAATAACACAGCGACGGGGGGTGTCTCTCGCATCGAGCGCGGTATCGAATCATAAAAGGGCTCGAGCCGCACAATTTCATGCGTTTAAATCGTATGGGTCTGCACCCTTTTGTTTATCAACGGTCGTCGTGTCCACCCTCTCGTGCGTTTGTGCCTCTCTCTATGGTTCTCGAATGAGACCGGAAGTACGGTGATAACGACGCTGCGGTTATTCAGCCAGAGAGAACTGCATATTCAGAATAAAAGCGACAGCGAGGCTCTTCTACATATAGAAACAAACTCTCGGTATTTTCTTATCGAAATCCAATGGCGAGCAGGGAATGGAATTTGAGGAACAAATATAATTTAAAAAAAAACCCTTTTTTTTTCTTACTCAGGCCGAGGGAAAATGCGGTGGATATTCACGATTAAAATTAAATTGTAATGAGGGACGAGGAAAGAGGTTTAGGGGTGGATAGTGGAAGTTGCGGCAGGTTGGTGGCAACGAAAAGCGGCCGAATGAGAAGAAGAAGAAGATGAAGAGGAAGAATAAAAAGAAGAAGAAGAAGAGGAAGCTTGGTTACAGCGAAGCTTACTCACTGAGATAAACGTCTTCGCACGAGAGGGAAAGAGAAAGAGAGACAGACGGATCTTCCTATCTTGCCGAGCATACTTTTAATTCCATTAAGTGGCAGAGAGCCTCGGGTGCACCAAAACCCTTTTGCCCTCTCTCACTCTTTAAGCTCTGTCGCGTTACGACCTTCAGCATCTCTCAAGAGTCAGAGCGAGATATGGCGTACGACGAGTTATATACACACACACACATATATATATATATATATATATATATAGAAAGGTTCTACCGGGCCCACGAAACTCTTGGCATCGCGCAACATTTACCTCACTCATTCTTTCTCTCTCGGAGCTTCCAATGACTAACCCTTTGAGAATCCGGTTATCCGAAGTTGAGATCAAGACCGTGACGAGGAGATCTCAGCTGGCACTCGACCAAAAACTTAATGAGAGCAGGAGGCACTCCTCCATGTTTTAGCCAAGATCCTATGTCGTTAAAGGGTGCGCCGCAGAATTCAACGCGAGATGTCGCGAATCGTTTTAAACTCTATTGTTGGCAATTATTTAAGCTCCGAGAGCAAACGTCAAGTCATTGGTGAGTTGTATATCGGAGGAAAATAATAGACAATATCGTGAGTTGAAACTGCTCTCGCTATAGGACAGCCATGAAGCAAAAAAAAAAATTAACGAATTCTGAAAAATTCGAGAATAAACTTGAAAGTGCTTCAAAAATAAAAATAAACAAATGCTTCGACCGCCTAACATAGGAAAACATAATTTAAAAAGATATAGCGAAAATATTATTCTTCAATTAAATTAAAGCAACTGCAGTATTTATTTCCAATTTTAATTACAACGTAGCAATGCAATTAAAAATTCAAACTCGATGATTAATTGCATTAAGAAAAATCACGTTCTCAAAAAAAAAAAATCAAATTTTTCGCAGCGTTCGTATATTCAATTTTACCATAAAATTAACATGAAATAAAAAAAAAAAAAACAAGTATGTCGAAGAAATTATACAAGGGCTGCAATTGTCTATGACTGTTCTCTACTACCTGTGGCTTCGCGAGCTCATTCCGTCGTGAGAAAATCCACGCACACACGAGGATTGGGGTGACTTTGAGAACACGACAATGAGCTTGAATTAGCCGGTTCACGCTAGCGAATATATAACATACAGTACGCGTCATTGTGTATCTCAAACATCGGTATTTGATGCCACACGCTCGCGAGAGGTGCAACACTATAAACTCTATTTTCTCTCAGGTCCTCAGTCATGTATAGCGACAAAAGAGAGAGAGAGAGAGAGAGAGAGAGAGAGAGAGAGAGAGAGAGAGAGAGAGAGAGAGAGAGAGGGGGAGGATGGCAGAGGAAATGCCATGCCGCCGGCTGTTGTAGACTTCGTTGCTTTGTGCCATCAGGGTGTGATTATATTGCCATTCGGCGACAAGAGGCATAAAGTCGACGAGGCTCTATTATGCATATGTGTGTCATGTGCAAATGTATATACGGGGCTAAGCACGCCTTTTGGCATATCAAACGACGAAAACGCGCGTGTAAAAAGGGTAGGTCGTGACTTCATCCCCCCCGCTATGCTCGTGCAATACAAATTTCGGCAGAAGGAACGAGAAAGTACAAAAATTGACAAGATACGAAAAAAATATTTTTTCAAAAATCAATTTATCAAGAAATAATGGCTGATCATTGTTTAAAAAAAAAAAAATGCACGAGTAAAAATTATGTTTACTTTTAGTGTCATTGTTTATATTTATATCGATGAAAAATTTTACTTTGCATGATTTTCCATACCGATGACGCTGTAGTTTTATAAAAATTTCGCGATATAGATACGGAACAGAACAATCCTTCGGAATGCAAAAGAAAAGAGTGAAGAAAAAATTCACAAGTCTCTTCGCTATAGAATTTTCTTCTCTCCTAATTTTCATTTCCTTCTCGTCGTTGCCTTAGCGCGCTCTCATTCTACCGCGGGGAACGCTTTATCGCGTATTTCTCGGCGAGACACACACCACAATGAGGAAGAACCAGAAGAATCACGAGCTCGAACAGGGAGAAAGAGAGAGAGAGAGAGAGAGAGCCGAGGGCACTTTGCGACGTTCTTTGGAGCAACCCCCTCCGCGGGCTGTATTTTTACGATATTATTTATGATATTAATTTCGCACGGGTAAGCGGGGATTTTCCTCGCGGTCTCTCCCAGAGGCAAAGCATCTTACGGACACGAGAGATGAGAGAGAATAAGAGAGAGAGAGAGAGAGAGAGAAAGAGAGAGGTTGACTCTATAGGGGTGTGTTGGCCCGTCGGGAGTTGTAAAGCGGCGGTACAGGCGGCAAGCTCTCTTCTTCTTCTCTCGAGATATCATTGTCTCGGAATAGCCAACTCTCCTCCCATACCCCCGTTTTATTCACCACCCCTTTATTTTCTCTTTCTCTCTTTGCAGTACGGTAAAAGAAAGAGGAATCCTGAGACTACAACGGGGGTTGAATAGTGGAGCTCGGTGAGCCGCACTTCTTTGCTGCTTCGAGACGGGAAACTCGGGAAAAGGCGAGAGAAATTCGCGAGATTTTCTCACAGTCACACCGACAGAGGGGGGGGGGGGGGGAGGCAGAGGAGTCGAGAACAACCAAGTCGGAAGCTCTCGACGCCTTTGCAGTTTTCCCTCTCAATGTCAGAAAGCGCAAGAAGAGACAGCAGAGAGACGAAAATCTTTTACCTCAAAACGACTAAACTATCTTGATAATAATAATTTTTAAAAAATATATATAAAAATGCTGGAGGAAAATTATGAATATTGAATAAAGAATTAATTTATTCATAAATTGTTTACAGTTCTAATTTTCGTGATAAATAAAGATAATGATGAATCGATTAATCTTTTTGTTGATTATGCGAAATATTGAATGATAAAGTGGAGAATATGGTGAAAAATAATTCATATTTGCGACAAATATTAATTATTTTTGGGTACTGCATCGCTTCACGATATACAGCAGCAGATATATCGCGAAGAGCAAGCTGGATAAGGTCGCTTTCGTGGTTAATTTATCGAGTCTCTTGCCACCCGGTCTCCACCTTCTTTTTAGCGTTCGGAAACTTGGAGAGTCGGACGATCGCCTGAGGCACGAGAGGGCAGAGCATATCCAAGTTTCCCAGGGATAAGTAATATTTAAAACCGGGGTCCCTGCTGCTGCTGCTGTCGTCCTCGAATTACTTTTTGGAACAGAGAGAGAGAGAGAGAGAGAGAAAGAGAGAGAGAGAGAGAGAGAGAGATGTGGTATAGTAGAGAGAATCAGAGGATTCGACCAAGAGATAAAAGGCCACACGATGAACCTTGCGAGCGGTTTTATCCAAAAACCTCGAGGCTGATATTAATTTCGGATATAATTACATCACCTCGCGACTATCTCACCCCTATAGGGAAATTTATTCCTCGGGGGGGGGTTTTTTTTTTCGGGAACACAATCAACTCTGGTAACAATAAAAATGATAAAAAGATGTAGAAAAATAAAATGTATTAACCCTTTAACGGCTGGTGGGACATATACGTCTCACCTGCTTTGAAAAATCGTAACTTCCAGAAAAATGAACATATCGATATCTTTAAGGTCGCATTTTGAAGATGAAGAATGCATCTAATCATAAAAAATTCGGCGAAGGCAAGGGTTGCACTCCTTCGGTTTTACACCCTGTCAAAAATGCGAAAATTGCGAAAAAATGAGAAATGAGCATAACTTTCAGACAAAATTTTTTTAGAGTCGTGATCTCAAGTATGCGCTTTCAAATAACATCGAAAATTTGTGGCAAAAAGTCCGGACCAAAAACCACCCCTAACAGTAATAAAATATCGATAACCACCCCTAGCAATGGTGATACGCCCAATGATGCACTTTCATTGATGTTCAGTTCATAAATATTTTTGAAAAAACGTGAAAAATTTGTAGCAAGAATATCCGAATGGAAAAATACCCCTAACGATAACGAAATATCGAAAACCACCCCTAGAAATGGTGATACGCCCAAAAATGCACTTCCATTGATGTTCAGTTCGTATATGTTTTCGAAAACGCATGGAAAATGTGTATCAAGATAATCCGAATCGAAAACTACCCCTAACAGTAACAAAACATCAAAAACCGCCCCCAGCAGTGGTGATGCGCATGAAAATGCACTTTTATTGATGTTCAGTTCATATAAATTTTTGAAAAAACATGAAAAATTTGTAGCAAGAAAATCTGAATCGAGAAACTACCCCCAACAGTAACAATTGTGTGCATATTCAGATGGAAAGAGGTGGTGTCCGTCCAATGTGTATCAACTCTTCAATTACTTCAGGGGCAGGTTCTTGCAATGAGGGTGATATTTTCTGAATTGAAGGGTTGTTCATAAGGGTTGAAATTATCGGTAAGTCCTTCAGAATATGCTCATGTGTTTTTTGGAATTCATATTTCGATTCAGTTCAGGATAAAATAACAGAAAATGAGATGATAAGATTTTATTCATTGGGGGGTGAATTCTCTCAATTGAGGGGTAGTCCATCAGGGTCGATTGATCCGTAAGTTCTTCAGAATTCCACTACGTATTCTTGAATGACTTTCCCTCAATTTTTGACAGAAATGAATGATGGGAAATGACAATGAGAGAAAAAAATAATGAAAGTGTCAAAAAGAAGTTATATATAATATGCAAATATGAACTGTAAAAAATAATTATTTTTTCAGAAGTTTTTTCAATATTTGAAAACCAAATCGCTAATTCGAAAGATTCGTATCATTGCCCGATGGAAAACCTCAACAACGCTTCACTTTATGAGCCCACAAAAGCCCGGAGAGTGTAAACCAAACTACGGTGGTTCTACCGCGCGTTTTCCCACAGGAGATTCTGTCTGTGGTGCTCGGGCAAGAGGCGAAATTCACGAAACGTTTTGCGAAGAAGGGATACGCGAAAGTGCAACGTTAACGGTATACCGCAAAACCAACAAACGATATGCGCCACGGGAGTCCCCTGTAGTACTTGTTCGGATCCGTAAAATTCGTATCTACTCGCGGGAGCCATTTGAATATATATATATATATATATAAACCGTGAGATATTTCAGCAGCGGGAACAATTCCTTGGCTCGTAAGGTCTGACCAGGAGTAAAAGCGAAGAAAGGATCGTTCGAATGGGGGATGAAATTTTTGATGAAAGGGAAACGAGTTCTATGAGATGCGATTCAAATATTATGCTGCACACTTATTTTTTCGTATTTGACCGAATTTTATATCAATTCTTTTGTTTTAATAATCATTCATATCGTCAGGAAGACTCGCATACAGCGATTCCAATTTCACATAATCTCAATGGACACGAAAATGGAGAGGGAGGATGAAGGAAGCAACCTTTCTTGATCCTCAGTTATTATATACGTATATTCGTCGTCTCGGTTTACCGAGTGGAATCAGTCCTAATTTGCCAATAACAGTGATCTCGAGGCTCACTCTGGTCGACGAATCCAAGTTAATAGAGCGATTAGGAAGCGTACACAATCCCGCCGGGCAGACTGCGATTCGCGCCGCGGTGTATTATGTACACTCGACGTTTGCTCGAGGCAACATAGAGCGAGAGAGCTTGCTGTGAGAAGCATCAGCGTGAAATCGAGACACGCGGGGTACAGGTTGAGCTTATACGCATATCGTTTGGGTATTCGAGCGAGCTGCGATCCTATACACCCAATGGATATCATCCTATGCTCGGGCCCCTGCACCACGTTTCGATTTGATTTTAGCCCGAGGCCGGTAACCCTTCCAACTTTCTACGGTGTCAGAGCTCAAGCTCATTTATTCGCGAGATCTACATCCCCCACATGGGTAATGAAATTCTTACATTAAAGATTATTAGAGCATCGTTTGAGAGTCGGGAAGCGAATTGATACTTGTTTTTTTTTTGTTTGGGAAATTCAGGAAGTTCAATGAAAGATTTCAATGAAGGAAGGCACCTCGGATTTTTGCTCCATAAAGCCACCCCATTTAATATGTAATCATATAATTATGACACATTCAAAAAAAAAACCTAAGCTGAGCTTTGATGTATATATATATTTTCGTTAGGATTGTAATTATCTCGACGCGCTTTCAAAGGTTCAAAGTTTCGTTCATTCAGACGCGGTGATGAGGTTGGATCGATTCAACGGAAGCTAAGGAGACGTTTGGGTAAAGACGAGCGAGCTAGTAGTGTGTGAACGCCGTATCTGCGGTCAACTATACACAGCTTGGCTACGAAGGTGGTTGGTCCATCACGAAGGACTGAGCTTTCTCGCCGAGACCTTTGGTGATTAACGAGAGGTCAGCGGAGTGAGAAAGAGAGAGAGAGAGAGAGAGAGAGAGAGAGAGAGAGAGAGAGAAGGATAGGAAGTGGAAAAGTCATCACTATGTCGGACCTCCATGAAACGGTCTCTTTGGGGGTGAGATAGAGCAAATACATCCTCTCATAGAAATTAGGTTTCTGCTTTCTCTCTCTCTCTCTCTCTCTTTCTCTCTGTGTACATTTTTCGTCCTCGTTTAACCACAGCTAGAAATCTTCGTTCTCATCGCTATTGAGCTTTACTCGGAAGCGTTGAATTACTTTATCTCTATAATCACACTGCCGGAATAATAATCGAGAGCTGAGACTTATATGTCTGAGGGTGCGATCATCATTTAGCCTAAGCTCGCGAGAAATCACCATCAATTTATATTCCAGCGACTGACCGCTCAACCACGGAGTAAAATCCATATCGATAATTAGCACGAACTAAAGTAGCAACAGTAGCAATGAGGTATGGAAAATTTCAGCTATACTCTTTGCTAGCCGGAAAGAGGACACGGCGGAGGAGGATTAGAGAACGTTGGAAGGGGAGTTTATCACGCGATATGAAACATCCAAAGTCCTAATCCACCCTCCTCATTCGAGTCACTACTGACAAGCGTGTCGAGCCGTCATTGGATTTCGGTAGATGAAGTACGTGCCGCTCGGACATTCGTACGGATTATATATATCTCATTCGCATTTTTTTTTAACATTATTCGCCGGACTATGTTTTCGCGAAATATCTGCGGCTACGCCAATTCATTAATTAGCGAAAGCTTCGTAAAATATTTCTCGATAACAATATTCAACGGTGAGAGCAGAAAGCTTTGAGGTTATTGACCCCCAAAATGATTTCTGTTTCGATTCAACTCCGTCCAGATTCGGAATATTTGGTTGTCATATATATGTGTTTTTTTTTTTTTCACGTCTAGCAAAGGGTATTCCGGAGAGCTCGTTGACTGGAATATGCCTGGGACGTGCATTGTTTATTCAGAAACGTATCGGTGACGAGAATGAAGAGGGACAGATGCGTGAGATGACGTTATGCGGGAACACACTGGGGAAAATAGTGTTTGCATGACGAAGAGAAGCCGGAGAGAGAATGGCAAAGAGGGTGGAAAAGAGAGACGTTCGCGATGAGGGGTTGAGGGAGGGAATGGTTGGCGTGAATAGCGTTTCCGGTGGGACGCTCGGCAAGGTCCGGAGGGCTCCGCAGACTCGAGCTTCCGGTCGAGCGTCCATCGGTCCCCGGTTCCCGGTCCGGATCTCGTTCCACTCGCGCGCATCATTTCTCCCCATGGTCCGGTCCAACCCCCTCGAGATTCGCGTTTTTCTGCCCCCTTTCCCCCCCTACCCCTTCATTGGTACACCACGGCCGCGCAACTTTGTCTGTTCTGACTAGCTACCGTTTCGGGGTTGACCGCGACGAGACGAAGCGAGAACTCGCGTTAGAGATCTTTGCCTGAGCTTTACACCCGACAAAATGCCCGACCAAGCCTCAACGAGACGCTAGACTCGATTTTATCTTTCTCTCTCTCTCTCTCTCTCTCTTTCGCTAATTAAGATATCGGCTCTTATTGTCCGGCGTTACGGTCGAGAAGGCTGAACGGAAGTACCACACCAGAGCCCGCAACGACCGATTTCGGACTCCGATATAGACGATCGCCTCGAGCTTTCATCCCTCCCTCGCTCGCTTTCTACCTCTCCCTCTTCGCGTGAGCTCGAACTCCGTACCCGAAATTTCCGTCATTCTATACTGGCTCCTAATTATCTCGAGTTCGATCGCTGGCCACTATTGTACGGAATACTCAGTGATTTCGAAAAGGGACAACTTGCCGGGAGATAGTTTAACGTAGATAATTGAAACAGAAGTAACTTTTCTAATCGTGAAAAAAAAACCAAAGAAAATTCAATCAATGGTATAGAATTGATAGAGATCTAGTTTAACAGATCTAGTTAGCCCTCTGTGTAGAATTTAAGTAACATAATTCGTTAATTTTCTATCTGTATTGGAAAAAAGAGATGCGATATAGAAGAATTTACGAGGTTGTAACTTTCATCCCTCAGGTCTGTCGGACGAAATCGTTGGATCGCGACATGAGCTCGTAAAGAATGACCGCAATCTTATCACCTGATAAATATCTTTATGGCGCCCTCGTTCCATTTTCATAGAGTGGAAAGAGATACGAGAGCTTTACTCGCACGAGAGGGTCCGAGCACACCACGTATGAACGAGCGAGCTCACAGGACCCGTGTAAAAACGAAATAAAGGGCAGACCACGACAAGAGGTGGTTAAGCCCTGCATAGCTGGAAAACGAGAGTGGGATATCGGGTAATTATGGGGATTAATCTCAAGTCCCGTAAAGTGTCCACCACTTGTAGAGCCCAGTCTATCCAATGCGGTAGCTCAAAAGCTCTTTCATGTTCCTGATTTTCATCGTTCCGCTTGCAGATAATGAATATTTTTCATAACTACCTTTTTTCCGTTGACATTTTTCTACTTCACACCTACTCGAAAAACAAAATCATTTTCTGGTTCGCCTAATTTTCTGTCATTCTCTTCCGTTGGTTCATCGTTTCATTAGTGATTTTTTTTTGTTTGTAATTTCTCTATTCTTCAACTTTCACGGTAACTTCTTCACAAATGTGACTTATCAACAATTACAAGTACTTTGATTTTTACAATCGATTGATTCGAAATATCCCATAACTAAAATGGCTCTTTGGATCACGCTTTATCGTTATTTTATGTCGTTATACTACATCCCCCCTGGCGCTATCGCGATGCTACTTTCTTTCCCATACAGTTGCTCAATCCCCTCTGCCCCCTGAACCTTTTCATGTGTGTTATACGTATGTAGAATGTGCTCGCGGTGTCTCTCTGCCACCGTTTCTGAAGCTACAGGTGTCAGCGAGAAGCGGCAGTAGCAGTATTTTTCAACGTGGGGGAGAAACACGAAGCGAGATAAAGATAGTATAAGCGTGTGGCACACACAGCGGGAATGGCATTGGCAAAAAGGAGTCAAAGAGAAAGAGAGAGAGAGAGAGAGAGAGAGAGAGAGAGAGAGAGAGAGAGAGAGAGAGAGAGAGAGAGAGAGAGAGAGAGAGAGAGAAAGGGGGTTAAAGGGAAAACTGCTGCGGCATAGAGTACCGGCACGCACGTTGAATCTGCTAAACGTTCTCGCTCGTGCGTGAAACGCCTCGATATCACTGTTTTATTTCGGCTCGTTCGCGCTCCACTCTCGCGCGAAATTACATTCTCACTGTATATAGTAAATATATAAATATATATACACGTATATCCTCTCGCCCTTTTACCCTTCCATCGAGTTTCATAGAGAGGGCTCTTCATATTTTTTTGCTTACCCTCCCCATATGAGCTTTCACCTTTCACCGCTGATAAATCAATTTTGACCTCTCGCTAAATCAAACAGAGTCTTTTTTTTCTTCTGCCCCATGTGTTTCACCGATTTCCAATTCAATTTTCCAATTTTCGCCGAGTAACTTGACACGTTGAGAAAAAAAAATTTGATTTATTTCAGCGCGATAACTTGGATTTAAATCGTATCGAAAAAAAAGAAGACAATATAGAGAACTCCCATGTAAACGATTTCCTCCTTTTTTTTTTTATCATTCTGTCATAGTTAAATATTTTCTGAAGTTACTGAACATTGCATTGATTTCTTGAAGCAAGTAAATTATTAAATCTTAAGGTGTAAAAATTGTAAGAAATTTACGCGCTCTGCGGGCCGAGTGACGACACAACACCCCCTCGCTAAGGTTGTGCCTGGGGTTTTCACCTTGGGTTATATCTTCCGGTTATAATCATGCGCCGGATAATCCATGTTAAAAGGACAGGAATATCCGTCGGATAACTTTATCCGTCGGTGAAAAAATTTACGAAAATAAATCGTTAGTACATAAGTGTGTGTAATATACATTACAGCGTATGCTGTAACTTAACCCTTTAACAGCTGAGTTTTTCCGGAGCGTTTAGCAATGTTGGTACATCGTGAATCTAATTTCATGAGTACCCAATGTGAGAAAAAAAATTGTTCCAGAATTTTCGTACCCTCAGAAATTAACCCCGAATGCAAAAAACCACCCCCAATCGCTTGAAAACATCTTAATTTCATTTCCCGCCGTTCATTTCTGCCAGAAATTGAGGACAAGTCATTCCAGTATACGTAGTGGAATTCTGAAGAACTTACGGATCAATTAACCCTTATGAACCACCCTTCAAATGAGAGAAATTCACCCCCCAATGGATAAAATATTATCATCTCATTTTCTGTTATTTTATCCTGATCTGAACCGAAATATGGGTGTTCCAGAATGCATGAGCATATTCTAAAGGACTTACGGATAATTCCAACCCTTATGAATAATTTCGATGTTTTGTTACTGTTGAGGGTAGTTTTCGATTCAGATTTTCTTGCTACGAATTTTTCATGTGTTTTCAAAAATTTTTATGAACTGAATATCAATAAAAGTGCATTTTCAAGCACATCACCACTGCTAGGGGCGGTTTTTGAGGTTTTATTACTGTTAGGGGTAGTTTTTGATTCGGATCTTTTTGATACACATTTTCCATGCGTTTACAACAATGCGTATTAACTGAACATCAATGGAAGTTCATTTTTGCGCGTATCACCATTTCTAGGGGTGGTTTTCGACATTTCGACTGTTAGGGGTAGTTTTCCATTCGGATATTCTTGCTACAAATTTTTTATCTGTTTTCAAAAATATTTATGAACTAAACATCAATGAAAGCGCATTATTGGGCGTATTACCATTGCTAGGGGTGGTTATCGATATTTTATTACTGTTAGGGGTGGTTTTTGGTCGGAAGTTTTTGCTAAAAATTTTCAATGTTATTTCAAAGCACATACATGAGATCGCGACTCTGTAAAAAATTTTGCCTAACAGTTATGCTCATTTTTCATTTTTTCGCAATTTTCGCACTTTTTGACAGGGCGTAAAACTAAAGGGGTGCAACCCTTGCTTTCGCCAAATTTTTCATGATTAGATGCATCTTTCATCTTCAAAATGCCATCTTAACGATTTCGATATGTTCATTTTTCTGAAAGTTACGATTTTTCAAAGTAGGTGGGACGTATGTGTCCACCAGCCGTTAAAGAGTTAAAAAAAAATTAATCAAGGTTACATGAAAGCAACAGCTGCAAATTTTCCAAGAATAAATTTAGAAATGTTCCTAATGCAAGTAAACTATTTTTCCGGTGTTGATACAGTTGTGTTTTTGCAACATGGTACAAAACAATATTTTTCTTCAATTGTTCAGGTACATTAGTCACGCTTGAACCCCATTTACAGACTATATATCCGCGAATTACGAAGATTTTTTTGGATTAGGAATGATTGGCTGTTTAAATTTCTTAATTTTACCGCTAGAGGCGCTGGCTGCACTGGGGTGTTGTGACATCAGTGTCACGTGATATACGTTTGAGATGCAACTCAATTGTAAAGCTGATATGATTAATTAAATAATGCTGAGTAACTGAAAAAATGTATGCAAATCATGTTTTTAAATAATTATTTTATAAATAATTCAAAAGGTGTCAATAATGCAAATTCACTGTTGTTCCTTTTCAACATTTATTTGAATTGCATATAAAATGTATTGGATCGTTAATTGCATAAATTACAATTTTGAATCACCTTGATGTTGACCGATTGAAATAAACCTTGTTGAAATTTAATTTATTAATTTTTCTCGATCCACTCTTCTCGTGAAGTCAATTGTATTTGCTATCGAGCTAAAAGAGTCAAACTACGAAAGTCTCCATGTTCCATGGCTGTTGGAGCGAAGCTAGGCGACTTGCGGTCTGTGTGGCTAAAAGCAGAAGCCCACCGGTCCCCATCTCTCGTCGGGCTATGCGCATTAACGCAATTATGAATTTGTCGCTTTTGGGAATACTGACAATACAAGATGTTGCAATGCTCTCTCCCCGCACCATTTTCTCTTCCCCTTCGGAGTTTCGTATGGTACACGTTCAGCAACACGCTCATCGCATCTTCGCGCGAATATAATATATCTCTATCTTACGCGCTATGCCCTCTGCCAACCAACACTCCGTGCACCCTCGTCAAGTGTGTGAGCCAGAAACCCACGCGATCCACACCATTTCGCGATACTACCGGGTACCAACTGCGATTTTAGCGCATACATAGATGCGTTGAGGTTAAAACTCGCGCGCGCGCGCGTGTGTGTGTGTGTGGGGATTTGGCAGTGGTAGTCGAAGGTACGTGCAGTCTCGAAATGCGAGAGGATCGTTTTGTGGCGAGCCACCACAGGCGACTGCTGCGACAGTCGGCCACCATCTATTCCTCTCTCTGGGCTTCGCCACCTTCGGACCCGTCATGGCTACAAAAGCTCCGACCAAAGGAGAAACTGCTATACGATCTCTCTTCTTCCTATTTCGCGGTTCCGCACCGAGACCTCAACCTCGTGAACCAGCTGCTTCATCGTCAGGAAACCTCAACTCTGTCGTTCATTCCTTATCCCCCCCCCCCCCCCCGCCCCTCCCGTCATATACCGCGGTGCTTTCCTCGCAAAAGCGAATACTTGGACTCGCTCTTGCAAACGAGAAACAGGTGGTAAAATCAATCGACCTAACGACGCCGACAGGTCAGTCGACGTTGGCGACCCCCGAGGGGCTTTTCAACCATCCCCGCGCGTAGCCATCTACGAATCTGTTCGACCTGTGCGACCCGAATATACCCAGCCTCAGCCTTAACATCATTCACCGCAGCCTCGGGATAGAATACGCTTGTGTGTATAACTATATGTGAACGTACACATAGTGCTTAGATCGACTTGCAGGACGAAGGAAGTCCTGCAGAATTCTATGGAGAAGCGAGAGAGCGAGAGAGAGAGAGAGAGAGAGAGAAGGAGATGGCTGAACGAGGTTTGGTGAATGATGTAATGCAGAGTTAGAGGGTCGAAGGAGGTTGGACGACTGGTTTTCGGTGGTGAGTGCCTAGTCAGCCCTTAATATCGTAAGAGCCGGACCCACGCAAACAAGACCCCACGATCCATCCGTTCGACGGAACGATGGTAAGCACTAGAAAGCTCCTACCTATCGCGCTCCTATGACGTTACCTCGAGATTATTGAAGAGAGCGAGAGAGAAAAGCTATATGTATAGAATGTTGCCACCAGGAAACCCCTCTTGAAAGAGAGCCTGGTTGAGGCTTCACCGAAACTCCTAACGATTCGAGGGTTTCTCGGATGGAAACAAAGATGGTGTCGCAACGCCATAGCAAAACAGACTTCGTCCTTCTCTCCTTCGGACCACTATTATCGTCAACTAATAAGGGACATAATTGAAACGTTCGGCCTTTTGTTTCCGGCTATGGGCGATGGCCTTTCAATGCCCGGACTCTACTGGAGCTATCCCCGATGAAAATCTCAATTATCCGGGTCTAACGACAAAAGCTTCGAAGAAAATACGTACAAAGTGGAAACTGGTCAATTGGCGGTCAGAAATTGCCGAGAATCAGGGGTATTATCAGGCTGATAGTCTTTGGACTATTGCATGGATAATAAATATTCATGAGAATCCATTTTATCGAAGTTATTTCTCATATAGATAATCGTAAATTCGTAAACATCTTCTTGCATCCTGATCGAAGGGGTTGACTTTCATGAACTTTTTTTTCATTTTGTTTTACGTTGAGCTAATTTTTATCCACTTTTTAATTTGGTCCACGACGCAATATCCGGCTACTAAATTTTTCCGAAATATCAAACACCGAAACTTTTATATTCCATATGGATACGATATAGGAAATATTTCGTATTCCACGTATGTCGCGCGGACGTTCACTCCGGACCAGGATATTATTCCCCAACGGACGCAATCGTATTAGTTCGCAAAGTTATTAGAATATTTATGCAGAGAGACGCGGGGGGTGACCTCGAGAATACAATGGCGCGCATTCCCTTTTCCACTGTCCCTCATTCACGCATGGCAAACTTGCGCTTTTGATTTTTAAATAAGCAATACAATTTTTTTATCACAATCCAAAGTAGCCTTAAAACTGAGTCATGGATGAGAAAAAATTATTCTCTCATTAGCATATCGTGGACAAAAAGAGAATTCAAAGACTCACCTTGTCGGTGTGCGTTAGGACTGACCGTTCGTGAGATAGGAGTTTGAATATCTTGCGCGAGGCTCGCTTGACGAGTTTTGCTCAGGTAAAGCTGAAAATAAATGCAGAAAAAAAAAGACAAAAATTATTTGCCTTTCAATAAACGATATCATGTGGCCATCCGACCATAGCGATGGATAATGGAGAAGCAATCGTCGATAGAGGCTCTCCTGAGATTTTTGAAATATGAGACCTCGATACACCCCATGCTCGGGGCTTGAAAAAAAAAATATATATATATATATATATACGTATATGGGAGAATAAAAATAAAAGGCAAAAGGGCGAGAAGGTATCTCTTGAAGTCTTAACGTCGGAGTGGATAACAGACCGAACGATTTATTCTAAACCTTTATCCCCGAGTTTTTGGTGTGCAACGGCAGTGTGTCGCGGTATAAGGAAGGGCCCTCGGTCTCACTTGAAATTTATGAAAGAAGACGCCCGTTTAACCGACTCGCTCAGTCATCCCTCACCGCGGTGGCGACGCGACCCTTCTCGCTCGCTATTCTTTCTCGCTCTCTATCCTCTCTATCCCTGGCTAAACCTCTGCAAGCGCACTTCTCCTCGAGTTATCTTCTTCTTTTTTTTTTTCCTCAAAGCTTTTATTCTCGTTTTTTGGCACTCACTCGCAAGACTCGTACAGCAGCCTGCTCCTTTATTTTATACAGTCAGTATTTAAGAACGCAAAACACACGTTCCTATATTTTATCGCTTATCGGGCCGTCAAAAAATCGATTGGATTATATTCAGAGATACATTTTCAACAAAATAATACCGTTTAAATTTTATGAAATTTCTCATGTTTGATTTATCACGTTGCAAATGATTTTAAATAAAAATTTCATGTAGACAGACAACTCTTAGTGACAGATCTTAGTGGCTGTAAAAAAATTATGATGGAGAACTGTGCCAGCTCGAATTTGCAATCTTCTTTTTATGAAAAGAAAAATTCCTTTAAAAATATACCTTGAAAATATTTGTATTTTTTTTTTTTTCTATGATCTACGTATCAATAAGGACAAAAAAAGATGCTGCGAGGTCGTCATTTTAGACTCGTTGAGCGAATTCCCATTAAAGGGGATGTGGCGTTTCAACCCTGGTGCGTTGAACGATAGTTAGGCGTTTTGAAAGCACGTGATCGGCATATCGAACGAATACCTTCCTACTCAACTCCCCCTTCGTACGAACAAGACGGGCGACTGCTATACACACTGATCGAAGAAAAGACTGATAAAAGTATGGTCAAAAGCTTCAGTTTTTTTTTCAAGCCAAAAGTCAAAAGCTCGAAGAAATTTTATCGCCACCCAGTTCCGCGGAGACTCACGTGAGATGCGTTGATGTATCGGACGTACTTTCCCAACCAAAAGTGACTTTTGTCTACAATATATTGCATACTTTATGGTAAGATAAAAATCGGACAAAATTCAACCACAATAAAGACCATAAGAAGATTAATTTTGAGTAATAATAATGCAAAAAAGTTATCAAAGTTATCAACAAAACATTGTTTAAAAAATTTTTAGGGAAAGTTTTTTTTTGACACGTGAAATGAGGCTGTTGATTTTTCTCGCTACACATAAATTTTTAAAAAATGTTCTTATCATTTTGAAAAATGAAGGAAAAATCGTGAATTTTGAATATGTTTTCGTAAAAACGTTGTATATTACAATTAAGAAGTTTCCAGGGCATTGAACGAATAGTTTCGTCAATACAATCTTTACAAATTTCCGAAAACGGAAATTTCATGATGATAAGAAAATTAAAAAAAAATTCATGTGTAGTCAGAAAAATCAACGAATCCATTTCACATGACAAAAAAAAAACATTCTCCAAAAATTTGTTAAACAATGTTTTGTTTAAACAATTTATCGATAACTTTAAGGAATTATCATTATTAAAATTTAATCTTCTTATCGTCTTTATTGTGGTTGAATTTTTCCCGATTTTTATCTTATCATAAAGTATGCAATATTGTCGACAAAAGTCACTTTTGGTTGGGAAGGTACGTCCGAAACATCCTTAATTCGATCTTTTCGATCTTCCCGCTTCCCTGGACGTTTCGTGTTATTTTTTTTTCCTTTTCTTATACTCTCCCTCTCTCATCTCGTCGATCGAGAATCCTCTCGATCCCATCTAGCAATCTATACCGTGAAATCATTAGAATTTTTCCAAGATCCGGACATGATTCTTTATTTATTATATCAGGAGAAAAAGAGCGAGGGCATCTGGCATAGGAATCGTACATAGTGTCTTTCACGATAAATCGAAAAATCGTCGATTCAGAAATTTTTTTCAATTTACGAATGGTTGGTTCAAACGAACATATTATAAAATACACCATACACCTTTTTTTTCCCCGTAATTTCATAAAGAATTCCGGAGTTTCTCAGATTAGATGGCTCTATAAAAAAAACGTCCTCAACCAAAAATCGTTCGATTACATCCGGAATATCCTGTACAATGTATTCTTCGTATGATACACGTACGCGAGACATCGATTGGATACAGAAAAAAAAAGTGTGATATGAAAAGAAGTGAAGTAGCGAGCGTGAGATCGAGACGGACTCGAGCTCGTAAATACGTCCACGAGGATCTCTCACAAATCGCTCCTCGCATTTTCCCCGGGTGCGACTCCTAAGCTCGATATCCCCTTCGATATCTGAGATGAGATACGAGCGGAGAGATACCGAGGCTCCTAACATATCTCGCGTCTCGTACGTATACGAGACGTGAAAGTATATTTTGCGACGTTGAACGGCGAGAGAACGAGGGCCAATGTATGGCGCTTCCCGGGGACGAGATACAGAGTCGCATATTATATACACATACATATATGTAATATTCAATGTATATAAATATACGAGAGAGGGTGAGAGCAAGTGGAAAAGCCAGTCTGGAGGTCCGTATAGAGAGAAAGTGGATAAGAAGGGAAAGGCCAAGAGTGTTGCTGTGGCATTCCAATTTCTCAAACCTGCGTCCAATCCGTGTCGTATGCAAAATCAATCACACACCGCACGCTCTCCGCTTGCTGTACATATATCGGGGAAAACGGCAAAAAAGTTGCATCGTATTCTGTTTCGAGAGGAATCGAGATAGCTTGACAGAGTGGTAAACGAAAGATTTTCACAAACCTCGAGAGTGTCGGAGGTTTTTCAAAGAGCAATCTCGCCATTTGCATTCGGGTAATCCGTGACTTTATGCCTGGCAGAGACAAAAACTTTGTTCTCGTGTCTTCTTGGAATTTATTTGAGCCACATTTTTCACACAAAACTAACGATCAAACGTCTTGTTCTTCATATTTGATGAAAAACTCGATGTCTGATCATACTCGTCACTATCTACTCATCACTATCCTGGCTGTGCTCTGAGTAAATCTATCGTACTTGCTGATTTTTCGTTACTACGTTTACGAGTCGAAAATGAGATTTTGTCCAGTGTCAGTTGTCTCGCGGGGATGAAGGGACGAAGAAGTCGCGGGGGATGTCGCGTATTCCAAGAATTGTAAAATTGTATTCGAAGAACCCTAAAAAAAAAAATTTTTGAGGCAGAAATATCGGGTACGAGATGACCGCGAGGGCGGGGACGAACTCCCGAGGGATTTGAAAAAGTTTAGCACGCGCATTTTTGAACATCGAAATCCTGTCGAGGCTAGAAGTTTAAATTGAAACTCGTTCTCGTCGAACGGTGATCTATGGAAAGCATATCGATAGCCATGAGAGTTTTTCGGAGAACATAAGAAAGTGAAACTACCGGAAGTTATCGAATTCGCGTGGAAAGAATGGGTGTAAAAAATTTCTTTAATGCCAAGGATGCGACAGAGGAAAATAGATTTTTTTACATTTTTTACGAAATTTTTACATCAATCTCGTCTTTATCGAGGAACAATCGATGTTATTTATGCAAATTTCATTCAACTCGAAAAATCGTATCCTCGACGTAATAAAAATAAAAATAAAAAAATGCGCCCCAAAGAGTTATCATTCGCCTCCGACATCCTGCATTTTCACGTTCACCAGTAAAACGCGAGAGCTTACGCTCGTTGCTCTCTTTTCAGGACTGTCGGAGCTCTCGCAAGCTCGTATCACGCACGAGCTTGCCGAACGCTCAGTGAAAACCCCGCTGACATACTATCCTTTCCGAGCTCAAGAGGGTTCCATAAAACAGTTATGGCTTGTTTATACACCGTCGATGCGGAAGCTGTTACATCGTTACGAGCAGAGTGTAAAGAAAGAGCGAGAGCAAGAGAGAGAGAGAGAGAGAGAGAGAGATAGAGAGAGAAAGAAAAGAATACCTTCATCTCTCGTGCTCACACTCTCTTTCGAAAGGCTATAGGAGTTTTGGTACAAAACGCGAACGTTGCGGTGAACGAGCACAGCATCGGAAGAGCAACACAGGAGCAACAGCCCTTTGAAAATCGAATACTCTCGCACACTCGTGAAAACGATCAAGCCTCATATATCCCCCTTCAGCGTAACACCTCGCCATCTGCATCGATATCCATTATACACGCGTTTGCCACGATAAAAGCTCGATGTTTCTCGATAGAATATACGATGCTCGGTATATCCGTTTCGTATACATATATACGCGCTTATTTTATCAGCTTTCACTACCAGGATATATTCGATCGTACGCGAGTTTATGATATAGCAGAGTGACGCATTTTTAATTCAGCGCTGTTACAAGTGAGCAACTATGGTAAAGGGTCGAGGAAAGATCCAAGAAATATATATATATATAGTTGAACATTGATTTATATAAATCGCCAAAACCTTTCAATCTCTGAAGTCGTTCATTCTCCCTTCTCGATTCATCGGCGAGAGGGCATTTTCAATTAAATAATACTAATCCAGATAGAAAGAGAAACTTGGCGAGACTGAACCCTCTCCGAAATCTCATTCGCAGCCCCCTCGCACCCTCTCGCGCCGATTCCCGTGCTTCGCTCGCGCGAGAACCTTCAACGATCACCTATCTCTCTTGCTCTTCGTCTATCTCTCTCTCTCTCTCTCTCTGTCTCTCTTTTAGACTTCGAATTGTAATTAACATTTGGTTCTCCCATTAGTGTAATTAAAGTGCCATTCCATAATCTAGGAGCAGGCAGAGAGACACCCCCTAACGGGAGGAAATGGTGGGGATGGAGCTTGTTCGCTACGAGGGGTGTTGGTGATGCACGGGAAGGATACTCGCGGGGGGGACCTTATCTCTCAGACTTCAGCCGGGGTCTGCTGGTTGTTGCTTGTACTCTCGTTTCTCCACTGAGGTCGTTTACTCTTTCTCTCTCTCTCTCTCTCTCTCTCTCTCTCTCTCTCTCTCTCTCTCTCTCTCTCTCAATGTGCACAGTTTTCATTGGCGAATCACTGCGATAACTCCTTCCCTCGAAAAAGGGAACCCTCTTCGTATATTATATACTTTGGAAAAGACGAAGAAAAGCGCTGATTAAACCGTTTGGAAATTCGAGAAGGTACGAAACATTTTCTACTCGGTGTTGAATTATATGTGAGACGAGCAGATCGAATATCCCGATGTGTTGGACGACGATTGTTCGAGAACGAAATGAAATTCGCAGTGAGAGTAACAAAAAAAAAAAGGATTAGGGCGAGCTATCTAATCGGTAATTGGTTGTACGAATTTTAATTTCGTTTAGTATATAATTTACGTTTATTAGAATATATATCGACTTCCCTTTAGGCGCATATAAGTTCATATAAGTTCATACAAAAATATACATCAACTTTAACAGTATTAAAAAACGATAATTTGTAAAATTGAATGGTCAAAATTACGTCAATTCTCGAGCTTTGGATCTCTGAGCTGTTCGGTTGCACCGAGCAGAGAAGATTCAACGAGGAAGTGATAAAGATAAAGATCGTAAGAGGTCCATAGAGGGTGAAAGACGAGGCAGAAAAAAAAGACTGAGCGTGAGAGGGGCTTTGGAATCTCTGGCTCCAGTGGCATGGTAAAATAAAGAAAGGCAGTCGTAGGAGCGAAAATGATGATAAGGAGGTCCCCGTTGACATTTTCCGGTGGTTGAGTTAATAATACGAGTGGTACACAAGGAGAGAAAGAGAAACAGAGAGTACTACGAGGCAGTACTGTTGAAGCTCGAGGACTCGCGAGTACTGTTAACTCCGGTGGATTTCTAAGCGAGGGGTGTGAACTATCTGTCTCTCTCTCTCTCTCTCTCTATCGCTTTGCTTTTCGCTTTCGGGGATCCACAAAGTGCCGCCATAAAGAGCCACGGATGTGTTTATTCGAGAATTTGCCTTTTTTTTTTCTTCTTCGTTTTGGCCCCCCGTTCAACCTCCGGCTCTCATCCCTTGGCTGGCTTGAATTTTTTTTGTTTCCAGGGTGGCGCCTCCTCTCGCCACCTCGGGAGACCACGTCGGAGCACAGAAAGAACGAGAGAAACCACGAAAAAGCAAGCAAAGGAGAGACTCCCTTATCCCCGAGACTTTATCTTATTTTCCGAGGACGATCCAAACGTTGAGGATTTATGCTCTGTCGGTCGCGCCACTCTCTCTCTCTCTCTCTCTCTCTCTCTCTCTCTCACCCTCTTCCTTTTTCTGAGCTTTTGAGAAAGAGCAAATAGCTGAGCAGAGATAGAGAAAGAGAGAAAAGTCAGCGGGGGGATAAGTACACCACGCCGGAAGGCTCGAAAAGAGACGAGGGAATGAAATCACGACGCAATTATTTTCGTTCCAGCTCATGAACGGGTTTCGAAGACGGGATTCCCTCGTGAAGGGCTCTGGAGAATGCACCCGGGAGAGAGAGAGAGAGAGAGAGAGAGAGAGAGAGAGAGAGAGAGAGAGAGAGAGAGATAGCTCGATAAATCGCAATGGATGAAGGAAGGAGAAAAAGAGGCAATGGGAAGAGAAGGATTGGCCTCGTCAAGTGTGGAAGGAAAAAAAAATAGGTTTCGTGAAAAAGGAGACATCGTCGATGGCTTTTTTTTTTTATATCGAGGACAGGAATGATTCTTCTGTAGCGTTGCTAGTTCGAGCTTTCGTCAACCCCGTTGGGATATAACTCACGAAATCCTACGAGGTGTGTGTGTGCGTGTGTGTGTGTGTGTGTGTGTGTGTGTGTGTGTGTATGTATGTGCGAGGAGGAAGAAAACGACGAATAGGACGACACTAATGGCATTTTTATTATTTCTCCGTTGTCATCTCTCCAGTCTGAACCAGAGACGAGCTTTCTCGGAAGACTGGTATAACGTAACGTCAAACGGGAATTGTCCGGTCCATTGGAATCGTCTGACACCGACTGACAGGCTTTTCTCACTATACTTATCTCTTCAACAAGGACTTTCTCACATATATCTTTATCAGAAATATCATCACCGGACGAGATATAATACTAAAAATTATTTACTCGATTCAATGAAAAAGTAAGTTTTTTTTTTTCCACGGAAAAATGCAATTTTCTCGTTTCGGTCGGTAGTTGGAATCGTGAAATTTCGAGACAACGGCCGAAACTCCGTGAATCAGATCGGACAGAGACGTAAAATGGTTGGGTTCGTGGTTTACCCTCGAATATAACCGAGAAAAGCTAATCCGTGAACGGGATGCAAGAGCGAAAGGTCTCCGCGTATAGAAAACCTTCCCAGAAACTCCATAGATCTCCGCGGGCATCGCGGGTGCCATTTAGTCATTAGCGATTGTAAAAGCCGCGCGTCCCGTTTCGCAGCTGAATATTAGCCTCGACGTGAACATCACCGTGGCTTTTACGATACTTCAGCTTTATGCGAGGCTCATTTATCAAAGCTCTCGAGAAACGAGAAGGTCTCTATTTTGCTTCGTTCCTGACTGCCGTGCGCTACGAGCCTTTGGCTGTAGTACGTGCCACCCTTGCAGGCTCAATAACGTTTTGCTCACGGTCAAAACGGCATCACTGGCTTTATGCATTACATTATTTTAGACTCAGTCGACTATTCTGGTGCTGTATCAAACTTAAAATAAATTCTGCGTCTCTCACTGCTATTTTATGACGTTGCCAAGAAGCGTGGTTCGATTAATATTCATCCTTTTCTCGATTTCCTCATCATCATTTCACCGAATGATTAATATTTTTCATTTTAATTCCTGATAATATTTGTAATAGACAAACGTTTAAAAAAAAACCGCTGAAATTCGTGATATTTCTTAAGGATGTATCGGACATACCTTCCCAACCAAAAGTGTCTTTCGTCGACAATTTTGCATACTTCATGGCAAGATAATAATCGAAAAAAATTCAACCACAATAAAGACGATAAGAAGTTTAATGTTGAATAATAATAATAACGCCAAAAAGTTATCAATAAATTGTTTAAACAAAACGTTGCTTAACAAATTTTTAGGGAAAGTTTTTTTTTGACACGTGAAATTAATTCGTTGATTCTTCTGACTACACATGAATTTTTTTAAAAATTTTCTTATCACTTTGAAATTTTGGTTTTCGAAAATTTTTTAAGTTTGAAAAATGAAGGAAAAATCGTGAACTTTGGATATGTTTTCGTAAAAAGGTTGTATATTACAATAAAGAAGTTTCCAGGGCATTGAACGAATAGTTTCGTAAATACAACCTTTACAAATTTCCGAAACTCGAAATTTCAAAATGATGAGAAAATTTTTAAAAAATTCATGTGTAGTTAGAAAAATCAACGCATTCATTTCACATGACAAAAAAATTCCCTAAAAATTTGTTAAACAATGTTTTGTTTAAACAATTTATTGATAACTTTTGGGAATTATCATTATTAAAAAGTTATCTTCTTATCGTCTTTATTGTGGTTGAATTTTTCCCGATTTTTATCTTATCACGAAGTATGCAATATTGTCGACGAAAGTCACTTTTGGTTGGGCAGGTACGTCCGATACATCCTTAATTTTAGTACGATTCGCCTTAAATTTGATGGATCTATCGAAATACTATTTCGATCGTTTCGAAAAAGATCCACGGATAACAATGTTCTTTTTTTACTCAGACGTGGAAATTCAAACAGGCATTTCTAGGACTTTAGCAACCACAAGGTGATAGAGAGCCAAGGCTTAAGAGATTTAGTAACGTGGTTGGAATGGCAAAGAGATGAGAATAAAATCGCGAGAGGAAGGAGTTCAGAAAGAGAAAGAGAGAGAGAGAGAGAAAGAGATAAAGGGATACGCGAGTGGTGATATGACTTCGTGACGAGAGAGGGTGCAAGCCCGAAAAGTACTTTAATATGCTGCCAATCCCCTTGGCTCTGTCGGAACTCCCGGATTCGGATGGACTCTGAAAACTCACTGGACCTCTTTTTTCATCTCTCATATTCTCTCCAGTGCAGTTGTACGTATATATAGTGCCCTGGATACCAATGAAATTTCGTATCTTTCGTGAGTGCAGACGCGTCCCCGCTTTGACAAATTCTGATTTCACGTAATATATATACGAGAACACGCGGATGAACAATCCACTTTCCGAGATTCGGACGTTGGAAGGCGACTCGAAAGAAGTCTCACGTATGCAGGAAATTTGTTTTTTTGCTTAGCATTAAGACAAAATCAATCCTTATAATAATCCTCATCGGTATTTTATCCCCAAAAAGCTCGGACAGCTACTGCCCTTGGGTCTCCTAAAGTTTTTCCCATCAAAGCGAAATGGCATCGAGAGAAATGAGAGAAAACGACAAAAAAAAACCCGCTGAAAAGAGCAAGAGAGAGAGAGAGAGAGAGAGAGAGAGAGAGAGAGAGAGAGAGAGAGAGAGAGAGAGAGAGGTGAAAACGAAGAGCGAGTTTCTGGAAAGAAAAGGAAGAACGAAGCTAGGAGCCTACGTGTCTCGGTTTCGTTATTTCTCATCGAGCAGGACTGATGGAAAGCCGTCGAAGAAAAAAAAAAACCGAAGAACAAAGAGGCCGTCCTGAATACCCATGGTCTTAGAAAATATTTTGGTCCTTATTTTTTCCCTCGCCAGCTCTCTTTGTTAATCCTTTGCTCTCGCCAGTTTATGTAACTTCGCAATTCAGCGACACTCTCAAACGGGAATGTTTTTTCATCTTTTGAGCTCAGAGATCTCTCTCCAATTGTCCGTAGCATAATTTCACCCCATTTTCTACCCATACAGAGCTTTAAAAATATTTCAAGCATTGCAAAGACTAATTTTGCTGCTTTGCAATATTCCTCTTTACTTGACGTGCATGTATATGAGAGAATCCGTAGTGCGGAAAAAGTCAAAACGTGAGAGTAAATCCACGTAAGACCCCAAACGAAGAGCCGAAGAGAGATACCGAGTAGTGGAAATGAAACAAGAGGTAATAATGGGAAGTGGTATAGAATGATAGAGACCGCGGCAAATCTGTTTAACCTCGGATAATGGAAGTAAATGAACTGTGTGCGCTACGCTGCCGAATGAAACCCTGGAGGGGAGAGCCCAATAACGACGAATCGTCGGAGACGGGCGAGGAAAAATCGAGATAAGAGAGAAATTTCGTTCGTTTCGATACGACTCTTCTTCTTCTTCTTCTTCTTCTTCTTCTCTCGCTTTTTTGCCCTTGCACCAGCTGATCTTGCTCTTACGGGCCATGCCCCATGGGAGAACAGATCCTGAAGAGAGAGAATGATTTGGTGAATGGACAATTTATCCTTCCTACGCGTCGATCCACCGAACGACGTAACTTGACTACGAGTTTGTTCATAGTCTTGAATGCAACGTGCTTGAGGGTAGCATAAAAAAAAGCTGTGCTTGCAATCATTTCACGTTTTTTCTCGTTCAAGGACATTCTTCAATCCTCTTCTCAGTTAGTAAAATTAACTCGTTGATAAATGAGAACTTTTCTCAAAAGCTCCGATGACTCTGGTTGCAAGAGAGCAACCGACTCATCTTCGTCTCAGATTTTGATTCGGGGCAGCAAAGAGAGAGAGAGAGAGAGAGAGAGAGAGAAAGCGTCACTCCTGCGTGGACTGAGGCGCGGAGCTGCCGTGCCCCGAGGCGAAACTTTCCTAACGAGGTTTACCGCTAATCACCGCCAAGAAACCATTCGCGTGTAATTTGTTTATACCCCCGGTCATGCCCGCCGCCCATAACTCTCCTTGCTGGCCGTCCTCATCGTCTCTTCCACTCATTCCTCTCTCTCTCTCTCTCTCTCTCTCTCTCTCTCTCTCTCTCTCTCTCTCTCTCTCTTCTATACAAGCGCCAGTAGACGAGTCAAACCAACTCAGCACACTCCGTACTTGCTTCTAGCTAAAATGCTTCCCTCGCCTTACCACGTATCCCTTGGTAGACCCGCCCCTCTGTACGATAACTAAGAGTAACTCACGATTTCCGTTACGGAAATCACCGATCCTTCATATACGAGATCGAGTCACGTGGCCAACTCTTATATAACCTCAATTTAATACCGCGTCTGGAATATTTTTGAGCTGTAATTGGAATAAACATTCCAACAGTCTGTTACCTGCGGACATGATATACGACCCACGTACATAGGACGTTCCTCAAAAAATTACAATGAGGATATTGCTTATTTTCATAATTCTTTCTGTTATTCGAAACTTCCTCCATGGTAGAAAGTGTCTCAGTCCTCAGGGTCCCTCATAGAGAAATGATTATGAACGAGGAGTTATGACAAAACAATGTCTAAATTCATGATTGCAGAATTTTTTCTTTCAATTCTATTAAATTCCATTATAAGTTTGTTGCTTGGAAAGTTAGAGCTGAATACCTTTTTTTTTTTAAATCCTAACACATTCGAACTGAACCTTCCGAAAGTTTAAAAAAAAGGTCCATTGAACGAAAGCTTCGACTATCGGTGAGCTAAAATCACGAAACTAGAACAACAATCGTGTAACAAAATACCAAAAGGCAAGCCCTGAAAAATTCTTTCGCATTTCTATACCGTTCGCTGTTCGAGCCCTTCGACTGCGAGTTGGTACATGAAGGCAATGCAAAAAAGGGTGACGTAAACGGCGACTAAAGCTACGGGAACTCACACCGCACCTCGACGATCTGCATATCAAAAAGGCAATCCGGTGAACTCGCTTATGTAAACGTGGGAAGGGGACTTGTGAGGACCCATCGTCGTCGCGTGTCCCGAACGAGACACGGCGATGAAAAGAATTCCGCGGCACACAGATGAGACGAGAATGTGTGGGCGTTTGTGTGGGTGTGCGTGTGTGTGTGCAAGCGTGCGTGTGAGAGTGTCGAGAGCGCTAATGAACCTGCTACTGCTGCTATTCCTCTTTTGCTCTGGGAAAAAAAGGCGAGGGATTCAAGGCTGTGGTATGAGAAGCACGAAGCTTGACGAGGCATTCGAGGGACTGCCGGAGCTTTCGAGAGACCGAGGGAGCTCGGCCAGCAGAGGATTAAGGGACCGAGGTTGAGGAGGAAAATTTTCAAGTCGGCTTACGAGCTCGAAAGCTCGGAGCTTGCGGCCAGAGGTGACGCCTTCTGGGGGTAGAGGATAAAATCGCAATGGTCTATCGCGCTCACGGTATCGTGAAAGATCTCATCCATCGATTCCAGAGCAGGCAGCTCTCGTCCACGATACAATACGGGTACATAAAAATATACGATTGATCGATGTATTGCGAATGGATCGATGTGTAAAAGAACAAAAAAATCTCATCGAATCCGCTTGATGAACGCACGAAAGAGTTGAAGTTTTCGTCTTCTTTGAGATTTCTGAACTGCAGCGATTATTTATGTATGTGATGCGAGAGCAATTAGCCATTTTTTCGTTTTTTTTTGTGACTGAAAGAGACCAGAAACGCGTTCAAAGAGAAAGAGAGAGAGAGAGAGGCGGATATAGATAGAATGAAAACGTCATGACAGAAGGTGTTGCGAAATCCTCTTTCCCAAAAACGCGTCTTTCTCTGCTTCATCTATTCCCACGACGATAATTAGCAGGGGATCGCGCTTACGTCCGTCTCATTGGCTTAACTTTACTTGGCTCTTCACGATGTGGGCTTTATAACGCTCTGCCTCTGCCGGTTTCTCCGCAGACCGGAGTGGCCGGCAATAGCAGCAACGGGGCTATCTCGTGGTTTCACCACTGCCACCGACATCGCTATACATCCTCTTCTCTCGCTGGGATACGAAGCCACGGTCGCGCTAATGTCTTTTCTGTGTTACGGAGTCACGTACCGGAGTCCCTCGACGACGTGGAACGACGAATATGAGGACGTTATATACGCTACATCCTCTGGCATTATCATCGGCCTTTTAACGTTTCTATTTCCTACGAGCTAATGCTTATGGAATTATGTATCGAGCCGGGAGGAAGCTTCTCGGTCTCGGTGAGTGAAAAAGGAAATTTCCGTGACTCTTCGATCCATCATAATTCGATGTTATATCGGATAGAGTCTGACTGCATACTGGATTAATATTTATCGGACAGCCGTTTGCTCCCCTGCGTCGTTTAAAATGACCTCTGGGCTTTATCTACTGAATCTACAGCGCCTGTACAGTGCGAGTCTACAAATTTCGTGAGCCAGCTGGGCGTGAACTCGGGCTTTCTCACCGCTGTGAAGTAAGATCCGGGAGGCAATTTGTTGGTATCAGGTGCACACTGTGTCTCAAGTTGTAAGCCAGGTTTGTCCTGCTGTGGGCTCTCCTCGGGCCACCTAAGAGGCTGTAGAGCCAGAGGAAAGGAAGACCTAGGTGGCAATTAACTCCATTACCACCCTGTAATATCGTATGATAGTATGAGCCACGGGAAACACACGAGAGTATACGCAAAACTCGTTAAGCCTCGTGTGGCTTTGGACCCCTTTACAACGAGGACAACTATTCATGGAGAATCACCGTTGCAGCTAATAATGTGTCGAAGTTTTTGATTGAAAACAAAGGAAAAGTTTGTTTAGTGATAGATACAAAGGTTTGTTTGGGGGACAATTGGATAAATTGTTCCGATTTGCATGTGGACAGAGAATTTTTTTGATAATTAGTATAGAAGGTAGTATAAGAAGATCTTTGTTGTTATAGATACGACTTATACATATAGCTCCGCATATGTATATATGTCTGAAGGTTTGGGGGGGGGGGGGGGGAGACTTTCCATTCATATATTCATAGGGAAAACGAGGGAGATTGAGGAGAGAAGTACTGCGGTCGCTTTTGGCACGGGGACGTATGCGCCACGATTGCTACCGGTCGCGACCCCGTGCATATATCAAAACGAGAGCGGAGAAGGAGAAACACGGGAAGGGGCCGCTAGACGAAGGAGAAGCTCTCTTGAAGTATCGTGGAGAGACACGAGACGTATCGTGTATGTGTGTAAACTGTGCGAGAGATGAGGTGATGGAACGGCAACCGGGCTGGGTCACCGAGACGGGCAAGAGCGTCAACCTGACTGATTGCCAACTCACTCGGGAGCAACCTTACGAGATATACACGGGGGGGGGGGGGGGGGGTAGAGTCCGGGAGCGGTGCACGGTGGTTTTCTCACCGCCGGAACGACTTATCCTCGTTTCTCGTCACCGCTCCCTCGCCTCAGCGCTATCCCATTAGACCGGTACGCTCGGAGTACGTATTAGAGCATAAATACAGCTATGAATATAGGTTGTTTAATATTTCTCTGTCACAAGTTTTGGAATTAATTATTTACGAGCGACCGACGCATTTGTTTCTGATAACAACCGGAGATATACGAGTTCACAATCATCGATTATTCAAATTACTCGTCGCAAGTGCACTGAGAGAAAAAAATATCATTGAGAGGATAGTCGTTCTGACGGATTTGTCGCGTTGTTATTATTCATTTCATACAATCGTAGTATATGAATAAAAAAACAAATATTGTTAAATATAATCTTAAAGGTAGACAGCTGTAGCGTCATCACGAAAATTCTATGATCCAGTGAATAATTATTCACGAAAATTCTTTACATATTGATAAATGGGGAAAAAAGGATACGATTCGAAAATTCCAAAATGCCGTTAAAAGTAAAGAATGTAATTTTAGAAGAAGAATGGTAACTACAAAATATGTGAAGAGTAAAACAACTAATTAATTCATATTATGTCGAAAGCCGGCTTTATTGCCAACAACAATATGTACGGAAATATTCCGAATGTCGTGTATCTCAGTAATATCACATGTCGTACGTAATAATCGACGCACGAAATTGTCTCGACGGCGCTAATTAGTTTACGACCCGGAAGAACGCGATATTCACCGAGAGATGCACGTTAATCGAGGCGCCGCACGTTGCATGCGACTTTATTGCGCTTAAACGCTCGCCAGAAACGACGATATCTCGACTCTGGCTGTGGCTATATCAGGGACGAGGGTAGATGTTTCTACTTGCTTCGTTGGTTGCTCACATTGCCTGCTGGGTAGCCAAAGCGAGAGAAGAAGATAGCGAGAGGATGATGCCTTGCGAGAGGCGCTGGAGTGTGTTTACGAGGCACTGCCGCATTAGATGGATGCTGTCGTAGCTTAATTGCCGGCACGAGAAGCTCGTAATTCACCGGTAGCAGCCAGTAAGGCGGCGCTGTCTCGATTCGCGATCCTATGTTGCAATCGCTTTCTCTCTCTCTCTCTCTCTCTCTCTCTCTCTCTCTCTTTCTCTCTCACGCACAGGGGCCTTTTCGCACTTCAAACTGAAATATCCCTTCGAACGATGTGAACGTAGGATCAGACCAATCCGAACTCTCCCACGAGTTTACTAATCATTTTCAATCGCTCTGCATATCTATGACCTCGGAACAAAACAAAAATTGGAGTTTTTGGAACTTATACGAATGTCAAATTAACACTTGGTCTCGATGGATATCTGAATTTGATTATCAACGTCTGTGAATTCTCCAAAGATCACTTGATAATTGTTTTCCAAGCCCTCTTATGCTGAGTGCGTCCACGTAAAAGGGTGGACGCGGGAGAACAAAACGAGGAAGCACTGACAACACTCGACGTCCCTTCGAATGACAGTCAAGACGGTCAGCGAAGCTTTTCTTTCGTCGAAAAGTCTCACGGAAGTGACCATCGTCAGGACGACGCTAGATCGAGTGGGCGAAAGAGAGAACGATGATATGTGGATACGACGCGACGATCGTTCGAGTGTGATAGAACTCCACGAGGGATGGACGCGAGAGCCTGAGCACGTTCTCACCCTTGGCGTTGCTCATGAGGACCCTTGGAGGGCCTAACGAGCGGCTTTGTCATCTCTCTCTCTCTCTCTCACTCTCTCCCTCTCTCTCTCTCTCTCTCTCTCTCTCTCTCTCCCTCTCTCTCTCTTTCTCTAGTTCTCTTAATGATGGTTCCCCAACGTCCATCGTAAGTAGCTACGAACTCCCTTCACCAGCATATGCAGGTCTTTTGAAAATGAACACTGGGTGCGGTTCTCATTGATTCACAGCGACTAAATCGTCCAAGTAAATATATATCCACGGAATTTATTATTCCTTCTCCTTTTTCAATCAAAGGTCGATAAAAAATGCACAAAGAGATTCCGTCATCCCCTGGAGAGCGTCACTGGTCAAGGATTCCGACCCTTGACTGCAGTAAGCAACGAATATCCCAATCGCTTAACCCGGGAGAGTATGTGCGTTATTTTTTTTTTTTTTTCCTCCTTTTTCGTTGACTTCCAAGGAATATTTAAAGCTTCTTTGCATTGCGATGAAGCGCTGACCGGCGTCCGGTTTACGTGTACGTCGGGAAAGTTTACGAAAGCTCGGAGCGAGAGTGACCAACAGAGAGACTCTCCGTTGTCCTCGCTGACGTATCTCTATCTGTATATATGTTACTGTATGTGCTTGCCGGAGAGAAGCTCGAGACTCCGATCCCCTCCCGTGTCGTCCAGATTAATGGCCGCGCCTCATTTAAATACGAATCTCGTCGTCGATACAGCGAGAGAATGAGACCGAGGCCAACGATGCTTCTATGTGTATGCTTCTAATATATGTGCGCGTTTGTGTACACTGTATGGAATGGGCAAGGGGTTGAAGCCGAGGGCTTGACCGAGGGTCGAAGTGTGTTTGCCGTCCGAGTAATGACTCCGGTTGAAATGGTGGGGGGTTCTCTGTCCCATCGTCTCGTTGCTCTATTTATATATATATATATATATATATATATGTATATGTCCTGTACCGGACGTTCCTATCACGTCGTCACGTTGGAAAATGGAAGGAAAATGGCTATGGAAGCGAGAGCACGCGAGCTCCCTCTTCAACCATCCCCGCACACTGTGTCACCGAAGTTATATCGGGATTTCCGTTTCAACAGATCATGGTAACATCAAAAAAGAGAGAAAGAGATCGAACTTGGACCGAACGTGTATTCTTCCCCCGATGAAGGCTTTTCCTAATTTTACTCAAACGTCACCGGACTTCCTCTTAAATTTCCAAGAGACAGTTGGCACAGAGGGTGGAAAAAAGCTGCTAACGCTTCAAACACATTGTATACGGGGTTCTCAATATCCTCTTGGACCTACATATTCGCAAGGCTTTCCGACTGAACTAGAATTTTGCTGACGACGACATTTACTCTGGATATGGGCTTTGGCTTTGCATGTCCAAAGGAGGTTCGTAGATGTTCTCTGAACGTTCAATGAATCTTGAAATTTCTTAATTCGGGGACTGTGATCACACGCGGTGAACATTAGATGAGAAGAATCGCAGAGCTTATTTTCATGTCTGACCAAAAATGTCGTATCCGCTGATCGCAGAGACCAATCATTCTCAATTCTCCGGCATTAATCACTTTTATCCGAAATTTTCATTATGAGCTACGTTTTCACGCTATTATAAGTTCGTAGAGATAAGACACGATTAACACGTTGAAGGCCTTCACGTTGCAAGTCTCAAAGTTTGCCTATTCACGTACAACAAATCCCGGTGTTTTCCCATGTACCGTATGCGTGTGCTTTATACTCGATATCCGCCTAACATCCAGCGATCCTTGCAACAGCTTCAAACCATTGTGGCTCTCATCCGATCCCTAATATCGACAGCTCGTCTACTTTGCCACGGTATGAGCGTACATTGTACTTCTCTCTCTCTCTCTCTCTCTCTCTCTCCCGGCTTCTAGATCTTTCACTCTCGGCCCCCCTCCTATGATATCTAATATCCGCGAGGTATCAGCTCATCTAGTCACGTTGGATTTTGCTATCTTGCCTTTTCACTCACACTCTTGCTCTCGCTTGAGCCTTCAAGGTTCTCATCTCTGTGCGTTCCCCGTCGTGCCGCTGTCTAAACTCTCGGGTTGCCGGTTGCCGGAACAACACAAGGAACACAGAGGCAGTCCTAGCGATCTATCTCGTTCTCGTGCCCAAAGCACTAACAGTCTCAACGGACTTCTCTCTCTTCCTGTCTCTCTCTCTCTCTCTCTCTCTCTCTCTCTCTCTCTCTCTCTGCCTCTCTTATGGCTGCCTCACTCTTATAGTGAGCCGAGAAGCAAGAGGATGATGCTAAGCCTGAAGGTTTCTTGGTTTTCGTATCTACTTCCATACCCCGCGTACGAAGCCCAAGGATATCAGGCTATCAAATGCACACGCGCCCCACGACGTTAGCTTCGTCAAAATTTGCTCGAGCGCTCACCTCTCAGAGGCAAAATAATGGTGAAGGGCGTTGAGGATAAGGGCTACGGTGTTTCATTCGGGAGCGCGCAACGATCAGTCAAGCGAGAAAACTTATGGAAAATGTTTCGGTTAGAGGTATGGAAGAGAGTTGAAATTCGTGGGGCTTCGCGTATCTCTCTGTACGCCCATGGCGTGTATGCCAGGATTCAAGCAGATATAGGCAGACCGACATGACAGGTTTCACGTAATTAGCAGGAGTAATTATTTACCATCGGGTAACTGTACGGCTACATGAAGTTGCATATGGTATTCACTATTATTGAATTTTTTCCTGGTAATTATGATCACGAATCTAGTGTTCTTGGAATTAATATGTCGATATATAATCATAATATATTGAAAAAAGTACATTTTTCGCCTTCATCAATGTTGGAGGTTTTTTTTTTTTGAGATATTCAATCGAATGAGCCCTCAGAAGTTTGTTCAAGTAAACCAAAAATCGGATCATTGAAGCAACGTAACATTTTTGTATCTTACTCATAGTTATATCTTTTTTTATTAAATTTTGCATCAGGCATGCGATGAAATACCTGTCATTTAAATAATACTTTCCCTTCGGTGCTTAAAATATTTTTGGCAGGAAAAATTCTTTCAACTCGAAAAAAGAAGAAATCGAGTTACCGCTGAGTCACTGTATGAATCCCAATGTGTATAGTTTGGCCGAGAAATGGGTGCTCCGAGAGTTATCCGAAGCGCGAAGAGTCAAAGGAATGGGTCAGAGTTGAAGGTCTAAAGGACTTGTAGTAACGACGATAAGGGTCGTCGAGCTTTCCACCAGAGTAAAGAGAAGGAAGGCGAGAGGTGCCGCGTAGGACAATCTCATCCCGATACCGTCGTAGATCGTGCGAGTCCTGAGTCTATATACATGTCTCTCTTTCTCTTTATCTCTCAGGCATTGCATTTCGGTGTTTCACCTTCGTCTTTACTCGATCTACCGCCACACGTTATTCTGCGAGATCTCGCTGTCTCTATATCTTTCGTGGTAAAGTTAGGGTAAAAGCCAGGGTGTTTCGTGCTTACCCTTGAGTCGTCTGCTCGTTGCTTTTCGCAGGAGAAAACACACACGGATTTCCACCCTTTGATGGGCCAAATTAAGCACGTTCCAACTTTTGTTCTGCTCTCTCCCTTCACTGCTTTTCGTGTTCTCGTAGCATCAACCGAATGTCCTTACGATACATATACGTAAATCATTCGACGGTCAAACGATTAATACCTACAGGATTAATTGTCCTTTCTTTTCGTAGGGCACCTTTTATGTCGAAACAGCGTTTGGCGCTCGCCAGTGGAAATGCTTTTCATAAATACTGAATGATACCCAAACCAATGCATCCTTAGCAGACTCGTTGCCATATACCCCAAACTTTCGTGTGGCAGTCCTCTTCCAGACATGGAGAAGAGGGACAGCAGGGCGAAGAGAGAGAGAGAGAGAGAGAGAGAGAGAGAGAGAGAGAGAGAGAGAGAGAGAGAGAGAGAGAGAGAGAGAGAGAGAGAGAGAAAGCCAAAGAGAGAAGGGGCGGTGTGGTAGTACGGCGACGGTGAATCGGCCTCGTTTTGCACCCAGCCTCGTGGTTTTCGCCCGAGTCTAATAAAGGGTTAATTAATACGCTTTAAACCGTCGCTCTTGGATGGGGTGGCGCACGGCTGAAGGTCGCGATATGCATACGGGGCTTTTTACGCGAAATCGATACACGTCTGACTTGGATCTTTCGTGGCCATTGCTGATTCTTTCAATGCATTCCTTTGATTGGAATGAGTCTTCAAAGATGTAAAAATTTTCATCTCAAGTCAATCAGGATATACTTTGTGGAAACTCAATTTAACTTGCTGTTGCAGTTTTTCATTTTACGCAGGAACGAAGCTATCGTGGACTGTACGCTAGATAAAGTAAGCAAAAGAAATATTGCCAACGCGTGAAAAAAAAAAAAAAAAACGACAACTAACCCTTCCATTCAGCCATTTCCACGTGTGTCATAAATTTTCAAGAATACAAATAAACGACTGGTCGGTCGAATACGGTTTTTTCTCCCAGAGATGAAAAATTAAAAAGGTCTCCCGCTCGTAAAAAGAGTGAAAGGCTATACAGGAGGCCCTGGAAGAGGCATCTCCGCACGCATGCAATTATCGTGAAACGTACGTGAGAGAGAGCTCGCGCTCGCGTGAATCCGGAAAAAATGAGAAGAGACGACAGGACCTTGGTAAAACCAATTTATTTCCTGGAAAAGCAAAGAACTGACGAGAGAGTGGGTTGATGAGCGACAAAAAAGAGGAAGGTCCACGTATCACGTGGACGAGAAAACCCTTTTCCAACCATATACATGGTTGTACATGTATATATACACATCGAAAAACCGTGAGGAAACTGCGTATAGTGTGGGATGCGCGCAAACGGTGATGCCACCGGCGACTTGTGAACCACTTGTCGCTGTTACGGCCCCATAAATTCGTTGCGGGGCGTAAGGAAGGAGGAGAATGGGGGTGCGAGAGTCGCTTCTCGCCGACGCCCCGACGACGAGGCTACTCTCTTTCTCTCTCTCTCTCTCTCTCTATTTCTCTTATATCAGCTACATTTCCTTTTCCTCTTCTCATGCTATGTCTCACCGTTACACTATCGTCTTGCTACCGCTGTTATACCCTAAGATTCGTGTTTGGACGCCTACTTACTTAACGTTACAGCACCGAGGGTTGGATCCTCTTCATTCGTAGAAACTACACCCTCTCGACACCCTCAAACATTGATCGAGACGCTTTCATAAAAGTCTTATCAAAGTTACAGCGAGAACCGGGCGAAAGTAGATAAGTCTTGTGCACATTGGACATGCAGTGATGTTCACTGTCAATGGGGCATATATTTTCTCTCAAATCACAAATGTTTTTTTTTTAATGGCACTCGATTGTACTTCGGTAATTAAAAAAAAAAAAAAAAAAAAAATTGCGACAACTTGCGTACTTATCTACCCAGAGATGATAGGACAAATCAATGATTGCTCTGCGAACTATACTTATAGCGGGTGAAAACTTTAACGAGATGTTACTCATTTATATTCGGGCAAAGTATGAAAAAATGTCCATTATTTCAAAAATCTATTCCGTATAACATCAAACGAGAGAAACTTTGAAACGAGAGTCCGGACTGTCTACGCTCGACTGCTGCGCATGAAATTCATATAAAGACGAGTATATGTGCGGGGGTGGACGTTTATGCAAGTGTCTAGCAACGGACTGCATCCGGCAAGCTTTTCCTATGTATGTGTCCTGGGAATGTGTATAAACTCGCATTATGAGACGAATAAGTCATTGCTGTATGAGGTAACGGTTGTGAACGTTCTGGCTCTTGGTCGGTCTAGCTCGTGTGCTGCCGGCAGCTTCCTGGCGACTGTTTCCGTGCTCTAGGTGGCGTCCGGAGCCCGTCAACAAAGGGAGGCCGTCGTGTCTTCGTTTTACAGACTAGATATTATACTGATGCGCCAATGCACGGTATCGCTTGAGTACTGGAAGACCCTCTTCGAGGTTTCTCTCTCTCTCTCTCTCTCTCTCTCTCTCTCTCTCTCTCTATCTCTCTCTTTCGGGAATTCGCAATTCTACCCGTCCACCTTTCTGACTTCTATCGCTCAATTGTCCATAGCGGACCTCTTTATTCGCGACATATTCTTCATTCTGACTCGTCGAAATGAGAAATGCGAAAGCAAGCTGATGTATGCAGTCTTTGCAAAATCAATGAATGAACACACCTCTTCTCACACGACCATAAATAAAATGCTATAGAAGCAGTTAGAAAAAAAATTTGCGAAATTGTAAGTTCGCACATTGCTTCCTCATCATTTGATCTGGCTCACAAAGCACGCTCTATGAGCTAGAGAGTTTTGTTATTCTCGTTTCCTCATAGAGGAATCTTTATGAGCTAGATCAAATAATAAACAAGTAATGTGCAACTTTATAATTTGCACGTTTTCAATACAATTTCGTTTACGTTTCAGAAAATTCAAGATTCTCAAAAATTTGTATCCCTTTGACGATTCTTCGAAAACTCATTAATTACTATTTCTGACTATTTCGAACATTTCAAGCACTCCGGTATGAAAATCTCATAACTTTTTTTTTCACAAATACAAAGCTTATCCTCGATGAAGAAGCAAAATCGTACCAATCGTTACGTGGTTTAGAGTACTGTATCGGTATGGTCACGTGATTAGATGATGCCTTGGAAATCTGGTGGAAATTGCATCGAAAGGATTCATGAAAGAAATGAAAGAAAAAGAGGATAGAACGAAGATACAAAAAAAAAAAAAAAAAAGCAAAAAGCGGAAAGAGCGAAAAGACTAACCTCGTGAATCCATTGGCAGAAAGAGAAAAGGGAGAGTAAAAGATCTAGCCGGGTATAGTGTCGTATATAGCTACGACGTTTCCCATTGAACGTCGTACTTTGAAAACTTTGGACGTTAAGAGAAAGGGTAGCTGGTGAGCTGCCGAGCAGGACGTATTGTAAAGGTTCTCTGGGTTCCACGAGGACGTTGGAGGGTGCACGGTTGGAGGGCTTGGCAGCAGTTACACCACACATCTCGTCGCAATAGTAGAGCAGATATATGTGTATGTATAGAATGCTCCTAGACGCGCTGCTTCGATTTAAGGATAGGGACATGAAACTCACTCGTTCCCAACGTGTCCCAGTCATCCTCTAAGAAAGCACATACACACTCCCTTACAGTATACCATGAGACACGAAGACATACTAGGACTTCGTAGATTTTCCTACACTGCCGAAGGAATAAAAAGAATCGTCGTCTAGCGGAAAGTGACTCAGGTTTTCCCTATACAGTGAGGATATATCGATCGGAAAACAAAAACCCCCTCCTAAAAACGCGGGAACAGTCGAGCGTGAAGATAGAGAGAATCCGCAGGCTCCGTGGAGTTCACAGCGACGCATCCGCGTCGGAACCGCACGGATGAGATCTGTAGCAACGGGGAAAAATCATCGACCGAGATCTTTTCGTTTGCTACACCGAAAAACTCGAATATTCCTTGTGGGGTTCCCGAAGACAACAGAGAGATAGAGCGCTAGTCACAAGCTCCGGGTTGAATTGTTCACAAAACCCTTTGATACAATCACTTTCCTCGACCTTGTGCTATCTCGTGGGCTTTTTCCTTCATCATCTCCCTTTCAGCCAGCCACGCAAAGCGGAAACGCGCGAGATTGGTCCCTCTTTATATTCCACTTAGCCTCTCGCGAGTGCACGTATATCCACGTCACTTTATTTAGCTATATCTTTTGCCACATAGCACAGTCAACCCCTATATGAGCTTTTTCAATCCTCAAACAAACAAATCCATGCGAGAGAGTCTCTGTAGCTTTCCGCTTATTCTTTCCCATCTCCTTCGGGGCTCGTAGATTTTTTTTTCTATGATCCTCTCTATATTATTCAGATGTAATATAGCTAGGATATCGGGGTCATGAGAGAGGGAAAACGCGAAAAAAACTTCGCATAGCTTCGTTGCCAGAACGAGATATCTTCGTGAAACTCAAGTTTCAGGAGAGATGGTCTCAAGGGACTAGAGGATATGAGAGAGTGGATTATTTCCATGACCATTTCGACGAACGACCCTCAGTGGTATTGCATCGTCGAATGGTTCGTGAAACAATGGCGGGCGAGTTCTTAGCAATGGAACACGGTAATAAAGGGGGGATAGTGGTATGCTTTACCTGGTTGTTCTCGAGGCCCCGTGCATGTATCGCAAAGTCTGCAGTCGAAGCCTTCTGGGCAAAGGTTTGAGATACATCGGCGAGAGAGGAGATGAATAGGGGGTACTTGGCAGTGCTGTAAGGTCTCGCAAGGACCAACGCTAATGAAGGACAAGCAAGTGGTGGCCGAGGATATAGGGAACGGGGCTGGAAACATCGAGGACGGATGGGGCTTGTTTCGCCCGGTGACTCGAACGCTCTATGCAAAGGCCAACAGGTCGCCATTAGAGCGTACTGTTTCGAACTACTAATAGCCAATTCATGGGGACCATCTTCTCAGACCACATCCTGTCGCACATAATATATACATGTATAACTATTCAATCTTTTAACTTTAAGCACACTTCATGCAAAATTCTGGAAAATATTAGGTTATCAATAAAGCCACCAAACTTTGCTCATGATAAACATTGATACCCATTGCAAATGCCTGTTTTGAATCGCATCTGTCTTCGTTCGCGATAAGGCATAAACAAAAGTTTTCAGATTGAAAATTCTCAGAAATTATTTTACGAAGATGCTTTCGAGGAAGGAACTTTGCAGAGCTTTTTTGAGTTCCATGATGCTTTTATCTCTGCTCGTGGGACGTCCAAGCGAGTGGTCGTATATGTACGACTTATTTCTCTGGATCTATCTATATACATTATACTCTCTCTTTCTCTCTCTCTCTCTCTCTGCCTATACCGTCCACTGAATAGAGGTTCATCAGACGAGACGATCCCATAACCGGGATACGAAGGGACGCCCGACGCCACCATCACGGCTATCAAGTTATAGCCCAGTAAGAGAGACGAATAGTATAGAGCTGTAGCTGCACGAGAGGGTGGCCAAAGCTGCGAGAGCAGGCTAGAACGAGACACGGTAGTATATACAACGTGTTACTCTTGGTCCTCACGATCAATTCAGACGTAGAGTTATTACTATAGGTTGAATGGGACGATGAGAGAGCTTTCGAAAGGCGATGGTAGGGGGAATGGCTGATTCACCGGGATCTATCTATTTATTACCCGTCACGTCTGGCGATTAATATCGATTTTCCGTCGTTAATTAAATAACGGAGTTATCGGAAATCAGGATGAAAAATAAATAAAATATAAATCAGTGGTAAATTCAACGTGAAACAAAAAATTGTGAAAAAATCTTTCTTATTGGATAATGAGTTAGTCACGTTACTTCAATATTCTCGCTAAAAGGTTAAATTCTAAAGAAAATGCTAGTATAATCTTCGTCATATATAATCTCTAGCTTTCTCCGGCAATTTCCTACGCTCCAGATCCTACCTCGGGAGGTATGACGAGCAATGACGTCGCGTTTACGTGCAATAGACTCAGTCTCACGCCCAAGAAGAGCTCTCTCTCTCTCTCTCTCTCTCACTCACTCTCTCTCTCTCTCTCTCTCTCTCTCTCTCTCTCTCTCTCTCTCTCTGTCGATCTTTCTCGTTTGGCGACTGCGCATGCGTTCACGTAATTACGAGGGGAAAATTAAGCACCGACACAGCCGTCGTTTCTCCATAGGTTCATAGGTCCGTCCGTTTGTTCCTTCGCTCCGTTAACAAGAGCACGAGGAATCAAATGAAGAAGAGCTGAGAGCTGGAGAGAGAGAGAGAGAGAGAGAGAGATATTCGAATATACAGAATCATTGGACAGAGAGAATTCGTGTTTACGAGCATTGCGAATGAGAGAGAGCCAACATACGGCAAAGATGAGAAAACGATGGATATAGCTAAGACGCTCTATCGCGAGGCTTTCGTCGTCTTCGTCAGAGCTTTCGCGCCAGGACCACAGCAGGGTTAGGGAAATGTCCTCGAGAAATCACGGCTTGAAAAGCTCTCGTGTCTTCCATCGTTTCTCTAGACTCATACTCTGTGCTGGCTGCCATGCAGTTCAAAACAGAAGCGGAGAACAAGGAATCTGAGACGAAAGGTATATATAGACATGTGTATATAAAGAAAGAGAGAGAGACACGGAAAGCAGCCCGCCACAAGCTTCCTTAGCCTTAGATCTCAGCAATGGATCGGGCCACAAAGCACCCATTAAAAGATCATATCACCCGCAGGGAGCCCTCTCGGTGAATCCGGGCTACTGAATATCAAGAGAGCGAGAGATTCGCGACTTGGAAAGGGTTCGAGATAGAAATATATCTCTGATGGTTTCAAGAGTAGAAGGGTTCGTTTTCCGTATTACCGTCCCTCCTACCTTTCTCTCTCTCTCTCTCTCTCTCTTCTTTCCAACGCGTTCTCTTTTCCAACGTGTCAAGGTACCAAGGGACGTCTGTTCCTTCGTTCTCATCTCAAAAAACCCCTTTTCCGTCCGTGTGGTTAATATCAGAGATGAAGCAGAATTGACGTGCCATTAGCCTTGAATGTTGAGCATAATGTCCTCGTAAGATACACGCTTGAGACCCTAATTTGTGTTATCAGACGCGAGGTTATTTTAATCCTTTGCCTCATGAAAATTGCCTCTTTGTTCCTCAACTGAAGGTAACTTTGTTTTAGCAATGAAAAAAATTGGAAGGTCTAGCCATTCTCCAGTATACGTTTATGGGGTAGCTGCAGCATCATGGACCAGTGAAACGAGTGCTAAATTTATTGAAAATTCAAAATCACGTTTCGCAAAAACAATGCCAACTCTGGTTTTGTCCAAATGGATAGGCTTTTTATAAACTTCGTCAATTCTTGATACGCGTTCAACGACGACAGGGCCTCTGTCGCAAATGGTCAAATCATTCTTCATCTCCATCTCCCTCTCTTGTTCAGAGTCCGCTACTCGACATCCAGCCGAAATTACAAGTTTTCCTCGGGCTAATGGACGTCCCTTGCAATTACCGGATCGTTCCCGTTTACACTGAGCTCATTGCATTCTCTCTCTCTCTCTCTCTCTCTCTCTCTTTCTCTCTTTCTCTCTGTTTCTCTGCTCTCGTCTCGTTTCTCAGTCCAGCCTGGACGGTACAAAGAAGCCCTATCGTCCACCCTCTCGTTCCGCCTCTTCTGCTCGCCCCGTTTTCACTCTTCTCGCGTAACATGAAAGTTTCTTGGTTGCGAGCACGAGAGCGGGGGAGTCGAGAGGTGGTTGCTGCCCCGCGTATCCCAATGAAGCCCTGGACGCGAGCGAGAGAGCGGTGTGCAGCCCTACCTCCCCGCGAGAGAGAAAACTTTGTCCGCGCACGAACTAGTCCTCTCCCATCCGCGCCTCCTCTCTCAAATGCTCCCACGAATCGAGAGCTGTTTGGCTCGGTGGTGAAACTCCTAGGAAGCCCACAGTCAGCGTCGACGTACTACACGTTCGCCTGGCTGGCCTCTTTCTAACTGGTCCACCCTGGACGTCCACACTGTGGTTCGTCGGTCGTGGAGCTTTTGCAACCCTTTCCACTTCACGTTGCCTGGGCATCACTGTACTAGGTTTCTCTCTCTCTCTCTCTCTCTCTACCTTTCTATTTCACCTAGACGATAATTACCGGACTGTGACCGCTTTTGTCGAGCCTCCCGGTGCAATGCGTATATATCTCAATTTTCAAAGTTTCCTCAAAGTCGATGTAGAGTCGATTCGTTCTTTCCGAAAAGCCTCGAAAAACAGTTCGAGGCTTTTCGTATACATGGGCGAGTGCTTTTTTCCACTTATAAATAAAATACGCCCCAGAGTGTCTCCCCAAAGAAAGGAAGAAGAAAAAAATATATATATCGGGGGAGTATTATTAACTCGCGTTAAGGGGTCGCGAGGGTGGTTTGTGGGATCTCCTAGTCTGTTGGTGTCTCTTTATATATACTACTACGATGAGAAAACCCACTGTCGCGCTATAGGAGACTCTCGAGCTTCTTGTATAGAAATGGATCGTACACGCTGGGAGTTGCGCGGACTGGGGAATGACGCCCGAGGGTTCCGCGAATGTTCGAGGAAGCAGCTGATGCCACACAGCACCGCAGGCTCGTAAAATAATCCTCAGCGATAACCCGACCCCGGATCCACGCTGTACCAACCATCTACATCTTATTCTCCAGCCAGTGGCACACAGGGGTGGCCCATACTGGATACCGATTAAGAAATAAAGAAGAAGATGGAAATGCCGTAGATGTAAATGATAGAAAAAAAAGGGATTGATTTTCATTTCATCAAGTCAAGATCGACAGTATGTCGCTTCGTAATGTTCAGAAAAAAAAAAAATCATAAATTTCTGAATCTCGATGCTTATCGTTTACAATCAGGGGAACTAAGACTTCGTCAAGAGTAGCCCTGTGATCTGAAGTAATGTTTGAAAGTAATGTGGAATCAAAAATAGCGAAAAAAAAAGTGATAAGCAGTGATCGTGTTGATCGACCAACATTTACCATTTTTTCCTGTGATCAAAGTTTTCTCCAAAATAAATGAAAATTAACATTTTATTATTTATCAAATTGAGTAATTCGCGTTATTTTTTTTAATATTACGGTGATTGCCACGAGCCGTCTCGAGGAAGGCAAAATAGACGCATTTCTGAAAATGGTGTTTTCGCGAGACCAATTACAGTATTTTCTGGGACACCGACGCCTACGAATTAGGGAGACATACACGCGTATAGGAGCATTCAACGATTTCGTTCTTGGTGTGTTCTCGATGCTTTATGCACGAACGAGAGCGTATGTAAATTAGAATCGCTCTCAAGAGGAGGGTATGGCCCGAAGGTTTTCGTCGTCACCGTCGTCGAAAGCCGCAGATCCCCCCCACCCCTAAGCACGAATATACATTCACATATATATATAGACCCTCGAATACGGCATATGGGTTTCATCGCATCGGATCGCGAGAGCTCGCGCTTCTGTATTCTAATTTCGGGCTTTGGTTTTCACCCTTCTCTCTCCCCCCCCCCCCCCACCGCCGAAGGTGTGCACGCATAAGGATGTAAGGGTGGGTTTTCCTCCCTTCTTATCTCATGAAGTGTGTGCGTACGCGTTTCTCAGATGCATCGTGCCGAGCTCCACACCCCCCTTTTCCCTTCCACCAAATAGAAATCGCTTTTCGACTAATCCGTCGGTGGATCTTTCGAATTCTACAACCGCCACCGATGCTCCGGTTAAAAGTACACCCTTCAACCCTCGCCGCAATTCGAATATGTATAATATATATATACATACGTATACGTAGAATTCGTTATATATTATAACCGTGATATAACGTCAGCTGCACGGTAAAAGAAATTCTGAAGATGCGGTGCCCTCTTTAATGCACGTAAAATTAAAATTAGGCATCTCTCTCTCTCTCTCTCTCTCTCTCTCTCTCTCTCTCTCTCTCTCTCTCTCTCTCTCTCTCTCTCTCTCTCTCTCTCTCTCTCTCTCTCTCTCTCTCTCTCTCTCTCTCTCTCTCTCTCTCTCTCTCTCTCTCTCTCTCTCTCTCTGGATGCTCGATATTTGCATCCGGTAATGGGAAAAAGAAGGCGCAAAAGGCGACTAGGAATGATGTATATATATATATGTCACGCAAGAGTGATGTGCAAAATCAACCCCCTCACTTCGTTTTTTTTGTCTTCATGAAAGCGATTATACGAGACGAAGTGCCGCTGGCATCATTCTGGCAGTCCTTTTCTCTCTACTCCACGTTCTTACCTCAATTACGAAAAATAACGAAACGAATGTCAAATTACGAGAAAGCCTCAGCACCAATGCCGAAATAAGGGATGGAGCCGAAATGAATTGCTTGAAAAAAAGACTCACATTATCCGCCTCTCTCACTCTGTCTGGTATAAATAAAATATGATCAACGAAAGTCTCCCTCCCGTCTTCGTATTGTCGCTTTTCATGAATAATCGACCATATTCCCAAACGTAAAAACTTATTTTATTCCCACCGGTGATGATAGTCTTGGAGGATAGTGTATGAGAAAATAAATTGGTATACATTTTACGCTGATCCCGAAAAGAAAAAAAAAAGTTTTCTACTGAATTTAATTATTAATTCTGAAAAATGGTGTAAAATTTTTTTTTTTTCTTGTTTACGTCGAGACGATATCTCAATTTCAACGAGAGATAGAGGCGTTGACAAATTCAGCGAGTTTCGAGTAGGCCATAAGTTCGAATAGGTTCAAAGAGAAATACTCTCTGATGAATACGGGGCTTTAGCCAATTCGTCTTATCCTCGCACGTTCTAGTCGATTCTCTCCCCCCCCCCCCCCTCTCCCCTCAGCGTTCTCCTCTATCTTGCACAAAGTTTTAGCAACATCTCTATCATGGACGAAGCATTAATTTAGATTACATCGTTTCGTCTGTTGGTTCGGGTAGTTTCTTAGAACGAAGACTCGCGTGGCGAGTCGCCGATACAAAGAGATCTACCAGTTGCACTATCTAAGATTCACCAAATAGTGAGTCAAACCAAAACAGATAGACAAGCAAGCTTAACTCTCGTATTGCAATCTCATCGTTTGCAGAATCGACTAAATTTGAGATTAGCAAGTTTCCTCTTATACGGTTTACCTACGAGCGAAGAAATCTTGTACGGACCCCAAAACTTTCCTTTATAATTCTCAAATCGGCATATCAATTCACAGTCTAATTTTAGGATATATTCCTATCTTTTGGGATCAATAACTTCCATTGACGTCAAACTTTATGCCCCAGGTAGAAATCCAAAAGCCCAAACTAGCGCCTATCCTCGACATTCAATAACAAACCTTTCGTAATTTACAGGCATAGACCATCTCAGAAGGGATACAAGAAAAGCTGGCAGTGGTAAAGGGCTGCTGTGATACATGGACGCGGACATGCCAACGAACGAAACACGTAGTAACCGCGTACACACGGACCGACAGATAGAGAGAGAAACAGAAAGAGAGCGAGATAGAGGAATCCGGGCGTTTAACTGAAACTCGGTAGACGCGAACGTTGCAGCAAAGTGTCGAATAGGGTGAGTTTCTCTTGTGAATATATACGGTGGTCCTAGGTTTTGGTATTAGAAGAGAGGCGTGTGCTCCTACGGGAAGAAAGAGAGAGAGAGAGAGAGAGAGGAGAGAGAGAGAGAGAGAGAGAGAGGGCGAAGGTTTGGATGTGGCAGTCGGGAAATCCGATCCACAGCGTGCTACTAATAACTTTGTGTTGGTTCTCATATCGCGTTTAAGGGAAGTAGAGAAACACGTACGAAAGTGGATATAAGCAACGGGGAAGTTCATTCTTGCCTGCTGACGCGTTTGGAATAGCATTATATGCCTCTGGTACTCTTCACATACCCCACTTCCTCTGTCGTTATCTTTTCTCCGTGTATTCTCAACCAGCATGACGATACTCCAGATAAGAATATCATTGATCCTCTGTACTCTCATTTGTCCTCTGTATACTTGAATTTCCGTCATATACCTCAAAGATCTTACTTTCGTGTTTTTCTGAAGAAAATCTTCTTTAGTCATTGAGAATATTTTCCTCTCAAAATTTTACAACCTAATCATCTTCTCTTATCAGTCTACTTCATGAAACCACACACGTCGTAGGGGAATGCAATAACGAGTTGCTTTACTCTGGGTCTCTTCGTCTCGGCTCCTCGCATTTTGCCACTATTCTGCTGATCCTCGTGTCCTCCATCGTTTTCAACCAAGAACCCTCGACACTGCCATCATTGCCTGTACTCTATAGACCCCTCGGTGCTTTCTCAGAAGGTTAGAGAGAAAGAGAGAGAGAGAGAGAGAGAGAGAGAGAGAGAGAGAGAGAGAGAGAGAGAACCAAGGCGTCTTGGCCGTAGTTAGCTCGCATTAGTAATCTCCCCGAGGTGTTCTTGAATTCTCTTAGTCCGTGCGTCGCTGTAGTAGACCACGAAGACTACCCGCACCATACAGAAGAGACGCCACACAGCTCGATCTTGTGACCTCGCGAACACCCTGGGATCACGAAATTCTCCCACGTAATGCCCTCACTCCCTCCCTCTCGCGCTCTTTCTCTCCCTTCCTCTTTCTGTATTCTTTTATGCCCTTGCATACCCGCGACTTTCAACTCGCTCAACACCGTTAAAATTTCAAAGTCGAAGATATTCAAATACATCCCCCGAGAAGATTATCACGTAACCGCGAGAGCTTCGTGAATAAAAGTTCGCATACCGAAAACCTTGGTAGAAAAAAATGAATAATCTCGTTTCGCCTATACAAAGATCGCTCGCACATTAGCCTGACTCCTAATTATCTGGTCGTCGCTGGTAAGCCAGGGATCAACATGAAACGATGCGAATGCGTAGAGTTGTAGCTTGAATACATTGCAACAGGCAAATATCGCTAGAACGGTGAACTTTCTCGTCACGAGCCATTTACCCCCTTTGGGTTGGTTTGCTTGTTAGCCAGTCGGATGATTAATACACTGGCTAGGAGCAGGGAAAGATTGGGGCTTGTGAGCAGTGCAATGGTTTGCTGTGTTCGCGAGAAGCAAGTATATCGAGCAAACATTTCACAGTGAGGGGCTGTGTACAGAGGGAAATAATATAAAGTTGGTGAATTTGCGCACAGAAGGCTTTTCCTCGTGTATTTCTGGGTATGGACCTCGCTATATTGTCGTCATGAAGCAAGTCACAGGTTTTGATCTCGATTCTCTGCGTCGTGTTTGACGACTCCACTTGGCGAAAATCTCAATCGAGCTTAAGCTGATATGTGACAAGGTAAAAGGGAATTTGAAGCAAGCATAATACGATGTTGGCTTTTGTCAGTACACGGGGCGAGAGGCCAGTCGACAACCGCCTGATCGGTAAACCCGCCCTTTTGTGTATATGGAAAGGGTTTTGCGAATCGACCAAACGCCCCGCCGCGCACATAACTCCCTCTCTGTTCGGAGGGTTCGAAAGGAGCTTTGGAACGAGACGAATACGTAATCGGTGGCGAGATACGACTACAAGAAACGGGTAATACAAGGCCGACGACGACGACGACGACGACGATTGCGACGACGGGTAGTGAGGACGCGGTAGTGCCTGGGAAACGTGTATATAGCAAAGGACAGGTTGCCCTATCGCCTTACTCCCCCGACGGTGCCAACATCGACGCGACTAAATTAACCATGAATGGCCAATTAACCTGGGAACCGTAGACTGCGCGAACTAACCACTACCATCGTCCTTCCCCTTCACCGTTCCTCATTCACGTACATTCGACCCGGACTTCGACCTCGGCTCAAAGATCAACCCCTAAATTGTCCTACAGTCCACTGCTCACGCCATTCTATATATTACTCTCTGTATCTGCTGATGATGGTCAATCGACGAGAACGTTTAAGGCGCATTCAACGAGCTAGTTGAATCAGCGACTCAAACATACGTATGTCCTCCACACGAGGAACGAATTGGCCATGATAAATATATGTTGAAGAGTTAATCTCCGTAATGCGATTATATGGGCAACGTCAAATTTTCGTGAAATATATTCAATTTTTAGTAATAAATTATTATTGATGTAATGATAGCGATATTTTGAGGGTGCCAAAGTGATTTTTTTTATTGCTAGCAGGACAAGGACGGAAAAAAGTCCGGTTAATTGAGCTACTCACAATTTTATATATTATAGAGACTACTGACATTTACATTCAAGTTCGAAAAACGTATAGGATGCACAGCGATTTGTGCGAGCAAAGCTCAAATAGGTGAATAAAAAATGCTAGCAACCCTATGCCTCGTATCTTATACGTGTCAGGCTACAATTTTTTTTTTCTTCAATCTGCCTGTTTCGTGAATCTACGAGGACAACGAGCATTTTATTCAAGGGCAAAATGAGATACGATATCAGAGAACAAAGAGAGAGGGTATATGTTATTTCGAGGAAAGCCAGACGAGGCCAAGCTCTCACGGTACCGTCTCCGCAGATTATATGAGCCCTATAGGCACCCCTCGACTTTCTTGGTTGAGACGGTAGTACGGAGGGTGGTGGTGGTGGTGATGGTGTGCTGTGCTCTACCTACTCTCTCTCTCTCTCTCTCTCTCTATCTCCTTCTCTCTTTCTCCGCGCGCCTCACCACGCGATGGTACATTTTTAATTACTTACACCCACGCAGCTGCATCGCCCGCGATGACTATAAATCAAGCGGAGAAGGCGGCACCAACGCCGCGCCGCCCAGCAAAGTAATTACTGCCTGAATTTTAGATAATGTTGCCGCAAGCTCGGTACCTCGCTCCATCCTCGCTTATATTCGGCGGTTATTTTGCCCGCCGAAACGAAACGGACTCGCGATACGCTATAAATAAAATCGTAAAAGCTCTCGCGTCCGCTGCCAAATATTTTATTTCCCGGCCAAGAGCTAACGCGTGCGCCCCTCAATCGCCCGAAATAATCAAAGAATGCCACATTCAACCAAATTCGTTCGGGCTCAAATATTTTACGAATTATTGCATGGTAATGTTTAAAATATTTGACTCGCGGTCCCCAACCAGAGGTGAAACAAAAAAAAAAAAATATCGAAGAAACAACGTAAGAACCGCGACTCTCTTTCTCGTTAGTTCGAGCAATTCGCGAATCACTGAGGCATCGCAATTGTTTACATAATTATGCGCCAATTAAGGGGACCGAGTTGAGAAATCTCAGGGACTTTTGGCGATGAGTAGCCGACTCCGGTTCGGCGTTTCCCGCGCAATTAAGGCGCAGTTGAGAAAACCTGCGGGTGAAAAAAAAGCAAGAGAGACGGAGAGAGAGAGAGAGAGAGAGAGAGAGAGAGAGATAGAAAAGAAAACACAGTATGAGAAATTGAGAGTAGGTAGGAGAATCGACCGAGTGAAGAGGGTGGCGAGAGGTAGAAGTAAAATACACAAAAAGTAGAGAGAGAGAGAGAGAGAGAGAGTGAGCGAGTGAGGAGGAAGCACGAGCAAACGGTGGGATTGGGTGTGTAACGTGGTCTGTGCAGATCGGAATCGCTAGGAAAGAGTGGAATTTAATTAGGAGCCAACCGGATTGCTGATGCTTCTCGTTGATGCTCCAGTACGGGGTTTTGCTGCTCTTATTGCTGCTGCTGCTGCTGCTGCTGCTGCTATTGGGTTCTTGGGTAGTGCTTCGGTTAGGAAAGCTCTCGTGCTTTCAAGCAGCCGTGAAGAAAACCGTCGAGATACGAACCATGAGGGATGAGGATAACGTAAAACCATCCCTGCCCTATGCGCCGTTGAATCATCACAACTTTTGCAAACCCCCCCTGTACTACGGATACTCGTGGAGCCGAAGACATAACAATCAGGAATATGATAACACGCGGTGGTACCGGATGCTTAGCTCACCTCGCAGATCTTGACGCGATGAGTGAGGGGGTTGGCTTGTTCTCGCTCCTAGTGGGCCGTGCCTGTTTCACAGTGATGCAGAGGGGTCGCAGAACCGATGGTTGTTCGCCAGGAGAGAGAGAGAGAGAGAGAGAGAGAGAGATAGAGAGAGATAGAGAGAGATGAAAGATGATGAGTGAAGGAGCCATATCCGAGAGATATTCTTGGGCTAGTACACACTCATCGCTGGCTACGACGAGACAAGTATATGGGAGGGTGAGCCGGAGAATTTTGCGGGAGGAACGAGGATGCCCGCTTAATTAGAGCCAGACTTCCTTCAGGATACTCGAGGCTTCACCGAGAGATCCGAGGAGAGAAACCCGGTGAGAAACTTCCATCTACCACGGAGTTTATCCTGCGTTAAGTGGGCTAGCGTCAAAATACCTCACATGGAATTGTTTTGCGGAAAATCGTATCAAATTTATGCTCTACTCGGAATAGAATTTTTATGAATGTCGATTATCGATATCGACGATGGTAAATAGGATAGTCTCCCGCATGAGCTAGTTTCGGTAGAATAATTTGTTGCGAGTCGTGTGATCTAGTGAAGTCACCGGTGCCTTATTTTGTAGCTGATACTTTTAAAATAAAATTTTCCCAACTCAAACGGCTGATACGTAATATAAAGTATATTAACACCTCAAGAAAAAAGTACAAAGTTTACCCTATGGGAGTAGAGTTCTTTGTAGACAATTTTTTTTTTTTTAGTAATTCAATCCAGTTTTGCTATTTCGATGCAAACATTCGAAGTAAATGAGAGATTGAGGAACAAGCGACTGAATTTCTTGGCGAAGATTTTCGAGACGCGAGAGGACTGTGAGGAGAGTGAATGTAGAGACTCGATGTTTACTCTATATCCTCGCTAATCAAGGGACGTATTTGCGTTTTATAATCCTTGGTCGGCTAAGAGGGTAAAATCTGAAAGCTTAGTGGAATCTCCTTTCGGTCGGATGGCAAAGCCCGCACGAATTTCAGCCTATGTATAATTTCTACAGAGCGTTTAACAAGTACATTCGAACAATGTATAGCGATGAAAAAAAATTGATTTCAAACGCTGTCGCTGGTAAACTGTTTGCTTGTACAAATATGTAGTATTTCTATGTCGCGAGCATGTGAAATACGAGAAATAAGTGAGAAACTGTGAAAAATACAATTCATACTCGGACAAATAGAAGAGTAAATAGATTCTGAAACGAACTATAGGCTGAAATTATAGTCTCGATGGAAATTCTTCGTCCGTTAGTTCCTTACTCGTCTATCCCCTCGACGCTGTACACCCTCGCGCGAGAAGCATTTCGCACTGAGGCGACAGTGAAAAAGAGGGGTTGAAGAAGAAGGCGCAATGCGGTATAGTCGTCGTTTCGTATAAATCGCTGCAGCACGCGACTTAATGGCTTATTTTATCGGGCAATATTGCAAAATCCGACGATTCATCCTATGGGGATATACAATTATGTGGGTGTGGGGCTAGAAATTTTCGTTATCGATGCGATATGAATCGACATGCATTCGAGGCCAAAAGATTTCAATTCAGAGACAAATGGGAGTGCGTGCATTTATCGTAACCCCACACTGCAAATCCAAGTGTGTAGTTTTTACACACTTATGTGTGTAAATTCTTATAGTCACTTTTTACACACTTTAAGTGTGTTATTTTGTAGAATTACACACTTTAAGTGTGTTATTTTGTAGAATTACACACTTTAAGTGTGTTATTTTGTAGAATTACACACGTGAAAGTGAGTAAAAAAGTGACTACAGGAAATTACACACATAAGTGTGTAAAAACTACACACTTGGATTTGCAGTGCATTGTCTGTCACAACTGTTCGTTATTTATTTTCAATTTCAGTAGAAAAGAACGAGTTGCAGTCAGCATGTTGGCAAGGATAATATAACCTGTTCATTTGTAATCGGAAAACTTTAAGGTGTACTTTCACAGAGGATTGCACTAGGGGAGATTGCCCGTTGTATTACATTGACGAAGCTCCGGAGTAGCGTCAACAACAAAAAAAAAAAAAAAGAAGAACGTTTGAAGAAACAAGGGGGATAGAGGGATAATAAGAGGAAGGCTCTGATGGTCGGTCAAGGGTGCACACGCAGGTCGAATAATTGATACTGCGAAAGTGTATCGGTGCCGTAGACCACAGGCGCCCGGAAAGGGGGGGGGGGGGGAGGAGTAGAAGGGTTTCGAGTAAAAGCCCAAGTCTTTCTCTCAGACTTATCGATAATTCAGCAGCAGCTTGACCGTTTCACTCTCCTCAAATTGGTAATACGTAGCTCGAAGAAAGCAAGGGAAAACCCCTACGTGTAAAACACTCGTATCGATAGATGCGATACATTCGACATATTTAATCGACGATGCAGTCCGCCATTATACCCCACTATTCTCATGATTAATATCTTTGATAATGAACGTGGCATGCAGGATCTGAATTGCACTTTACCAAAGCCTACCTCAAGGTAATCGAGCTTCAATCATAGGTTCGAAAGAAAGGATGAGAAAATTATATACTCGCGATACGAGAGCAGTAGCGAATTTCCGTCAAAAATCGAAATCCTTAAAAATCCATGTGAATTTTATTTACAAAGTAATTCATTTACCCCTTCGATTAAGTTTAATTAAATAAAAGTTAATTGGAGATAAGCCGGGTGTTTATTTTTTCTAAAGAGAAACCGCGTATTTTTAATGAAAGTTCGCTGGTTTTCGAGAACATTTTTGAGGCTCGTGCGATTAATTTTTTTTGCCACTTTGACGAAACATATGATTTGATTCATTGAAATCTGTTCAAATTTTAAGCTGCCGATTGGTTCATCGACGTACGACGATGTTTGGATTTTTTTTTTACATTTTAAAAATAGGACAATTGGTTTTTGCAAATTTTCGCTCTACTATCTCCTACTTTTATAATGAATTTTTTTGGAAAATCTTAAATTGCTCGATTAGCGACGTAAATTCGATGTAAAGGAAAGTAAAGTTTCGAAACTCTGATGGTTCGTCTTTCCGGCCAATTATTGTCCGTCTCTACTTCGTTGAAAATCGTAATAAATTTTTAAACAGTAAAAACGCTCATGAATGCGTATAACGTATGAAGGTACAAGCGAAATATGTGAGCCCCGCTATACACGATCCCCCGAAAAGAAAATTAAAAAAAAAAGCGAGAAAGAGGGAAACGGAGCACCCCTAGGATTCGCGCAACACGAGCAACGAAATTGCGGCGTGATATCGAGCTATCGGATCGGCATCCGTCATGCAACACGTCATATACATGTCTCCCTGCGTTTCTCTCTTTTGCCCCATGGCACTTTACGGTATATTCAACTGCTGCGGTGCAACACTGTAACCCTATATCTGTGATAACACGAACGTTGTAATCCGTCTGGCATGCGATCGCCACTTGAACGCGTCACGAGCTATACCCACCCCGTCTCCACACACGAAACGACAATTTCTGAACACTGTTATAATATATATATGGGTAATTCCACCAATTATATGCACAAGTTCTACCGGTAGGTCGGAATTTGATTAAAAAAAACTAATTACGCTATTCGATAGTCAGTATCGAAAATACCATCCATGATTTTTTTCAATTTTTCTCGTCCAGTAGTTTCGGAGCAATGGGGTCTCGAAATTTTCGAAAAAATCGATTTTTGAATTTAAAATATACATTCACAGTCGAGAGATGGAAAATATTTTTTTGTAAAAAAGTTTGATTTTCTAAAAAAAAAAAATGTTGCGACTCTCTCTGAAGTCATAAAGACTATTTTTTAAAATCGATTTTTGAATTTAAAATATACATTCCCAGTCGAGAGATGGAAAATATTTTTTTGTAAAAAAGTTTGATTTTCTACAAAAAAAATGTTGCGACCCTCTCTGAAGTCATAAAGACTATTAAAAATTAATTTAAAGTTGCAATACCAGTTTTTCTTGCCTTGCCGATAAATTTCAATACATTAAACTTTTTTTTTCGAAAAGCTGAGGTTTTTTTTTACATAAGAAATAGCTTTTTTGAGATGGGATGCGTGCAAACAGAGCCTGCGAAAAAAAATAAGTTTGTGGTTACATGTCGCGACGGTCGCTTGAACTACAAATGGAAAACTGAAAGAATATTGACTAGAAATATTTCAAAATACTTCCAAATGATCGATGCCGTTTTGAAATTAAAGTTTCGTGGAAAATGAGGACTAAAAAATAAAATGTAAAGTGATTCCAGGAATGAAGAATTTATTACTTTAACTTCTTTTTAATTTATTGATGTTGATAAAATTTTCACAGAGCAATATCCAGAGGTATTGTCAAGAATGATAATATAATATTGTGCTCCATTTGCAGTCATAGCTTTTGCAAACCTTGGTGCAAGATACTCCCGACACGTCTTATGGTGTTTCTTTGGAACAAAAGCAAAATCGATATTGTCAAAGGATTCACTTGCTCAATCGATCGATGCTTGGTGGTGTCAGGATTGCACTTTTTGTCCCCATCTGGAGGGACCCTGTGATAAATTGGCAGGTACCATCAAATGAGTAGCCTCTCGAAAGGCCCTTCAGATGGGGGTCAAAAATGCAATCCTGATACCACAAGCATTGCTCGATTGGGCAAGTGAATCCCTTGACAATATTGATTTGGCTTTTGTTCCAAAGAAACACCATAAAACGTGTCGGGAGTACCTTGCACCAAGGTTTACAAAAGCCGTTGACTGTATGAGGAGCAGCTCTTGACTATACACCTGAATATTGCACTATGAAAATTTTTTCAACTTCAATAAATGGGAGAGAAGTTAAAATAATAAATTCTTGATTCCTGAAATCACTATATATTTTAATTTTTAATCCTCATTTCCCACGAAACTTCAATTTCAAAACGGCATTTATCATTTGAAAGTATTTTGAAATACTTCGAGTTAATATATTTTCAGTTTTGAGTCATTTTTATTCGCAGGCTCGATTTGCACGCATCCCATCTAAAAAAAAAAGATGCTTTTTATGTAAAAAAATCTCAGCTTTTCGAAAAAAAAAAATAGTTTCATTGATCAAAATTTGTCGGCAAGGAGATAAAACGTGGTTTTAAAACATTAAATTAACTTTTCATAGTCTTTATGACTTGAGAGAAAGTCACTACATTTTTTCTTTTAAAAGATCAAACTTTTTTACAATAAAATTTTTTTATGTCTCTCGACTGGGAATAAATATGTTAAATTCAAAAATTGATGTTTTCGAAAATTCGAAAATTTCGAGCTCTCCATTGCTCCGAAACTACTGGACGAAATAATTGTAGATGGTTTTTTCGATACGGACTTTTGAATGGCGTAATCGGTTTTTTCAAATTCCGACTCACCCGTACAACTTATACATATAATTAGTTGAATGACCCTTATATTTATAAACTGAAGCTTTTATGTGAAATTTAAAAAATCCCTTATTTGTCTCTTTCTTGAAATAAATTGTTATTTCTTTTGTATCAGTATCAATGACTATAAGGCTTTCATTTTTCATTGAGTAAAATTTTTTTTTTTCATTTAATTTGAAGTTTTCCATTACAATGTAGAAAATAAAGATGAAAGGTAGAAAATAATTATAAAAAAAGCTCAATTTACATCGATTTTACGAATAAAATCATGCGAGTTGCGTTACTTTGCTTGTCAGAAGTCGATAAAATATATTTGTGTGTATAATATACATATGTCGTCATAGCGAAAGCTTTATTAATGCATGAAGGACGATTGTGTGGCCACATCAGGGCCAAGGCTTATACGTACGCGTTACCCTCGTCATGCACCACATACGCATACGCGGATAGACAGACATATATGTGTATATGCGTTGAAACGACGTGTATGTAACCGAGCGAAATAACACGCATTTGCGGGCTAATTTTGTGGGGGCACTTGGTCTGCCGGTGGCAGGAAAAGAAAGAGAGAGAGAGAGAGAGAGAGAGAGAGAGAGAGAGAGAGAGAGAGAGAGAGAGAGAGAGAGAGAGAGAGAGAGAGAGAGATTATAGGATATAAAGCGAAAATATAGACCAGTATCGAACATATCGTATTATACATTTAGGCCTCACGATCTTTCGTCACGCCTATTGTCCTCCGACCCCTGAAACATGGCATCAAGTCGTTTTTCAGACCTGTACGGTAAACATAAAAAAATTCTACCTAAAAATAATGAATTTTCCATTCGGCAGAATTACTAATCTTCAAAGCGCTAAATCCGTTGATGGTTTGAACAAAAAGAAAATGAAAATTGTGCGATTTTTTTTTTTAATTTAAAATCGACTGAGCTATAAGGAGGAAAAAAAATTCTCTCCGTCTCACTGGGCATGGAAAAAAAGCCAAACGAACAAATAGAGCATGAGCAGAGAGCGTGTGGGAATACGATTATACGGAAGGGTTGCTCGGTACTGCTATCTCTTGAGGGGATGCGAGGGATGGGCGGTTGAAACGAGGGGTAGCAGGCTTCCTGATTTATAACAGCGTGACGCGTTTAAAAGGCAATGATTTTACGGTGAAAGCTCGCGATCCTAGCGTCGCGATGACGCAGAGAAAGAGAACGGGATGGAGATTTTTTTTTTTGGTACGGGATGGAGAGTGTGCGAGAGAAAGAGAATTGAGGATTGAGAGAGCGACCACTTGCCCCGTTTAGCGACAACCTGGCAATTACCTGTAGGGCATAATTGTCATCCCTTACTGTTCGCTCCCGGGAGGCTCGGAAAGCCCGGGTTCAAGGGAGAAATCTCCAATGCAAGAGCCCCCCCCCCCCCCCCCCCCCCCTATGTGTACAACCTTTCTCTTTCTTCGTACGTTCACCGCTCTGTGGGGGCGTCGGGTCACGCGAGGCCGTGCCTGTCGCAGAAGTCCACGCGACTTCACCGCGGTAGCCACGCAATGCCGAAACAATACCGAGAGACTTGCTTTACCTATATCAGATTTCTAATTACTAATTTACCCCCTTCCAAATCTACCAACCCCAGCTCTCTTCTACCTTTTGGCTCTCGCGAAATCCACGGAACAAGGGGGGGGGGGGCTGAGGAAGAAATTGAACCATGAAAGACTCGGTAAAACAAGCAAGGATCTCGTAAAGTCCGGGCGAAAACGAACAAAAATAAATCGTGGCATGAGAAATCTGTTGGCTTTCTCCAGATTTTGGGGCCTTGGAAATTTCTTTCATTTTTTTACCTTGGTAACAGGGATCATGTGATATTACATTGAACATGAGATATTACATTCTTAGATTCAAAATTAAAACAAGTTATTATTGCGGTAGTCGTCAGTTTGCGGGTATTTATCTGCAGCAGGAAAAACACCCGAAAATAACTTGATAAATTGAAGGTTAATTCGGTGTAATGCCCAGGTATTTTAATGCTATGCAAGATTTATCTAGGCCTGAAGAGAAAAGTGGATTCACTTTGAGAAGGTGTCAGGAGGGATGAGCAAGAGTCAGAGCAATACGAGAAACAGGGTGAAGGTATGTGTACACGTATACTTGAAAGCAGGACAATAATTGCTCGAATTAATTATTGCCCCGCACGAATGTCATGCGTTTCTCTGTAATTAGCCGTGGGAGAGAGGCATAATTTAAAGCGAGTCGAGTTGTTAACAATATCGTCGTCGTCGTCGTCGTCGTTTCTCAGAGGTTCTGTACTTCGTCTACGTGCCTCCGGCGCTTTCTGCTACTTGATACATACATATATACGTTCATACCATATAGATGCTACGGGACTCGGCCAACCCCTGGAGAATCCAGCGCACGTTGCACAGCGAGAGGGTAGCGAACGTTGCGGGGGCCGGGTGTTCAATGTTCGACTCTGTCAACTCACCCCCCCCCCCCCTTCCCATATGATTCATACAGAGCGTCGCGAACTCAAAGACGACCAGCCAGGGCAACTTCCACGCTAACAAAACTCTTCGCGATTAAGATACCCGCGCGAGAATTTGAATACTCGACGATCTCAATAAAAAAAAACAATTTGATTTCTTCAGTGAGCCCTCTTAAAACTATCGCTGCTATTTGGTAACATCACGATTATGATTTTTCTATTTTAGTCACAATTATTGTTTAAAGAAAAAAAAAAAAAAAAAACGTCGATTCCTGGACAAAATTTAGAGTCTTCTTCGCAGTAGGGTAGACTCATCAGTTGTGATCATTGTACCGGCGTAATATTTCGATATTCAAGATGTTTCCGGAACACTATCGATTGCTTTATCGAATAACTACTAATTTATTTCAACGAAATATGACGAAGTGTGTCAACGCTGAGCGATTTGTGTACTTTTCTTGTACGGTTTCACATATCTAAAGTCATTACGCCCCATCAAAAATTTATATTCTATCAGTTGAAGCTCATTCTTCTGGTTATAATTACAAAAAACTGCGATGTCTCAGCTAAAATTCCTGAAAAATACGTGGTGGCGAAAAATGATACATTTAAAATGCGATTGTTCTATCTGTGGCCAGCTTATGGCCAATCCCAATTCAAACTGCTTGGTGGCCACAACTGGTACTTCGGATGGCCACAAGTAGTATAATTAGGAGTATGAATGAAGTTTTTTTTTTCAATCATTGAGGCGCATAGTAGCTTAGTAAGTAAAAATAATGAGGCCGTATTTTTTATTTTTCGTTAAAAATGACAATTGCACCTGTCATATGCAATTTAATTTCACGGATTTTGATATATATAGATATAGCGTAACATGTGTGACGTCATAATGTTATATTTTTTAATTTGTTATATTAACGGTAATTTTGATTCAAATAAATAAATAAAAAATATACACTAAATATTTTCCCCTAAACTACCAGATTTTTAAATAAAAAAAATTTCATTTATACTCTCAATTGTGGCCACAAATGGTGAAAATGGCAGCTACAAGATAATTTCCTATTTTATTATTTATCATGATCAGAGAAGGTTTTAAATGATAATAATTCGATTCTGTATACCTTTTAGGTTACATCGAGCACTTTTTCAATTCTGAATTTGCAATAATGTGAACACTGTTCGTAAATGAATATTCAAAAATGCTTAAAGTGCCCACAACTGGTACTCTACCCTATATTCTCACGCTGACTACATCGGATACGTCATAAAATTTTTCACTTTAATACACAGACAATGAATACCAGGGTGACGATAAATATGAAAAATCGTAAAAATTGTTTACAGCGGCTGTCGATAAAAATTTGATAAAGTAGAAAGCTTGAACCCCAATTGTTTCGTTCAATATAGCGACTCCGTTGTCCTTCGCCCTTCTCTCGCATCTCCGAATCGACTTTATATTTTTTCAATATGACGCATCGATAGCTAAAGACACACGGGGTTCGAATTCCCCTCTATTGCATTCGAGGTTTGCTCGAGTTCTTCACCCGCACTCCTGAATCTTCTCTCTCTTTTTTTTCCCCTTCTCATCCTCCCTAAACGAATAAACTCTCTGTGATATGGTTCTCACTCGATTTTCTCTCGATATTACCACACGTCGTATCGTCTTTCGTGAATAAGTTATTTCGTCGTGTGTGTATATATATATACATGGGGTACAAGTGCGACCACTTATGCATATACGCGCAATCACGAAAACCAATTGGGAATGGTAAGTATCGCTTTGCCGCGACGGTGTCTGGGCTTTTAACGTCAGTATCAACTGCGCGATACGACGCTATATAGCTATAATCTTTCGTTCTCATTCTCTCTCTCTCTCCCTCTCTCTCTCTTTCTCTAATGGACGATGGGGGATATGATGAAGGAACGAAATACCAGGGATTTTAGATGCGCGGGTCGAGTAGTTGACTCGATATATCCTGTGAAGCACACAGATATATCCTCGAAGCATGCGAGCGTAATCACCGTCTTCGCGTTGCGTCTTCGTCTTTCTCATTGCACCTTCGATACGCTTCATGATATACCATTACACGTTCATCGCACACCATCTCATTTTCACCCCTTTGGTACTCTGGCACAAGAGCCATACATCGTACAAATGCGAGCTAGCTAAAGCTAGAATTGTGGCATGAGAGAGAGAGAGAGAGAAGGCCTATTGTAATTTTCGTACGTGAATGAAGTTATATGTGTAAGAAGAAGAACGGTATAGGGCATGCGGAGCCAAATTCGTGTAAGCTCAAACACGTTTCTACACCGCGTGCTGCCGGGTAATGGATACGACAGAAGGATACGAGTAAGCATTGGCAACACCCTTTCCACTTTGGCAAATCTCTGCGAGAACGTTGAATCATCTATACCACCTAGGCAAAACGCTCCGCGCTCTCGCCAGGTGAAGGGTGCACCGAGATTCAACCTCGTAAGTGGTTGAACGTTAACGCGCAATGTAATCTGAGGCTTGACCCCTCCCCTCAAATTACCGGTCGATATACATCGGGATTGCGAATGCGCAATAATACTTTCTCGTTCTTGATCTTGTTATATCATGTGCAAGAATGATATCATTTGACAGCTTGAAAGAAAGTTCGTTTTTTTTTTCCGTGATTGTTTTAATCATCTCAAAATTATAACGATTTTTCTTCGTACCTTGGAACAGGAATGATCATTCTTATATTTTCTACAAATAATTTTTATGAAGAGTTTACACATTGATGAAATGATCTGTTAAAAAATAATTATGTAAAAAAATATATTTATATTGCTGGAGTAATTAAATTATGAGTCTTAAAATGATGAGACCTTTTTAACCCTTGTTAAAAATTGATATAGTCAAAACGTTATATATTTCACATAGTTTCCCAGTATATGAGAGAGTGAGAGTGAGATGGTAAGTCTGGAAGCTTTCCCGCGAGCGTTTTGAGAAGATTGAAATGTAAAATTTTGCACGGTCCAGAACTTTGGAGTGAGCGCGGTGGTATGACGAGAGACAAGAGAGTCCGAAGCCTACTCCGTCTCTCGCAATGTGAATATATATATATATATATATATATATATATATATATATATATACACGAATTGAAATATTGTTAAGTGTAAATATCATTCGTGACAGTTAGATGGATGGACGCGGGCATTGGGGTGAATAGACGGGCAGTTTATGGGGTCGAAGAAGACTAACATCACGGAGCAGGGTATAGAGAACGCACGCATTGTCTGTTCCCGCTGTCTCATGTTGGCTTCTCTGATGTGGTCTGCGGCGAGAGAGCTTAATAACCCCTCTTTCCTTCTGGACCTCGTCAAACAAACGGTAAGGGACTCGAGGGGGGGTTTCGCGATAGTGCAGCCCCTCTGAGGAAGGGCTGAAAGAGGGTAGGACCGAGTTTAAAGTGTAGCATCGTTCACAAAAAAAAAGAAAAGTCACCTAGCCTCGTATACTGTCAACAAAACGGAAGTAGGGTACCAAAAAAAAAAAGTCCAATAAGAATTTTCAATCGCGAATCATATATAATTTTGGTTAGCCCTCGAAAAGCAAAGTAAAAGCCAGCAAACATCGAGGGGGGTCGTATATAGCGTCTGGAGGGTCTGGTAAAGGGAAAATGCTCGCAAATGCTGGCAGAGTGAGTGCAGGCGGGAATGGCTCGCGCATCGACTGGCACCGACTAGTACTGATATTACCCCCATCCTTGCAGTAAACCTACTGCCTGCCTGATAATACCTTCTCTCGCTCTTGCACTATACCCGGCTATTTTGCAAAGAGAGTGCAAAGGGTTGAGTGTACGAGCGAAAGACAGAGAGAGAGATAGAGAGAGAGAGAGAGAGAGACGACGTTAGGTGTGTGTACCTAGGTACCCACTTCTATTCCCGGGATCAATTAATTCCGGACGCTTAATGCCCATCTAAAGACACGAGGCCGAAACGAGAAAGGTAGACGCTTCGAGGCGCTTGCGAGAAGCTCACACGGGATTTGAGACGAGTACGAGCGATAACGAAGGCATATATATATATATATATATATATATATATATATATATATATCCCCTTGGTTTAAGGCCTAAGCAACCACAGCTACGCCAGCCACCCCGTATATATGTCTACGTGCTCTCTAAACTTCCGATAACACCATCATGGACGGTTTGTGCTGTTTTACCTTCATCCCATCGTCACGCGATTCTTTTGGCAACGCGTTCGTAAAAGTCACTTTTCGAAAGAGGTCGAAGCCTTCAACCATACCCGAGTCATCGGACGATTACGTTGAAGCTTTTGCAAAACGTAACGAGTGAACGACGTGAATCCTCGATCCCTCGACAACTTAAAAACTCAAAAATTTATAGCATATATACCAGCAAGCATATGCTAGCAAGTTGTAACTTGAATTTTACCTTGGATCTTCATTGGATGACAAAAATCGTCAAAGTTTTCATTTTTTTCTTCATTTTATAGCACAGAGTGTTGCGAGTTACGATTTCGAGTCTTGCGAAGGGTTCAAGGATAAGCGTAATCCGTAAAAATTTCGCGAATCTCGTTTATATGTATAGAAAAGAAATATATATGTACCGTACATAAAAGTTCATTTACGTAATAGTATACTATGAAAGGTATACGTCTAGAGCTGTTTCGAACAAAACTTTATTCGGGAGGAAATTCTCGCACGGAAAGAGCCAACGTCAACCTTAATAAGCATCTATCTCAACGTTATTTTACAGCGGCGTGCACGCATCTTGCAACGTTCTCTCGAGTAGATCTCGAGTCTGCGTGAAAATATGGAGGAGAGCTAGAAAAGGGGTATGATGAAGACCAGAGCAATGTACTCCCAGGAGTATTCTAATTGTTAGAGACAGTGGTAACGGATGAAAATAACTCGAGGAAGGAAGTAATGCGAGAAGCCAAGTTCCCCCAGCATTACTGTACTATACTTGAGTCAACGACGTTGTCAGAATATAAAGAGAGAGAGAGAGAGAGAGAGAGAACGTTATGTGGAAAGCAAAGGATGAAAAAGGATTATTAGAAAAAGATAACTTTTCTTGAATATTTGCTGAAATTTTCATTATTTATATTTATTTATAGCTTTTCCGTAATACATTTCATGAACCAATATTCATTAGTTTACACATGTGAAGAGCTAATTCTTTCGTTAACTCGGAAATCACTCTCTTCCTCTCAATTTCTCTGACACCCCTATATCTCTACACCAGACTTAATTCCAAAAGCAAAATTAAGTACCTAACCCCTCCGACGATGGCAAATACGCTCGTTGGAGTTTTGACGACAACGAAAGCCAGCCAGTCGGGAAAGCTTCTCCGAGGTTCGTCTTTTCATCGTGCATATACTCATCGTTAGAACCAGAGAAAACAGGCAGTGACGAGAGAAACGAGGGATGAAAGTTTGAGGCGAGAAGAGGATAGGGCTAGTTTCTAGCATCACTCCATTTCTCGTATAGTCACGTGAACAAACTCTGCGAGTCTTGCCAATCGCTTTTCCTACCATCTTGAGCCTTCAACTCGAGGAGAAAAAGTGTGTTGATCCTGAATTAAAAAAAAAAAAAAAATAAAAAAAGATCCAGGAAGACTGGAAATGGGACTGGAAAATTCAAGAGGTAAATTAAGTGTCGCACCGGCAGGATTCTCAGGAAGAAATGGACAGGACGAATTTTGATGGCTGCTGGGGTTTCAAAGTTTCGAGAAGGAATCGAGGATGATGGTCTGCGAGAGTTGGTTGATCTTCCCTGGATTCCTTTAGATGAAACGAGGCACAATCTCGTCGTCGTGGTCGACGACGACGACGACGAGTTTCTCTACAATCCTGAGACTCGATTTTCCTTCTGGTAGCTCTCTTATACTCTCAACCAACCCATCTACCCGTTCCTATAGCAAAGCATTGCGCGAGAAAGAAATTCGAGAGGATTTCTTGCTCGCGCTTTCTCGATCCAAGCTCGAGTGAGCGTTGAAAAGTTCCAGCATAGAAGAAACGCCACTGTCGATAACCTCGCAAGTTTGTCTCTGAGACTCCATGAAAATGACCTGATGGATATTTTTCCCAATTAAAAATACAAATCTGCCAAATTTATTTGGATAAATGTGAATTGGTTGAAACGGAAAAAAATTTTTGAACGATACGACGAGGCACGTAGCGAAAATGAAGTGAAATAAATGGAAAAGAAAAGGACGAGAATAAAGTAAGAGTCGACGACAGCCACCGCGCTCTCTTCTCTCGTCCTAACGACGAGAAAACGTGCGGGAAGACGAAGATCCGAGTTGACGTTGAAAACGACGACGTTGGCCCCGTTACCCGTGCGACTGTCGCTCACAATTAGCAGTTCTCCCGCGGGATATTCCCGGTGTACAACCGAAGCACAGAACGGAACGAGTAAAACTCATGAAGAGCCGAAAGAGGATAGCGGAGAAGAGTCGAGTCCCAGGACGACTCGTGCACGCGACGCTCTTTGTATTAACTATCCTAGTGGATCCTTCCTGTCAACCCTTTTCTCTCATCCGTTTCCCATTCCGGGCTCTTCTCTACTTCTTCCTCTTCTTATTCTTCATCATCTCAGGTTTATCCCTTTCCTACCCCGAAATTCTGTTGTGCTTCGCTCTTATTCCAACAACTTTACAGTCACCTACAGGGCCGAGTGAATTAACAATTGCCCTTGACTGTAAAAAAGGTATTTGGTAAAGTCAGAATTGGTAGAAACAGCAGCTGGAAAACCCGAAAGAAGGAGAAATGCTTCGTCGAGTAGTAACGACTTGTATATATATCACGATATGAATTGAAACAGCCAAGTGCATAAAGTTACTATAAAAAAAAAGTGTCTAGTAAAGAAAAATACCATGGAAATGAAAATAACAATTCACTCAGCAGCAACGACTTCATTATAAGTCACAGATATAAATTAAAACTATACCCGAGGGTCAATATTTTCCTTATTCACCCGAGAACTTTACACAACTTAACGCTTCTCTGATTTCATTGGTCATTTTCCCGTTTCAATTCGATATCGATATTCTCTCGCGACGTCGACGTCTCTTATACAACTTACCAAGCATGATAAATTGAACGGAATGAAGTTTCTCGTAGCAATCACGAACCCGCGGGAAAAAAAAACCGAGTGGAAAAAGTGATAGGAAACGAACGTACGAGTACATTCAGTGGTAAGATAGTTTATAGTCAAGGCACAAATTGAAACTGTTGTGCAAGTTCATGGGAGAGCTTTTTTCAAATCGTAAATCGATGTGCAGCGAGCCGAGGCTATAAGACAGAGTTGTGCAAACGATTTTACATTGCGCGATGCGAGGGGTATATGCGCGACGGGTCGTGGTTGCTTCGGTATAGACGCGATGGTCCGTTATAAGGGTAGTGAATGGGCAACGCGCGAGAAAGGTAGATACGGAGAGGCGGGAGAAACGCGAGCGAACGATGGAGCCGAGAGGACTCCGGCTCGCCGTAGGCAGGGACACCTCATTAATATTTAGACGTATTTTGAGCGGCGGGCAACCACGAGAGAATCTCGAGACCATATCTCCATCGTCACCATCGCACCTCTCCCGACTTTATACATAATTATTTGCGGGAGATTGGCGAGCGTCGAAGTGATGGGGAGGGGATGATGTTACCTCGGGCATGGTTCGCTTATATATTTATGTATATATATACGCGTGTATGTGTGTATACGTTCAGTACGGTGTAGCAACATTCTACATCAAACGAGCTTTCAAAACCTGTACGGAATTTGAAAACGAGAGAGAACGAAACAGTGACGAGATTTTCAAAGTAGCTACAGCAGCGTGGATCAGACTTCGAAAATTACCGTGGCTATAGATACAAAAAAAGTATACATATATATAATACATCGCAAATTGAATGCTTACACGTGGACACGTGTACTAAAGATCTCGGAGAGAGTTTGTCACGAAATTTGAAAGTGATCAACGGTGTATTCATTTGAATGTCGTTAATTAGATCTCCGTTTCCATGAGTTTCTCATTCAGTTTTCACTATTCACCCGGTGAGAAGCCCGTCTGGTTTCATTTTCCGGACGAACCAGTGACGAATAAAGAAAGGGAGAGAGAGAGAGGGAGGAAGAGAAAGTCGAACTTGTGAATTGACGATGAAGAAAAACGTATACATAGTGCGAAGAAATTTTTTGGTTTTCTTCAGTTTCGAGAAACCTCGTAGCGCATTCGATTGCCAAGACGGAAGATGAAAACGAGAGACGAACTCTCGGAGACTTTCTCGAGAACGACAGCACATAGAATAAAACTTCTTCGCGAACTCTCTCGTATTTATATTTCCATCTTATTTCCGACGAATAAATATTAATTTCGTACCAATATCCCACTGCTGTGCCAGAAAAGCACCCTGTTCTCTCTCACAGGTATATTCCTGACTTTCTTCTGGATTTTCATTGCACGATACTCGAGCAATGATGTTTCTTTGTTATTTTTAAAAAAGAATTAGGGTAGACTTTTGGCTCGTGTAAATTTACCGACTGTTTCGAGGACGCAGTAAAAATTTGAATTTATCGAGTGAGGGTTTTCTCCCAAAGTCACCCTTATACATTGAGAAATAAGAGTCTACGACCTTGCCTAATCGATCGGATATGAGTTTTAAAAAGTTTATATACAAAAACACCGCCTGGTGGTCCTTTGGCTTTATCTCGCTTACTCTGCATCGTTCTCGGGCTGTGTCGGAGAAAACGATAGAAAACCGAGAGAGAGAGAGAGAGAGAGAGATAGCGAACGTTGGTAGAGTACAGAGGGCGAGAATGCCGAGAAACGCCATAGCGCGCCAACGAAAAGGCGAAGTCTGTAAATTTTCTTACATTTTATGAGCCATCAGAATTTCATAACCCCGAGCCAGTCCGCGTGGTACTTTGCACAGGAAAACTTTTCACCGGTTCGAAGCTTGCTGCTGCTGCTGCTGCTTCTCTTCTTGTCTTTCTCTTTTACTTTTTCCTTTAAGCCCTGCTCCTTCGCTCGCTCGACATTCGAAGCGAGAAAGGGAAAGACGAAAGTGCGCTTTGCGCAAAGAGTTGCAACGCGACGACGTAAAAGGAATGAAGTAGGCGAGCCTGGGCAAGCTCTAGGCTCTAAACGTGAGAGACTGAGAGCCATTGTGGATATATTATACCGAAGCAAAGATCGCAATAACGTTTAAGGAGATGGGACAGTTAAAAAAAAAAAAACCCCCGAGCTTTTTCGAAACGGTTATACCTTCAGTGCTCCGATGCTATTCCTCATTTTATAAGGCTACTATTATACCCTGGCATGTCTCTAAGTACATTTGAAAATTCACTTCACTAAAAATTCATTATTTTTTGTCAGAGTTCATTGATTTTCAATCGAATTACGTAATAAACTTTGTAAATATCATTCAAAGCCACACAAAAGTATTCCGTTCGAAAAGGTTTTATTTTACCAGTTCCTTTCAATGCTAACGTTTAAATAATTGAGAAATAAATTTTTAAACATGATACCGTTAGGGAAAAAATCGTGTCTGACAAGAAAGCTTGTCTCCGCATTGTCAATCAAGTCCAAAATGATTTCAGAGCAAACTTTTTAATTTGTTCATAGATTAAAAAAAAAAAAATAGGTCGCGAATTGAACGCGCGTATGCAACGTCACGTTAATTGATGCCAAACCCGTGCTGTATATAAACGCTCGGCGTGACCGTAAACGAAAGATCAGGCCCGCGAATTGTTTCGCGTGTCAATTCCGTTCACACCCTCGCGTGACTCTTCATCGCACTATTCTCGCAGAGTTCGCCGGGTCGCTCCACCCTGCATTGTTCGCTCTGCTGTCGTGCGCGAATTATATGTATTATATCCGGGACTTTCCGTCCTTCTCTCGAAGCAAGACGCCAAGTTAATTCACGTTTCGTGACTAAGACCGACCGAGAGCTCAGAGTGACCAAAGAGCAGCGAGAAAGAGCAAAATGTCCACGGGAAAACGATATATTTTACGATCAAGCGATATAAACGATTTTACACGTCTGTGTGTTGATTAAATGTACATCATACTGGAATTAAAAGTTTTTTTTTTCCATGTCCATTAATCTTATTCGTTGCTCAAATAACGTTTCTTGGGGCGGAAGCGATTTTTTCCGATTCGAAAAAGGATTTACCATCAGACATAGAGCAAAAATAAAAGCTTTCTCTCGTGATCTTTCTTGTCCTCGTACGCGCAAATTATTTCAAGCTCAGTATCATGCCATAAGTGGGCGTCACTCGTCGGCAGCTTCGAGCGACCCTTCGGGAATATAGTATGGAGCTTGGGAGCTTTCGCAGAGGTCTATTGTATAGTCTTGTAGCTATGATTCGATCGAATGAATAAAAAAAGAGCCTATACGACGAGGATTCTCGCGACTGTATATAGATTATGCGGGAGTGTGTGTGTGTGTGTGTATTTCCCGTCGGAGAAGTTTGTTTCGACATATGAACGAAAATAAAATCCCGAAACCGATATATCGTCTGAATAATCGTAAGCAACGAAATTTCTGCAAAAGGTGAATCCTGACGACGATGAAATTATAGATTCGAGAACTTTTTTCGATATTCCAGCAAAAGCTCATGGAAATATTTCAATCGCATTTGTTTATTCGGAATATATATCAGTCCTGTTGTTATTGACAATCACGACACTGAAAGGAGAAAATGGCGAGAGACAAAAAGTTCTACACATGCTTCGTTTATATAACTATGGATAAAAATTATGTTATATATCAACGCTCGAAGACATTCAGCCGGATGGACACAAATCGACGAGATCCATTTAGCGAATGGAAGATGCCTATATTTGTGTGTGCTTCTTATACTATGGCTAACTCCCTTTATACGTCCGCGATGCTAACAGTTCTATGCGATCGGGAAAACCGACAAAACACGTGCGACGCAATAATTGCAGTCATTTCGAGCCATTCGGTTTATTGGAAAGACTCGGCCCGAAGATAATCTCATCGCCCCAGTTTCACGTACCATCCATTTGGACCTAATACGTGACACGTAACTCGCGGTCTATCCGCTCGGGAAATTTCGGCCTCTCTCTCTCTCTCTCTCTCTCTCTCTCTCTCTCTCTCTCTGGCCCCTTTTGTGTCTGTGCAAACGAGAGAGAGAGAGATTACGGTTCGAGAGAGCTTTCATCGAACACGAGAAGGAAAAAAATATAATTTCTTATTTTTGTCATTCTCTCTTTGCCCGAAGATCAACGCGGGAGATTATTATCGTTGATCATTCAGACAGGCATTCGGTATGAGATTTGGATTTCGAGTATAAATTATCAGTGATTAGACGAGCATATTATCGTAAGTAATTTTAATGCCTGTTTATTTATGAGTGATCGTCATTTCGTTAATGACAATAAAATTGATTTAATAATCATTATTTTAACCGATCTATACCCCGTATCATAGAATTTCTCATTAAAAACAAAGGAATAGTATTTTTATTGTATTCTTTTCTAATTATTACTATCAAATAAATGATGGATCGTACGAACAACGCGCGCCAATTGATAACTAACCAAATTTACGTCAGAAACGAGTGAAACTATTCTCCATCTTAATTCAGTCAAGTTCAAGAAACTCGTATCTTTATTTTCGTATAAAAAGGGGAGGGGGGCGACAGGAGAAGCGACCATGATGTACGAAGGCCCCCCCATAGTGCGCTCGAAACGATAATATATCTCGGGGGTTTTGGTAGAGGGAAGAATGTGAGAGTCAGGGGGGGTGACAAGTTCTTCGCGAATCGGGCTCAATGGTCCAGAACTGATCGAATCATCGGGTTCTTCGATCCGTAAGATTCGAGAGAGCACGAGTTTCCGGTACGCAGGTGTTTATCCAACCGTGTTTTTCAACGCAAAACATAGAAACATATTTCGATGCTCAGACATGCAAGAACCCCACACATGCAAGAAAAAACCCACATACACACGTTTTTTCATGCCTTTTGCAAATAATTCAACGCGCTACACACACGCATACTGCGGTAAAATTATTTATCTCCCGCCAATCACTCAGAGGAAAAAAAGACAATATTTCTCTTACTTATCTACTTACAGTTCCGTAAATCTTGTCAGGATCACTGTCCCATCCTCGAAATCGCACCACCGTCACGAATGTCCACCACCATCGGTATCTTTCTCTCTTTCTCTCTCTCTCTTTCTCTCTCTCTCTATCAGTTCGTATTTACTTCAAACGGCTTTTAACTTTGAACTCGTGGATGGATCGACAATCGTCCAATTGCAATTGCGATTTTTACATCTCTTTTCACGCTTTTCTTCCCCCCGTTAACTCGACGAACAACCAAGATTTGATAATTTTCAATCCGGAAAAAAAAACAAAACAAAACAAAACAAATACACGCTCGATTTACTTCGATTTTTCTTCGTCGTTTTCCGGTACCGCGCGATCGTGAACACGAAAACTTGCCGAGGGGGAAAAAAAAAAGAAATTGTCTTCTCTCAGTACGCGACTGGAGATGAAAACCAAAAAAATTATTTCTACTGGATTTCTGTTGTTTTTTTTTATTGCTAGTCGTGGGCACAACGATGCTTTCGATGCAGCTGCCGTTAAGTGTGGTGCTTCTCCGGGACAGATGCAGCGTAGTCGTCAGCGAGAATACACCTCGAGCTCGTCGTCCAGGTCGTCGTGATCGTTCGTGAGGTAGACCGGGCAACAAGCTCCGCTCATGCTTGCTGTTGGTGAATATCTCGCGGGGGTTTGCCACTCTCTCTCTCTCTCTCTCTCTCTCTCTCTCTCTCTCTCTTCATCATTCACGCTTCATTCTCGTCTCCTCTCTCGCTCTCTCCGTACGTTTCGCACGCCTCGTGTTCTCCAGCTTTCTCGGTGCCTTGCTCTGCGGTATCTTTTGGGCAGCGGTTGCGCGAGCGGTCGGAGGCTAAGGGGGGAATCACCATGAGCAGGGTACGAGGACCAGCAGAGAGCAGCGGAGAGGCAGCAGCGGAAACGACGCTGGAAACGACGACGACGACGACGACGACGATGGTGGTGGCACAGGCGACGCTGAAGCCTCCGTCGTGGGAGGAGGTAAAGTAGACGGAGATTGTGAGGTCGAAGGGGGTAGGTTCGGTAGTGGTAGCATTGGTTGGCGTAGGTGGGCCGCGCAGCGTACCACCCGTAGTCGCCGCTGATTGGACCACCCCCATTTCTCACTGGCACTCTCAGCCACCTCCCCTCTCAACCTGCTATTCCTCCGAGTCATCCTACTCCTCTGAGTCGTTTCTCCCTTACTCTCCTCTTACTCTCTCCTATTCTTCCTCTCCGTCTTTTTCTTCTTCTTCTTCTTCTTCTTCTTCTTCTCCTCCCGCTCATACCTCATCTGCGTCAGAGATACAGAGCCTGCACCTACATGCCCATATCGGAGGGAGGATACTCTACCTCCCTGCCTTCTATTCATATTTCGTCCTTTTTTCCGAGCTATCGTACATATATGGGCTATTTCATCCCTACTCGCACGCAGCATCGGATCAGACCAATTTCAATTTCTCTGAGGCTGTGTGTAAGTCATGATGAAATGCACCATATATAGAATCGAATGTACGTATGATCGCAGGCGCGTGCACACAGCTCGGGTACGGACTCGTACGGCTTTTAGTGCCTCTGCGAATATCTCTACCATTATTCGGACTGATGCCATGCTGCTTTTATTTTTGTACGAACGAAAAGACAGTGGTCCATCTACATGGCCTTCATGGGATGGTATTTCGCCAGCCAACACCAAGCAACACACCCTTCCAACGAAACGCGTCACACAACCCCCTCCCGAAGAGGATCCGCGATTGTGAGGAGAGTACCAGGCATGAAACCCCCCGACGAGCTCTCGGCGTATAAGAATTCGGACCACCCACGACTCGCGAAAAGCTCCGAGTTATTTCTCTCTCTCTCTTTTCGTTCGAGCTTGCGTGGTCTTTTTCTTTCTCTCTCTCTCTCTCTCTCTCTACTTCCTTCTGCTTTGCTCTCATTTTGTGTACATGGAACCAAGATGTACGCTCGGAGAACCAGCCGGGGGTTGGTAAATCAGCTCGAGAGATAGTGAGAAAGAGCGAGAGAGGGAGAGATATACAAGGCACGGGAAAACGAAATGGAGATTTGGATGAAGTAGAAAAGAGCGAGTTATTTTGTAGGAAATAAATGTGATGCAAGATGAAACTCATGGCTCAATGAAAAAAAAAAAAAAAACGTATCGGCAACCTCGATGCAATTGGAATGACATCAACGTGGAATAACGCCCGATAAAAGGGGAATTCGTTCTGGTGATTATTGAATATTGCGATATGTTATAAATATATTGTACTTTGGAATTCTTCGAGTTTGCACGCTCGTGATAAATCGTATGATCGCGTGGTGTGCCCGTTAATTGAGCCGGGACGATGGGTCACGCCGAGGCCTCGAAGCCGAAACGAATCGGTTTAAAATTATATATGCTACGAGCGTCGTTAAACGAAGAGTCGTACGAACATGCATTGATGCATTATGCTCGAGACGAACGCTCTATATATTCACAGCAAAACGAATCGAGCCAAGTACCTCTTACCTGATGTTTAACAAATAGCGCGAGTGAAATCTATAGGAGTTGCGTTTGATATGGAAAAGGGGAACACCGCCGGAGAGATATAAATCAACGCTTGAATGCTTCGATAAGCGTTCACTGGGTTAACGAGCCTATGTTATGCATGATAAACCGCTATAATTATTATTACCACGAAAAACATATTGACGACTTTGATAAATATTTTTTCACGCTCTATAATAATTGAAACGATTAATTAATTACTCACGAATTACAAATGCCATGGATATGTTTACCACGGACTTTTCCGTGGAAATTCCCGCAGCTTTGATTTCAGTGATACGAGTCGATGACACTATCTCGGGCACAGTCAGGCACAATGTTGATGAGAATTATTTTTCGAAAAAAACACTTTTACGATTAAGCACGGAATATTTTTTTATTTCGCAAAATGTCGAAGAATTTTTCAGAGTTCAGTCGCGACCATCAAGAGTTTAGCCATCTTTGCAAGTGCATCCGACGGCAGAAATTCGCCGACGGAAATGTCCCGAGGTGCATTCACTTCCCTCGATGTTTCTCTCACTGCTACTTTACTTCGACGATTCGAGGTTTTCTCGTTCGATGAAAAAATTTGACGAAATACGAATCCGAGGTGATTGAATGATTGGAATCACGTCTTGGCTGCTCGTGAAGCAACGGTTAAATCTGGACTATTGAAATCGTAGATTTCTCTCCGAAGAGAGGATCTCGAGAAGGTTACCGCGGCAAGACGATTCCGAAAAGGGGGGCCACACGAGATTATTATGCCAACGCAACGGTAGAGGTTTCGACGAACTGTTAGGAAACATAGGGGCGAGGGGGAGGGGGGGGGGAAGACGCGAGATGTAGCACAATCCGAGACCTAGACACTACTGAACCAGCCCCATGGCAAACCTTGTTAACGGCAGTCGACAACCAAGTTTAAACTTCGGGTAACAATCCCCCTACGAAACTCTATCTATATCTGTATATATATGTATGTTCCTTCTCCAACAGCTTTCTCTCTTCGTCTTTCCCCCTACCCGTTCACGGGTTCATCGTCTCTCAAACTCTCTCCCCCCCCCCCCTGTCCCCCTCGTTTTCCGATTTGAAGTTTACCGAGAAAACGATCTGCCCATCGTTCACATGGTGGCCAAGAGGCACTAAATATTTCACAAAAATGGAAAATCTTTCCGCGGAATGTTCAGATTTAATCTGGCGAAGCGATCGAGAAAACAAATGTGAAGCTGCTGGACGAGTACTAGCAACGAAAGAGGGGAAAAAAAAAAAAAAACAAGAAGAATGCACAACAGAAGAAGAAGGAGGAGATGACTTCCTCGGTATCGAAAGTTATCGCTGAGCAAAGTCCTCGCGACAACATCGTGAATAGTGTATCGCGACGAGGAGGCGAGCCAAGTTCATCGAGCGTTCGCGTGGAGCGGTAACCTTCGCGGACGAGCTTTGGCTATGTGTGCAAGAAGAAAGAAATGGAGAACGAGAGAGGGCACACGTTTGCCGGTCTTATACGCTGTGCTTTGGCTAACTCACTGGGAGAAACTTGGTAGCCGGGCGCTATGTTACCCGGAGCAACAAGAAAGAAGTAACTATCGCCGAGACTAGTTTGTTCAATGGCACGGCCACGTTGCAAGACTAGAGCACGAAGAACCACGAGACAGAGAAAGTGTTCTGATGTGTGCCGCGAGCGCGGGTTAAGGGGATGAAATAGAGCGTCGAGGTGGGAGAGGGAGTTAAGCTGAAGCGGTGCGGTGGTGTCCCAAAGTTCTTCGCAAGAACAAGAACAAAGTTCCCTGTTCGAAGCTCTCTGTCTCGTTTCTCTCCGCGCCTCTCCTACTCAAAACCTCTGAAGTCTGTTAACCCCTTCTTTCCCTTCGCCCTTTTCACCCCCTCTACGGTGTTCAACCCAGTGAGAGAAAGCTCTAATGCACGCAGCCCCGAAAACTTGGCGATGCTTCGAGAACTCAACAGCAGTCACCTTGAGGAACTTTCATTGAGTGTCAATCGAAGCCCCAATTTCCGAGTGCGTCTGCATTCCTTTCGACGATTGTGCAAACGTAAATTGTAGAGCTCGAGGAAACGGGGCTATCACAGGTCGCATAATAAGAAGTCTTTGTTCGGTTATAATTTTTTTTTTTTTAAACAGAAACGAGTATTTGTAAGCATCATGTGAACGAGAAAGTCGAAGAGGAACGATTTTACACGAGAAAACCCGAGTACGAGGTCGTACATACAACAACCTCCGTAGCTCGCGATATGGCTTAGGTAAAACGATGGGAGGACGGAGACGCTCAGAGGAAATAGTGTTGGTGTGTGCTATTCCTCGTTCGCCTTGTCCACGATTCAAGTGATGCTGATGCTTTCTACAGTCCAATACCAGCGTCTTTATCTATATGTGGCTTGATGTTCCCGTGTTGGTGGTATATCGGTGGGGAGTTAGATTAGACAGAGGCGAGTACACTTACCCACACACACACACAGACACATATGTATTTATGGATGTGAGACTCCATGTGGCTGGTTCATGGAGAGCTCTTGCTTCTGGCTCCAGGGCCTCTGGGTTCTCTCCGCTCGTAGTGGTAAGTGTAAAACTTTTCTCGCTTGTGTAAGTCGCCTGTACCTACTCATGGGCTTCTCTCTCTCTCTCTCTCTCTCTTTCTCTCTCGCTCACGCGATTTCCCATCGGCGAGAGCGTAGATGAGGAGGAGAAACAGCATGAGAAAAGGGGAAAGCGAGATGGAACGAAATATAGAACGCGTGAGAGTGGTGGTGATGGTGGTTCTCTGCTGGACGAGATTTCATGGCAGAGACACGGAGAATGGTGATACGGCGGGGCTTTAAAGAAAAGAAACTGAGGTGGAAAGAGAGAATATTGCAGAGGAGGCAAGGGATGAGATCGTACCTCGCGGGTTTACCCTTCGCCTCAAGCTCACCGGGCGAGAATCTGCAAATTATTGCCAGTAGCAGGTGCATTTTTTCAGATCTCTCTACTTATTCTTATTCCTCTCTCTCTCTCTCTCTGTCTCTTTCTCATATGCTCTCTTTTATTCTTATTCCCGAGAATCACCTGAATCGCTGCACATTCCAGCGATTTAATGTGACTCGACCAAACTTCTGGCTTTTTTCACTTGATATCGGCATATCCGAGAGCGATCGATAATTTTTTCGTATGGAATTTTTAAACTGTTCGGTTCTTCGTCAAAACTTAATTTTTTGCAAGCTCTCTCTCTCTCTCTCTCTCACGTATTTTAATACCGTGAAGTCGAGTCGCTGCCGCGTCTCTTGATATATATTTGCGAGCAGATTTTTCACTTTTCAAGCTTGCAGTAAAAAAAAAAAGTGGATTTCTGCTGATCTGTAACTAGCAAAAAAAAAATTCTGATCCTATAGAGATTTCAAACTTATTAAAAGTGGAATAAAGTTGTTTTAATTTTTTTGCTCACTTTTTAGGAATCTAAAGTCATCGAGATTTTGAACGGTCATAACTTTTCGTCCCTATGACCTGTTTGGCCATATTAACGAAGTCTTGAAAATGCGTCTCAATATCCCAATTATTTTGTAGTTATAATGGCCATTTTAAAAATCGATGAAAAATAATTAAAAGCGGAATTGTACGCTAAAATTCGAGAAGATCGATAGGGTGACTTTAGAAATGTACAGAAGATTTAAGAAAATTCACAGTGCAATGAATTGAGCGGCAATTTGATCCTCGACATATTATCAAGAAAATGATTTATAAAGTAACGATTGGTTAAATGAAAAATACAATCATTGAATCAAAGAGAATTTCAAATGCTGTATGATCGCTAGGCCTTGAGAACAGACAAACCCTATGAAAATTTTACCCGAGATTTTACCACTTTCATCGATATCTACGTATGTATAAAAATCCCCGTGACCTTTTCGTCGAGATCATTCGTTATGTGTGTAGAAGTGCGTTAGCGAGTGGATCGTAAGGTTGAGCTACCGAACGTCGGAGCTTAATGCAGATTAAGGATCGTCGAGATGGAGAGAAGAGCATCATTGCGGCTGCAGCACCATATATCCACGAGAGAGGAAGGAAAAGGGCTTGAGGGTCCTTTGTAGAGCGCGTTTCGTTCGGTATTAGCTGGAAGTAGCTCGTAGAACCGAGATATTACCTGAAATTACGTCTCAATCTACCGTGGCCGTCGACTAAACTAATATTAAAACTTTTAACGTAGTTAGAGCTTGGGGCCCGCGGTTGCTTTACCGTCCATGAAGCCTCCTCTCTCTCTCTCTCTTTCTCTCTCTCTCTCTCATCTCTCTCATTCTCTCTCGCTGGTCAGTACTCTCTTATATACGTTCTCACTATATCGGTCTCCCCAAAACATCATCATTGACCGTTACCCACTCTCTGCTTTGATGTATTTCCTACGAAAATTCGTGACACGATGAAATCATAAATTAAATGGGATAGCAGCGCGGTAAAGATGGATAGGGCTTTTCACCCTGTATATACCTTCCGTTCTGTGCGGTAGTCATCGATAATAATAAACTGCGAGCACGAACGTATGTACTCCGCGATCTTATCGTGTGTACCGATCTAGATGCGAAACACAATCTGCATGCACGCGAATCCAATCAAATCGGAAATTAATAGCATTCGCGCGAAATTTGAAGGCGAGAGAATAGCGTGAAAACGTAACAGCTGCAAAAGCATTTCACTGGGCGGCCTTCTGAATGATGAAACCATTTAATCCATTAAAACACACGCACGCGAACACGTACAAGCTTACAGCAATACAGACAAAAGTTGCATACGAATGGGTTCGTGAAATCGAGATATCGTACGCATCAGTCACCCTCGTCGACTCTACCGGAGCTTTCTATTTTCATTTTCAATCACGTGTTATAGAAAACGAGATACCAACGAGTTATAGATTCGATTAGTAAATTGCACCTATCGAAAAATCGTGAATTTCTATTGGTAATCCATCATTCCACGAATTCATGAAATGACAGCTTTTAATATTTTTGTTTTTCTTACCGTCCATTTCATGATACAAGTAACGTTTGTTTCAAGCAGTATAATAATAATAATACGTATTTGTTCATTTATTTTTAATATTAAAAAAATGGCTATTCTGTAGAAATTATTTTTGTGCGCTGGATCTTATTTTTTTGTCAGGATAAATCATGTCATCGATTACGATTACAAATAGGAATTTTCCTGAGAAAATCGTTTTGAAAATTCATACAATATCCCTGCCGAGATAATTTTCTTTTTTGCATCATAGACTCGGTCTCGTTCGATGAGTTTATCGAGAATCAAGCGATCAATTTTTTTTCAGACTAAAGATTGAACAAAAATTAAGTATGAAACAATATCGAGGGGTAAAATTTGAGGAATTTACTACGGAAGCGCCCTTCTCGGCCGGTGTCACCGGGAAGAGTGACGGAGAGAGAGAGCTCGCTTTTCGTATAAAATTCATCCACCTTCGTTGCTCCGGTTATTCTCGTGCAGTTGAGCCATCCCCTTGCGCAACCCCCATGAAAGATCGTCAGATTCGCTATCGACCTGCGCACGCGCAAGGATCCCCTCCCACTTTGATAACCAGCAGCTCAGAACAACCAAAGACGAAGACTCTTGTGTAGGATGCCGACCAACTGGACCCCCCCCCCTCCCTCCTCAGCATCACCCTGAGGACTTTACTATTTTCACGAATTCTTATACGTCACTCTATGAGACGGACGTCCCGGTAATTGGTCACGCATCTCGCAATAGGTATAATTTAAAAGTTATTAAACGACAAAATCTTCAAAAATTGTTGTGACAAAAATGGCTATAGTAACGTTTATGTTTTCCAACGATGACAATTTGAATATTAATATTTCTGTGAGTCAAGTATCCACTACAGTTTGTTTGAAAAATTATTAAAAATGCTAGCTTGTCGGGGAAAAAAAATGAAACAACCTCGATGGAAGAAAATTAATATTCATTTTAAATTTCAAACGAATCCCGCGAGTTTTAATAATTTCGGAACAACGATAATAGACTCGTAGTAGACGATAAGCCCAATCGGAAAGTTCTCGTGCGGTTCATATATGGGGCCGAGGGTCACGGAATTATGCGAAAAAAAAAAAAAGCGAAACGTAAACTCCGCGAGCGAAGAAAGTTTTTGAGAAAAATGCGAGGCACCCAAAAAAAGAAGAAGACCAGCGAAGGAGCAGGAGGGATGAGGAAGAAGGAAAAAAGTGAGGGGGGATGGCGAAGTATGTTAATGGCTGCGCAGCTGTGGAAGAATAAAAATAAAACGGTGTATGTATATGTATATTTTTCGTTGGCGAGCGGGGGTAGGACTCACTCGAGCGGCAAAGTTCAAAGTCTCGGACGCAAAGTTTGGGGCCAGTCTGGGAACCAAACTCTCGTACCCCCTCCCGACCGTCGATTCGGGACATCCCTCCTCGTGGCCTTCGTTGTCCGTTCACTTGCCGCGCGATTCCGGCAACTTTTCGTTGACCCCTTTAGCTCGCTGGGAGTCAAAGAACTAACGAAAAAGAACTACCTTCCTGCACACCACCAACCCTTTTCCTCATTCTTGTCGTAACTTTTGAAATTCTTTAGTGACAAGGAAAAATGATCGAAGAACGAAATGAAGAACACATGCATTTAAGATATATATATATTAATATTTTCAATTTCGATCTTCATTCTCTGAGCTGTATGTGTACGAGAGAGAGAGAGAGAGAGAGAAAGGAATTTCTTGAATAACAAAAAAAAAATACTAAATAAAACGAAAGGGGTTGATTCCGTGGTGCCGAGGAGCAGCCTGATCCATGAGGATGTATAGCGGCTGATTCGATTTGAGGGTTTGATGAGGGATGAGAGTACGTGAAGGGTGCCGCAGGGCTCCTGTATTCTCGTTCCACCCCCCCCCCCCCCCCCATATATCACAGTACCATATAGTGTATTAGCCAGCAAAGAGATATAGCTCATGATATAAGAAGACAAACAGGCACTAGACTGCCGCTATTTGTGCGTAAATACGAGATGTATTGTGGAATCGAGAATATCCTGGACGCGTTACGAGCACACGAGGGTAAACACGGAGGGAATACGCGGTGAAGAGACGCTGCTGAAGAAGAAGGAGCAGAGGAATGAGAGGGTGTCGAGTCTCGTGTTGCAACATATATTCTGGATTCTCGGCGCTCCTTTACCAAAATGCTCTCTCTCTCTCTGGCCCATCCCTTTCTCTCTTTTTGGTTCCGCAGGGGAGTCCGAGAAACATAAATCCTTCGCTCTTATTCTCTATCTTTGCCTTATCCATTGCTAGTTCTTCCCGAGAGCATAGCGTGGATTACGCTTGTCCGGAGAAATCTGGAAAATCTTGGACTCGCTTACCTCAAGGCTCTCAAAAAAGTAAAAAAAAAAAAAAAAGAAAAGAAAGATAACCCTCGCGAGTGTTGCGGATAAGCGGGGATGCAAAAAAGAGAAGATACTAATGATAAGGCTTACTTTGCCAGTGTGATATATATATATATATATATCAGAGATATGTGGCCATCCTCTTGAAGAACGCTTTGTTTTCGTGAGAAAAAATGAGCTATTTTTATACCACGCATATTTAATCAAGCATAGAAGCTAATCAGATCGTATGTGAAAGAAAAAAAGTAACATAGACTGAACCAAGCGCCACATTCGTCCCCGATAAATTTTATCTTTTATCTCGATCGCTATAGAGGTCTATAAAAAAAAGTGTCACATAATTTCGGGAGATATTAATTGACGCAAGAAATTAGGCTCGGGCTTGCGACGATTCTCACCCCTTGGATGATTGATCGCGTAATGAGAAATCTCTAATAACGACTGGCTCGTTTTTTGGCCTTCAAGGAACGGGTAGAAAAAGATCCAGAGAGGGATATTAAGGAACGACGTTAGATTATAATTTATATTAAAATCTGTGCCAAGAGATAAAGAACGTAAAAGAAGGGGGGGAGGTGGTAGTGTTCCATGGAGGAGGGTGCGTGATGCTCAAAATAACGATGATCACGATGGTACTGAATTCAACCCTTTCGCAACGGTTTCCCGGCATTGGCGTAACGTCCTCAATGATTTTTATTCGCAAGCGCTACGAATTGTGAACTCTCTAAGCGGCGTATCAATATAGTACAAACATTACCATCATCTCGATTGGGAAATCTAAAGATGCGATTTATCGAACGTATAGAGCTATACATGCAATATCATTTGATGGAAAATTTTCGTGTCTCAACTTAATTCAACGCTACGCCAATGGGTGATAATCAAAGAGGGTATGAAACCCTCGGATAGTCTTTGTGGAGCAAGGGTTGGGCCTCTGCTATGGCCCGACGCAAGAAATCGTCAAACTATCCGTGACCAAACGAATAAAACTCAACTTTCCGAGTCCATTCATGAATATGAGACTCTGCATTAAGCTGTCTTTATGGATCTATTCTTCATTTAATTCTTATTATAAGGAATTTTGATAGTTACTGTGAACGTGTTAGCATAGCTCAATTTTTTCACCGCTTGAGAACTGTCGGAATGGAAAATATCAATGTACAACGAAAACTCTGCCCCGGATGAATTAATCATTCTGAACTTTCTTACAACAATCTCTCTTCCCCTTTTTTTTCCAGTCCTCGCTATACCTCTGAATCCAAGTGTATCGATATCGCCACGTTGGGCCGGGGGTTTTCCTAATAAAATGCATGATTTAGCTCCGATGCTTGCCTGCCTCAAGCCCACCGCTTTCTGAAAGCCTGAACCCCAAACGAACTCCCGCCCCGCTTTACTTTCTCTCGTTTGCGAACCCTCCGCGAAGTTGTTTCACACGGTGCGCGCGTGCCATCGTGCTTGTAACGCATATGTACACCCCGACACACGGAGGACTGCCATGAATTATAAAATGACGGTAAAAGCGAAAGTTCCTCGTGAGCTCTCTCGCCAAGCCCGAAAAAGAGGGAGAGAAAGAGAGAGAGAGAGAGAGAGAATGGATAAAGCGTTAGGAGTGACGTTGGGCTGAAGGAATAAGGAAGGCAGAATGTTGGCTAGGACACATGCTCGAAGCAGGGTAGTTCCAACTCCCTCCAAGGGTGAATCTACACTGTAGCCTCGTCAGGAGGAGCTTTTCGTCCCTCTCAGACATCTAGAGTTTTCGTAATACGTGTAGGTTTACATCTTTGCGACTATGTATATGTATACCATACTATACTCGTCTCTCTACCTATGTACGAGTTACTCTCTCGCTCTCTCATACCCTTTGCCCACCTAATTTAATGAAATAGCGAAGGGTTAACCGAGTTTCACATAGGTAGGTGCAGGCAGCCAGTACAATTTTACCCGGGGCAAATGTTTAGCCAACTATCCGGGTACTCTATCTATCTCTCTCTCTCTCTCTCTCTCTCTCTTTCCTTCTCTCGAAAAAGTAGTCGAAGAGAAAACTATGCATTGGCTTACGTCTAAAATAATGTTTAAAAGTTGAATGATTACGAAAAAAGCTGAACTTTTTATTTTTAATTTGAAGAATGAAAGCAATTTTACCGCACCAACTAATTTTCGGTAAAAACGCAAAAGCGTATCTGATAAGATTTTTTTAGGACCCTACATCAATGTACTTTTCCCACTCTAATTATATCTCTATACGTATACCACAGAATATAAATCTTTTGCATTGAAAAACGGAATCATGTTCTTTCCCCAAGTGAAACGATACATGATTTTTTTCTAAACAAACGTTTTACTTAAATAAACTGAATTAACAGGATAAAGCGATTACTCCACATGCGAACACAAGTCACATGGATTTTATTGAATTTGAACGCTACAATTATATGACATTGAAAAGCTGACTCAACGAAATGGTGACGTTGAGATATTGTCAGTCGCAAAAAAAAAAAAAAAAAAAATGTAACAAGAGAGTTCGCCCGAAAAATCTCATTCCAAAGCTTTCCGCTGCCCAAGTTATTGGACTTTGAGATTCGAAGGGACGCAGCAGTGGTCAAGCTGATGTGCCTTCCGGTGTGTGTGTGTGCATGTATGCGCATGGAAGGGGTAGGAGAGAGCAAGAGCTTGCAATCTCGAAGTATTCCCTGAACAGGGTTGTCGCGCGGGGCTGAGGAAAGTGCGATGACTATAAAGCGCAAGAAGGGGGGGGGGGGGAGTTGCCACTCGCGATGAAGCAGGTTGATCGAGGGCTGGATGGAAAAGGGAGGGTGAATAGAGGAAAATCGGAGGTATGAGGGTGTCCAGTCGCGTGATTACAGTGGCGTGTATTCAAATGGTCAGCCAGACGCACACCAATCACAACGAGGGGTGACCTGAGGAGGTTGAAAAGCTACCCTCTCCTCAATATACCCTTGTTTAACGCCAGAGAGACCGACGTTGTCCGACGAAGGTCTCTCTCTCTCTCTCTCTCTTACTCACCCTGTGCCTACTGCTTGAGAGTCCTCATACATCGACTAGGATGTTGCTTTTGCCTACGTGCCATTTCCAACCACCTTCACTTTCCATACCGCGCGCACAATATACATCCACCCACGTTTCACTTCTATATAATAAACATGCATACAATTTCCAGCCGCAAGGTCCACACGTCGAATCTAGAAACGTATAATACGCGAGAGTGGAAAAAAAAAACTCGAAGGACACCTCCCGCGAGAGCCAACCCTCGTATAATCGAGTGACCAAGGTGGTGTTGCGAGGGTAGAAAACCGTTAAAGTGCTGTTATTACTGTACATCGAAGAATTTCCATGAAATATGAAGATAAAAATTTCAAGGTATATTGGAAACATTCGAAATGGATGTTAATCGAAAATTTTCAAGTCTCTCTCTCTCTCTCCTCATTTACGTGTATCGTGTTAATTCTTCTTTTAACGTCCAAAGTATATTAACAACGCGCTGTGCCTTATCTGCGCGAAGGAATATAAATTTCGCAGAAATGGTCGAGCAACCACATACGCGATTTATTACCGTTTAGAGCACGCACGTAGACCGGACCTGCGATCTTTCATTATAACCTCGTGTTTGCTTACAGCCTGACCAAAGATTAATATCCTCTCTCGTTATCCAGGCTTCGTATGCACGTATGATGACCATTTGTAAACTGGATCGGTAGGGTGCTTAGAAGTCTATCCAAATATGAATTTATTTGGAAAGTTTTCTATGTCAGCAAATAAGGTGGAAGATTCAGCGGGGATCAATAATTGAATGGAGAATCCAGAGAGTTTGTTTTTTTTACGGCGAATGTTCATTTTGCCGTTGGTGAATAACAAATGGAATATTGCAAAGTTGGTTACGAAAAGGGAAAGACGTAGTTCGGAGTATGTAAAGTCGAAAAAAGGGAATATGCGATCGCGTACGGAAAGCATATATACCATTCGTGTTGCATCGCGCATTGCGCGTAGCTCAGAGAGAGAAAGAGAGAATGAGAGAGCAGTTACGTGGATGGTTGCAGGGTTGCCCGGGGGCGCGTTGAGAGCATTGTCCGAAATCTGGTATGGTATATGACCGGTGACTGCACACGCGAAATGAAACCGAACAGCCACAAACAATTTTTTTCGGTTATCCAGTTTATTAGTTTTATTCGGCGAGTCGAAAGGCCTCTCCGCTTCGTCGTTTTTCACAGTTAAAAACGGGGGTAGAGAAAATGCGCTTTTTTAAATTCTCTCTTGGCCTTTACGCTGCCACCTATTGTTCCTTTTCCCGGATTTCCAACGGCAATTTCTCGAGCAGGTTAATATTTTTGGTGCTTTCACGAGACAATACTATATATATATATATTGGGATGCCCCATACATACGAATATACATAAAATATATGGATACTAGAGCAGCAGGTAATAATATTAACAAGTACATTAAAGCAAAGTCAGAACTAGAGCGTAGACGTGATATCAAGTTCAATGATAATAATCTTATAACATTCCCCGTATAAAGAATAATGTATCTTCCATTCGTTATTAACGCGAACTATTGCTCAAGAAAGTCGATAAATTTCTAGTCGAGAGCACAGATCGAAGCGGGAGAGAACTGATCGAATCCAAGGGAGAAAGAATGAGAGAGAGAGAGAGAGAGGGAGAGGCGAGGAAACGTCGATAATAAGGGAACGATGCCACGATAAGGGGCGAGGCATTAATTGAGATTCCAGATAGTCGACCAGCAACTTTTCCGTTCGCTCCACCGCCATTGCATCCAGCTCGATAACGATCTTGGAACAATGAAAACCAATGAGAATGAGGAAAAGCTCGATAAAAGAGAAGGCAAAGAGTGAAGTGAGCACCAACTGCCACGGGAGCAGTCGACGCATCTGCTCGATAGAAAAAAAAAGTCTAGTGGCGATATATGCGTTTGAGCTTTCTCTGTGTGAGAGAAAAATCGTGGATCAAAACATGTCTATACGGCTCGAGATGAGAATCGTGAAGTTGCTTTTTTTTTTACCGATTGATGCGTCGGAGAGACAACTGGGGAGGGGCGATCATGAGTCGAGGGACGGAGAACATAAATTCTAGGACGTTTTGAGAATAAGAGAAGAAGTCTCGACGTCGCGACGGACTCACGAGCGATAAGCTCCCCAAAGAGACCTCGAATGTTCTCGAGTTAGAAAAGATCTCTGGACCACTTTCTCCCTTCTGAATTCTCTCTCTCTCTCTCTCTCTCTCTCTTTCTCTCTCTCTCTCTCTCTCTCTCTGCTTATCTGCATTATCCCCTTGCCACGCATATTTTTATCTCGATACTTTTCCTAATTCTTTCTAACGATCCAACCTGTCTGATCGTTTTAACTGACCTATTCGTAAATATGAAAATTAAAAAAAAAAAACAAATACGAAACTCAACGCAGAGATTGTAAATTATAGAAAATGGCAGTGTTCGAATGAAAAGCAATTTGAGATAATCACATGAAAATATAACTGTGAATAATAAATACAAAAATATATTTTACAAACTGCTATCATTGACACGATTTTGCGTAAATTACTATAAAGGTAAAAAGTTAACAGGGCAATCCGATAACGTTTCCAATTAATTTTTTCCTCGAAGACGACTAGAAGATGGAAAAAGCTCTTGCGCAGAAATTGCACAAGAAATTTGGTAAATTGTCACTTCTTGTGGAGAACTGCCGATTACAGAAATAAAATGAATACATTTTTTACGCATGAGCTTTCAATAGAAAATTTTTAACTGAGAAAAAAATGCATTTTTTTAAGAGATTGAGAACGTGGCTGTAAAAAAATTATTTCTGTTTTGAAAATATGGACTCACAGACATGATTTTCGATGAATCGACCCCTTGAACAATTTCAACCGATGGAAAAAAAATTGAAATAGGAAATCTTGGTCTGGTTGCAATTACTGCTGAGATTATAAATAAATTATCACCAGAGAATTATAAATAAGTTATCACCAGAGGTACCGAGAGCGTGCTGCCCTCCGACGACAATTTCTCAGAGCTCGCTCCGAGGATGGTTTCCTATACCTCCAACAGAAATTACATAATTTCCAGAGTCTCTCCTGTCCATCTTACGATTATCCTCATATGCTAGTCAGGGATACGAACAAAGTCCCGAACGGATAGAATCCCGAAAATCCGTCAACGTCAATATCAATGTTTGGATGGCATTAATACTGAATGAGACAGAAATGAGAAGTTTTTTTTTCATACACAGACGAACTATAAAACCGATCGACTGCCGAATTCAATAGATTCGAAGACAAAATAATAATTATTTCAAAAAATTCGAAATTTTGGTAGTGAAAAGCAAAAAGTTTGTTCATTTGACCGAGGCAGAAATGTAAAGGTTTCCTTGCCTTTCGCTACCAAAATTTCGGATATTTTGAAATATTAATTACTTTGCCCAGGAAACTATTGGATCCCAGTCTCGATTGGTTTTATAGTTCGTCTGTATATACGAAAAAAAACCCAGAAGTACCGAATTTTTTTTTTCTAATTTCTGCCTCGTTCAAATGTACAGCCTCTTAGCCTTTGAATATTAACGCAATCGCCCGGTGCCATGCAAAACCATCCAAACAGTGACATTGACGTTTGACAAATTTTCGAGATTCTGTCCATTCGGGACTTTGTCCATTCGGGACTTTGTCTGTATCCTGCTAATCATCATCGAACCTAGCGAAATATCTTGGTCGACTAATCCCGAGAAAAGCGGATACATTTTTATTTTTCATCCTGACATAAAGAAGAACCGAAATTATTAAATTGTTATTCATACCGTCGCAGCATACCGAACCTTTCTCAATCTCGCGTAATTATTATTATACAGTACGGTTATACATACGATGCTTGATAATGATAGAAGTGATAAAATAGAGTCTCGAGTTGTACGGTCGGCCTTATTCACAACTGTGAAATTGCGTTATCTAAAACGGCCTGCCAACGCCGGCTCAGCGAGAGTCGTCAATCATCCTCTAATCGAACCAACGCCCGTTATATTATTTCGTATGGGATTTTAATTGGAAATTCCATGCGTCCCGGTTCAATTGAATTGACGATTAATATAACGATAAAATTTAATTGTTCCCGGGTGTTCGATGCCCCGCATCTATTTTCCTCGTAGCTAACTCTCTGTATCGTTCCCTTTTAATCTACCATCCATCCGTTGCACATTTTTCACGGTTTCGTGAATTGATTGAGCATTAAAACTATGTATTCATGAAACATGAATATCACGCTTCTGAATCGGTTCGAACAACAATAGCAGAAAAAAAAAAATTACTGGAACAAAGATCACGACGAAAGTATGATCAATTTACTGTTATCTTTTTTTTTTTTTTTTTAATGATTAGAAGTGTCGCTACAATACTTTTGAGTTTTTTACGGGAGAAAAATATGGTTGAGGTAAAATGATAAGCATATGCCGATCCATATCTATAATTCTTCTTATTTTTTATTCTATGCTGAGCGTATAAGATTTTTTTTCTATTACTCAACTCATTCAATCTAAGTAAGTGAGATAAAGCGGGGGAGAGAGAGAGAGAGAGAGAGAGTAAAGTGATAAAAGGGCTTCGGAAACCCATTTTAAAAGGCAGCACGCATTTCTCTCAGGATAAATATCATCTCAATGGGGAAAGCTTTGTAGCTCACACATGCAAGCGCGCATAAACCTACACACACACATACACACACATATAGGAGTATAACAGAATAACCTGAGCCAACTAGTCTACCTGATAAATTTCATTCAAGACGTGTATACACATATATATAACGAGGGATCCCGAGCGTGCCCCTGATATTCAGGTAACGGAGGGCTATTACAAGACGATATCTATCGAAGACGCGGATACCGAAGGACTCGTGAGGGCCGCCTGGAGAGAAATAAAGAGCGATTGCCTCGGTAAATCAGAGCGCAGCTCTTCGTTCCACACTATATACATCTCTCTATAGCTCCATTCCTCTTTCTTTTCCTCTCTCTCTCTCTCTCTCTCTCTCTCTCTCTCTCTCTCTCTCTCTCTTTCTTCTCGTTTCTTTATCGACGAGCTCGTTTCCGCAATGGAACATTGCTCCCAACTATCCCGATGCTTTTCTCGCCTCAAGACTATACCTTATGTCGTTTCGTTTCTCGAGACAAACACCTATACCACCTTCTTTTGGCCTCGATTCACGTAAGAAACGACGAAAATGAGGCACAAAAAACAAACAGAGATAGATCCACACGAGCACTGCATAAAAATCTGTTCTCGTCAGGGGGGGAAAAAATAAAATGGCAGTGTAGCACGCTTCGCACATACATATCGGTACATTAGACGAACCTTTTGTCGTCCCCGCGGTCTCCTTTCTCGGCGGACTCTTCGAAAGAATGCTGGAAAAAGCACGCGCCATAGCGGCACGCATCTATCCACGAAGCTATACACACGCGCGTATACCATGCAGAGTCTGCAACTTTTTTTCATTTTCTCTTTTTCCCTCGTAAGTTCAACACGGAACTTTCATTCTCTCTGGTATTATCTCCTGTAACCCTTCCTAGCACCACCAATACGAACACAAAAGGTCATGCAAATGATGTGTACAGAAGCAGTTATTTAATATTAGAACTGCATAGTTATAAAAAAAAAATGCCATAATTTTTAATATTTCTCGCCTGCGCAGTCTTCGCTCGCAATGAATATAGGAAAGTATCAAAAAGACGTTAACAAATCCCGCATTGAGCTGTAGCTCAGGTAATCAGGCAGTTCGTTGATAGCGCAAGGGATCCAAGTATGCATATATACACACATAGTGCGAGATCTAACCTTTTGATAGTCTCTCTTGCTCTCTCATTTTCTCTCGTTCTCGTATACGAGTTGCCAAGCTCTGGCAAGCGTTTGGAAACTTGGAAATTATAAACTCATCAGGCATTTACGAGAAACGATTAAAACCAGCACAAGCTCAAACAATATACGAGAGAGAGAGAGAGAGAGAGAGAGAGAGAGAGAGAGAGAGAGAGAGAGAGAGAGAGAGAGAAAGGGTTCTATGCTAAAGATTGTATAAACGTGGAACGAATAGGGTTGATATGCAGCAAGGATTCTGTTGGATTTAACGCTGGTGCTAAGCTACGGGTAGCCTTTCCACGCACGTTTCATCGAAAGACTCGTCGTCGTTCATGACGCACCAGGCGTATGGAGTAAGTAGACTAAATCCGTATATGGTTACACGTGCGTCATCACCGAAGCGTCAGAAAGACGATTTATCAACGTAACCCGCGTAACGACTTATTCATACCGGGAATCACGGGAGTTTTCGGGCTTACGGACAGATGAAACAACTCCCCGCAGGTAGTTTTTCGTTTCTCGTTGCATCAAAAAAAAAAAAAAACGAATTACGATGAGCTTCGTAGCCCCTCGTGGTCCTAACGATCCTAAAAATCTTTTATGCGCCAGCAGAGAGACTTGCCATTTCGGCAAATCCACGTTAATGTCACCACGATCGTTCGGACTTCGGGTACATGATCTGCTGTGCATCGTATACTACCGGACGATAGACAGAGTAGATCAGAAGAAAGATTTGATGAAAGTATAAGGCAAGAGGAATGACGGAGAAACCGTATCGAAAAAAAAAAAATAACAAACATTTCATAAGCGTATAAGCCAAGAGGATTGGCACAGACGCTGAGACGTCCAGCTTTTTCGCTTAGAAATTTGATTAGATCCCTCTGCCACGAATAAGACACATATAGAAACATACATATAGATATGCCCGGGTACATCCTTGGGATAACTCTCCAGGCTGATGCTTTATCGAGGTACAGCTTTTCTCGTGGCCACGTCCGGAGACGATAAACTTTGGCAAAGTTTCTTCTCTTTCTCATATACCGACGTTCGCCACGAGAAGGAGGAAAGGTATATAGTGGGGGGGGGGGACTGACGTATCGTTCGGAAAACAGTGTGACGGAGTAAACAACTCTGAGGGGTTGAGGTGAAGCTGGAAGAGCAAAAGAGAGAGAAAGAGAGGGAGAAACATTTTTATCGAAGATATGCAAGGAAAGTCGTGAAGAAGGAAAAGGAAATGGAAGAAACGTGAGAAGAACCAGAGCTTTGAGTCGAGTCTCGTTCGTGGGACGTTCACAAATAAGTCAAAACTCTTCTAGCTGCGAATCGCGTGACTCTTTTTGTCCAAATTTTCTCTCGGTAAACAGAATTTCGTGGTGAGAAAGGGTATGACGAGATACTTCCACATTTTTTGACAAGTGCTCTCTCTCTCTCTCTCTCTTTCTCTCTTTGGACTGATGAATTCACACGACGCAGATTGTTTCATCGACAAATGGAACGACAAAAATCAAACGGGATATTAAAGTTGAAAGCGGTGGCATTTGGTCGGACCTGAATGAGAAAACGTTCCTAAATCGAATTTCAGGCAAAAATTCAACGAAACCGCTGGATCGTATCACCGGACAATGGCCACGGAATACTTCCAACTTTGTTCCAAGAGACTTTTTTTTTCTTTCGCGTTGACCCACGGTGAGAACATCCCTAGGCCTCTCTTCCCTCTATCACTATTTTCCCTCGATGCTGCGCGCCACCAGAGGGGTGTGTAGCATACTATAATTCTCGACGGGGACATTGCTCGGAGCCTCCCGGGCGTAAAAACGGTCGCAACTTTAGTTCACTTTTCTTTCGCACGGTTTTAACGAGTTCACGAGGATCTGATCTTGCCAACTTTGTCATTATTGCCCGCAAACGAAGTACAAAAAAAAATATATAGGGACAATAAAATTCATCATTTTCTTGTCTTCTTCCCTGAAGAATACCGATGACCCGTGGTTTTCCGCTGTTCACACATTATCGAATAATCCATGTATGGTTTGTCCATTTGGTTCATGCGATAAATCTAGAAAACGCGGGAGGGGGGAGGCAAAGTGCCTCGTAAACGCAACACGCTCGTGAGCCAAGTCGCAGCGGACGATCCACGAGGCGAGTTTATACTACGGCAGTTAAAAAAGAAAAGGCTCTTCACTCTGGTAGACTGTGTGGTGAAGATTTTTGCGCCAGTTCACTGTAAAATATAGATTTTTACGACTCCTGCTCGGCAGCTCCCTCCGGAGGATTATCTCACATGACGAATTGGCTGAATTTAATCGTTTTTGGGAGCTGTTCCCTGTATAATATACAGTCTATTATCCACTTGTTAGGGGGTTTCATGTAAATACATGGATATTATAGTTATCTGAGCCACTTGTAAATTCGTTTTCTGGGGATAATATTTGAGTGTCGTGCCGCGCGATGGCTTTGGAAATTTTCACTGTTTCTCTGACCGTTTGGGGGACAACGAAACGCAATAAACCCCAACGGGGCCAACACCATTGCCGGAGTATCGAAGGGAATAAAATATTTATTCGCCATAAACGTGACTCCCGTACGCATACGAGAAGCCGAGAGGCTAACTGTCGCCCTTAGGTTCCTTGAGAGAGAGAGAGATGCCTCATCCACAGACTGCAATGTGTGGTATACTATAACCGTTTAATGTCATTCGCGATCCCTTTCCTCGATTTCGTGAAACGTTTAGGAACTTTTGGTGTGTAAAGCTCGCGACGCATCCGATGCTCTATCCACGCTTTACCAGAGTCTTGGACCCTTCGCATATATACACGCGATCGTACGTCGTATGGGGTTGTAAAATACAGGGTTATGGATCCGATAATCCCCGGAGAATCAACCCATTCATTCTCCATCTCCCTCTCTCTCTCTCTCTCTCTCTCCGTAAATATCAAAATATATATACATATATGTTGGTCGAGCGTTACAATTTATAGCTTAGAGATTAACGAGGAATGACAAATGTCACATTTTGTCACGTTTAACTAGCTCCAGGGCTCGCAATGATGTTCTGTGAGGAAAAACAGCTGTTCCATGTTAAAGGCAATTGCGAAGAGGAGTACCAAGTTCCGTTTTTTTTTTTCATAGTCATCGTACGAACAACGAAAACAGCATAGTCTATATATATGTAAGGTATAGTAAGCAACGAGGCAGAAGTGGCTACTCGATAAGGCGTGCTCTCGGCCGAGAAAAATTGATTAACGCGTGTGCCTCGAGGCTTAAACTGAAGGGTGGATTTTTGTTGCAGGGTCCTTGGGTATGGTCCTGTACGAGAAACGCATTAGTTCCAGCTTGTGAACGTATACTCGTAAAAGGACGGAAGTTTTGTGCCAACTTATCGAATTTATCAAAATAACGATAAAGTTTAGTAATGTGGTAATTAATTCTTATTGATAGCTTTATAATCAACCGTTTTGGCAAAATATATTATCCATACTGGTGATGGTAGTGATGGAGAGAGAGACGACTTTAACCATTTACGGTTGATTGAAAATTTATCTTTTACCGCGAAGAATAATTAGTCGATGCAAATTCATAATCACTCAACATCATGAAATATTTTTTTATTCTCCCCCCCCCCCCCCCCCCCCCGAAAATACACAATATATCAGGTGACTCGCATTATCGCCGTCTCTTTTCGGTATATATTGAAAATATAGAGCGAGGGAAGAAACATAGAATTAGGACCTTGGCTAATCACAAAGGACGGACCGGGGAACAAAGTGAATTAATCAATGGATTAAACACGCCGTGTGCTCGAGAGGCGTAACGACGAGGGCGCCAGTGGGAAACGGTTGCTTCTCGAGATGTGCTTATATGAGAAAATCCCTGAGCGGTATATACTGATGGGAAAGCGCGAGAATATGATCATGGTAGACCTGTTGACCAAAGAGAAAATGAGAGAAAAAGGTACAGAGAGAGAGAGAGAGAGAGAGAGAGAGAGAGAGAGAGAGAGAGAGATAGTCCAGCTTGTGTTCCGTGACGTTTCTCGTTTGTCACACAAATGACCGGACATTTGGCAAACGCGAGTTACTCTCTCTATTTTCTACCTCTCTCTCTCTCTCTTTCTCATTCCCGTTCGATGGACAAACTCTCGGGGCGTTATATATATCGTGGGATGACGAATTCCTGTGGGTCCATCCCGACAAACTCGTGCAACTGGGATTCCAGGGGAGATTGGCAAGCTCTTGGATTATAGGAAGTATATGGAGGAATGAGAATGGACTCTCGTGACCGCGACGACTGTTGGCACGCGACTAAAATCTCGATGATTTGACTTTGTTGAAATCCGAAGATAGGATCATCGGTAACTTTGATCGTTCGTATTATTGTGGTATATGTTGGTGGTATTGAATTTATGCGATCAAGTAAAAGAAATACATATAAGATAGATAGAGTGAAACGATGGGGAGAAAAGTTTTCAAGAAATTTCCGTTGAATCTCGAGAGCTTTGAGCCCTGAAATGCGGTATGCCTTGTATCTTTATGGCCACCGAAATGAGGATGAGGGGATGATTTTCCAATGTTTCGGTGGGTGGCTGATGATGCAGAGGCACAGACAGCGAAGCGAGAGAGCCGGGAGTAAGGAATCCAATATGGGTAAGACCGCAACGTGGCAAACAGCGCACGTCGATCTTCGTGTATACCCCTAAATATATATATACGTATATATATATATATATATATATATATATATACATTTCGGCCTGATTTTAATACAGCTTATATATATAGTAGTACATATAGTAAATATAACTCGAAGGGATACCGCGATGTCAGGAACTTGATCGCATACAAGAACTTTACCATTTGTCAGACGCGCTGAGCAAACATCTCTCCGAGCTTGTAACTCATTATCGAGCCACATTCTTTCGTGCGCAGCATCGGTAGATACACCCAAACGAATATATGGTTTCATTCATTTTGAAAAGGGTTGCTAATATTAATCGAATAAAAATATGATTGTATTTACGAAAGAAATTGCCAGGGGTATGGATGGCAACGACCCTCGAGACATCGAGGGTTAACTTTCAGCTATACGCACCATGAAATATAAAAGTTTTTTTTTTTCCTTTCGCTGTTTTTTTTTTTCTTCTTCTTCATCTCTATCGCGCTTCTCATCGGCTCGAAGCATGAAAAACTTTCTTTTTTTTTTCCCCAGAATTTTACAATAATTTCTTTCGAGGCTTTCGTCCCCGGGGACGTATTATATCGTTGAAGTTCGCGAGCTAGAGCCGGGGGGGGGGGGGGGAGACAAGAAGCACGGAGTTTAGATCTCGCTAGAAGTATAATTACCGTGCACGTGAATGAGAAGATGAAGCGAGACAGAGCGATGTAAATTCGATAATGCAAAGCGGAAAGCATCTCGAAGCCTCTGGTAGACGTCGAGGCAAGTTTCCTGCCGTCCTACGGGCTGTAACCTCTCCTGGCGCATAATAGCAGTCGAGAGTAGAAAGAGGGAGAGAGCAAGAGAGAGAGAGAGAGAGAGAGAGAGAGAGAGAGAGGATATGGTGTTACAGTTGTGTGTACATTGTTGGGAGCTTGAGGAACAGGAGAGGAATGGCGAAGGAGACAAGGGACGCCATCCTAATGGCGCGCCCAATGACTAATAACGCTCAAATCTATTTCGGCTAATGACCGATGCTTCTGCGTTACTTCGATACAACTGTAATAACTAATAACTCCTCGTGGCAATAAACTTGCCACTCTCGCGTGAATTCTGAATCATCAACGAAGAGAAAATGTTTTGTGATCGACCGAAGGACTTGTCCGATACGATTTGCACAGTTTCCAGCTAACTCGGGTCATGTATTCCGAGGCAAAAATATTGGAAAATCGCAAAAATGTCATCTGAATAAATTGTTCTTCATTCATCAACCAAATAGTTTAATTCACGATTCAACTGTATGTTAACATTTGGTGATTTTCTCGAGAAGACAATTGATATATCCATTTTACACGAAAAAATTGTCACTTTTCATTTTGTTTAGGATGTGAAACTTTTAAATGAATATCTCGGGGGTCGCCATTTTTTCCGAATCCCTATTCTCGTCTTTAATATTCTAGTGAATTTTCTATTTGGATAGGAACGAATTTGGGCTGGGAGCCGAGGAAGCAAAATCCTGAGGAACGGTAGAAAAGCTTTGGCGAGAGCAAAGAGAATATATATAGGGGCGAAAGGGAAAGAGAATGTCGATAATGACGCCATCTGGCTTGCGTCGCAAAACTTTCCAAGAGTTTTAATACCCGCGCGAGAAACGACGCGACGGGGCAAAGAAGGAGAAGAAAAAGAAGACTATAAGACCATGCGGAGAAAGGATGGTGAAAGCACAAGTGGCGTTGGATTTCCACAGGGTTCAATATTCCTCTATGCTCTTCGTCATTCTTCTCGTCTAGCTCTTTTTCCCCCTTTTTTCCCCCGCTCAGTCTTCTCACTTCGCCGAGCATAATTTTTTTTTCCTGACACACTGTGATCTTTGCACTTGAGAAGCTTCCCCCCCCCCCCCTCCTTTTCCGACTCCGAGGAGAATTGGTCATTTAGGAAGTGAGAAAAAAAAGTCGTTAAGCATATTCGCGTCGAGTCATGCCGAATAATTCGTTACTGCCACTGACTTTTCTCGTGTAACGTGCATTTTCTCGCTTCGACACTATACGTTTTTTTTTTTTTCGTTCCTTTGTTTTTTTTCAGCCCTCGATGGATGATTGAGGAATTAAAACTCGTATAAATTAGGTAATGAAAAAATACCTCGAGTTCGGGGGCTGGAAGATGTCAGACACAATCCTGAGAGAATCGAGGATTCTGCCTCCCTTGATTTTTATTTTTGTTTGGTTGTTTTTTTTTTTTCCTCAAGGATCCCGCTGAAGAGAGAAGAGGGGTGTGGGCCAGTGATGACTGACTGTGGCGGAGTGGTACTTGTCGTGGCGGAGAAAAAGCATTCCTCGAGACGATGCCGCACGTCAAAACGTCAAAGTCGTCGCGAGAGAATAAGCGTCAAATTATTGAGCTAATTGCGACGAGTTGAAATTCGAAGGAAACGCGAGAGGTGAAGAGAAAAAAGAAAAGGTGAGTCGATGGAGCGAAATAAGGGCGCGGTAATGTTGGCTGTGGAGTTTCGAGGAATATATGAGAGTCTCTCGCGAAGGGTATATTTTGTGGCTAGAGTAGATGAGACAACGCGATGCAATTCGAGATCTTTTTTTTTCTTCTTTCTTTCGTTTTTTTTTTTTTTTTTCACTCCATCGTTCCGTTTCGGGCGGGGAGATATGCGTGCCTGGCCCTCTCCAGACAGAAATATGCGAAGCCTGCTCGTGCTAAAAGCGCGCCGAGATCACGAGAGCCTCTCTCGGCCAAAAAGCTGGACCGCTTAATTGGACAAAGCTGGTGTGCCCTTCGCGGCCGGGAGAGGGATAAGAGAGGCCAAAAGCGCGGAGAATATGAGAACGAGTTGGATACATATATATTATATAGAGTAGAGACGACGCGAAGAGAGGTCTCTTTCTCTCTTTCTCTCGTAATCACGCTTGGCCTTACTTGCGGATACTGTCAGAGGCGAAAAACTCGAGCTCACCCACTCAACCGTCGCAATATGCCGAAAAAAGGGAAAAAAAAAAAATATTCGAATCACTTTTCGGAGTGAAAAAAACGCGAGGGCGAGATACGATGAGGAGCAACAAGGGCGGAAAGAGTGTACGTCCGTCGAGGACCGCGTCAACATGGGAAAATCGAGGAGAAACGACTCTCTCTCTCTGCTTTCGTGAATTCCGTAAGTGCCAGAGTCGAAAGTAGAAAGGGAAATTTTTTCGCAAGCAACGGGAAATTGCGGAAAGGTATGAAAGGCCTGCGGTAGAAGCGAAAAGATCAGGTAACCGGGTACGCAATACCTGTAAATTCGAACACTTTTTAAGGATGTGTCGGACGTACCTTCTCAACCAAAAGTGACTTTCGTCGACAATATATTTGCATACTTCATGATAAGATAAATAACGGAAAAAATTCAACCACTGTAAAGACGGTAAGAAGATTACTGTTTAATAATAATAATTCCCAAAAGTTATCAATAAATTTTTTAAACGAAACATTGCTTAACAAATTTTAAGGGAATGTTTTTTTTTGTCATCTGAAATTAATTCGTTGATTTTTCTGACTACACATGAATTTTTAAAAAATTTTCTTATCATTTTAAAATTTCGATTTTCGGAAATTTGTAAAGGTTGTATTTACGAAACTATATTCGTTCAATGCCCTTGAAACTTCTTAATTTTAATATACAACGTTTTTACGAAAACATATCCAAAATTCACGATTTTTCCTTCATTTTTCAAAATTAAAAAATTTTCGAAAACCGAAATTTCAAAATGATAAGAAAATTTTAAAAAAATTCACATGTTGTCAGAAAAATCAACGAATTCATTTCACGTGTTAAAAAAAAAATTTCCCTAAAAATTTGTTAAACAATTTTTGTTTAAGCAATTCATTGATAACTTTTTGGCATTGTTATTATTCAAAATGAATCTTCTTATCATCTTTATTGAGGTTGAATTTTTTCCGATTTTCATTTCAACAGAAAGTATGCAATATTGTCGACAAAAGTCACTTTTGGTTGGGAAGGTACGTCCGATGCATCCTTCAGAAGGTAAGCAGCCAAAAATTTTGCACTTGAATAAAAAGTTATTTTCGATCCAAATATTTTCTTCTATTTTGTATCACGAAAAAAAACGCGAATATAAAAAAATTTTAACTGTTGAAAGTTTTTTGAAATTTATCAGCTATTACCATCATTCTTCATTCAATTAATAGGTACATATATCAAATGACAATTCATACCGAGGTCTGAGGGTAAATTCTATTCATAAAAAATGAAAATAAAATAAAATCCCATCAAAAGTAAATGTTGCTGTAGTCAAAAATACTTGTGAATAATTTTTATCAAATTTACAATTCGTTTATAACGTTTACATATTAAATTTGGAAATCGTGTATAGCAATCTGAAATTCATAGATCTAAAAATATACCGGTGTAATACTTCATATTATCTTGCAATCACAAATTGTCAACAATGTGGTCATCGAATTGCTCATGACCGGTGAGTGGAGCAACGATCAAACATCAAAACAAAATGAGAAGTTTTAAAAGAAAGTGAGCGAAAGAGAAAGAGAGAGAAGAAGAAGAAGAAGAAGTTTGTATGGCGTGTGGGAAGACCGAGCTCGCAAAAGTTGCCTCGTTGCCATTAGGATCTTCTGTTTGCACTGTTAGACTCGGCAAACGCTCTCGTTGCCTCGTCGTTTGATATTAATGTTTTTCTTGCGCGGAACACGATATATCTCGAACTACCTCTGTCGTTCTCTATTCGTTCTATCTTTTCCAACCTTCACCGATGAGCTGCGACAACCGTCTCCTTCTGTACCTCTCGCTGTATCTTAGCGCAAAAGCTCGTAATTACCGCTGCAAACAGACTCTCCTGTTGGAGCAAAGGAAGAGCTTGAAGTGACAAAGAGAGAAAGAGAAGAAGAGATAGAGTATATTACTAATCGTGCCTCCACTGAGTTTTCCGTTTCCATTTTTTTTTTGTCCGTGTAGCTTCGCTACTGTCATCAGCAGAAGCTACGACGATTTTTCTCCAGCAAGAAATAATGACGAAAGAGCGAGAATGATGTAAAATTATAAGAACGAGGGACACGTGTCGTTCGATACAACATGATTAAAAGCTACGGGAGACTCAACGAGTGGCCATCGATGATTTCGAGGGGTGGGGGGGGGGGGGGGGGGAAATAAAGGAACACGCAAACTTTTGGCCTCGTTTCAACGAAACTGAAATTAATTTTGTCTCTCGTAGCCAGAAATATATTTCTCGCTATAGGACAAATCGGCCATGTTCTATGATGGCTATACTTGCGTATAGGTCTGACGAAAAACCGTCGCATGGCTTATAACCGTAGCCGGCGGAGTCGATTTTGTCGTTGAACCATCTCGCCCGTATATTCTCTTCTCATGCTCGCAAAAATCTTGGAACTTCACGAAAACGAATATAATATAGCAATCGCTATACCGTTCTGTTATATGAGTGTGTATGTCGTTGGTATTTTGTTTTATTCCATGTGTCGTCATATTCGGGAATCTTCCGACCAGCCGGTGCCGCGTCTCGCAATGCTCGCTCATTTGTCTCCGGATTCTCGGGGCTAATGAAATTATAGCTCACCGATCTCCCCTTTCTACTGGCTCGTTGGGGGGGGGGGGGGGGGAGGGGGTCATCTTTCCGGCCAACTTGGGATCCCTCTATCCTCTAGTAGAGCACCGGTCGCCAAGGGAATATGTACGGGTAACACACAAACGTGCCAGAAACGGAAAATTACTAACAAAACTTGTTTCCCAACCTTGGGATGTATCTGTGTGTATAGATATATAATATATATATATATGATACACTTTGAGCAGATGACGTCTCGTCTGTGAACTACCAAACCGTTTTTTTCCCGTTTGCCGAGGTTCCCATGGCAGAGCATATTGGACTCTTTGCTTCGTCGATACGCTCGTCACGGGACCCACACGTACACGCGTGTTTATATATATATACTTTTCTTTTGCCGAAAAGTGCGCGATGAGAAAGAGGGAAGAAGATCGCAAGTTCTCGGAGCTTGCAGCCGTATTATTGACGCTCAAGATTGTCGCTATTGCACGACGCAGCAGCTGGTGTACCCACTGCGGAGTTTAGGATGAAAGAATGCGAGATACTCGCACATCGATTTTTGAGAATTCAAAAGATTTGTTTTTCTTTTTTCTTCACAAAAGACTCATGACTTCTTATTGAATTTCGATCGTTCCGAAGAATATTCCTATTCACCCGAAAAATTGCAATAAACTTATCGGTTCGATCGAACTCGAAGCTAGGGCTAAATTTTTTCTCCCTATAATTTGACGCAGTATTGGGATCAGGGCTCGGGAGGGAGGGGGAGGAAAAAAAGCTCGTAAGAGAGAGACATCGGGGGAGGGGGGGTTTGTTCCACGGAGGAATTAAGTCGTCGTTCGTAGTCCGAGCGTATCCCAGAAGCCAGTTATCGGCTAATGAAAAAACTCGTGGCTGAATCTCGTTCGCGACGAGCCTATAAAGAGAGAAGACGAGAAGTCTCTCGGTGGTAAGACTAAATTCGTGTACACGGGTGTTTCAGCCGAGATCCTGGCTGAAACGACCCTGGATATGGAGGGTGTAACAGACTGCTAGGAGGGCTTATCTGGTGGTAGCGTTGATGTTTTTTTTTTTCTTGCTCTCTTAAGATTGCCCTCGTGTGTCGTATTAAGCCGAGGAGCGTTTAAAAAAAGAGAGAGAGAGAGAGAGAGAGAGAGCGAATTGCGAAACGCCTAGGCCCGAAGGCAAAGGTGGAAAAGCTCGGTAGAGGCGACGCACCCTCGAGGCTTCACGGTGTGCTGCACGTAAATAGCTACTTGTCGCTTCATTCAAGGCTTTACATTAAAAAAAAAAAAAAAAATAACGGTCTCCATGCCTCGGTACGAAGTCTCCCAACTAAATTTGTCCCTGAGAAATATTACTATCGTGATAACGAAATATATATAAATTAATGGGCTATTAAATTGCGAGAGCTAATATTCCTATGCCATTCTTCATCCCTCCCTAATTTTCTTTATCCTCGACTCTGTCCTTCGATCTATATTTAAATTATATATTATATATGTATATGGGTCATATTCCACCAATTATATGCACAAGTTGTACCGGTGGGTCGTAATTTAAAAATAACTAATTACGCCATTCGAAAGTCCTTATCGAAAATACCATCCATGATATTTTTCAATTTTTTCCGTCCAGTAGCTTCAGAGCATTGGGGAAAATTGAGCAAATGGAAAATTGAAAATACACTGACCAGAAGTTTTTTACAGTACTTCCAAATGATAAATGCAGTTTAAAAATTGAAGTTTCGTGGAAAATGAGGACTAAAAAATAAAGCATAAAGTGCTTTTAGGAATCAAGAATTTATTATATATTTTAACTTCTCTCTAATTTATTGAAGTTGAAAATTTTTTCACGTTTCAATGTCCAGAAGTAGTGTCAAGAGTGATAATATAATATTGTGCTCTTTTTACAGTCATAGCTTTTGCAAACCTTGGTGCATGATACACCCGACACGTATTATGGTGTTTCTTTGGAACAAAAGCATAATAATCGACATTGTCGAAGAATTCACTTGCTGAATCGAACAATGCTTGTGGTGTCAGGATTTCATTTTTTATCCCATCTGAAGGACCCTATGATGGATTGGCAGGTATACCATCAAATGGCCTCTCGAAAGGCCCATCAGATGGGAATCAAAAATGCAATCTTGGCATCACAAGCATTGTTCTATTGGGCAAGTAAATCCTTTGACGATATCGATTTGGCTTTTGTTGCAAAGGAACACCATAAGACGTGCATTATCCCTCTTGACAATATCCCTGGATATTGAACTGTGAACATTTTTTCCACTTTAATAGATTCAAGAGAAGTTAAAATAATAAATTCTTGATTCCTAAAATCACTTTTTTTTAGTCCACATTTCTTACGAAACTTTAATTTTAAAACGGTATTTATCGGAAAAGCTAAGGTAAATCTTAGCTTTTCGAATAAAATAGTTTCATTAATCTAAATTTGTCGGCAAGGAGAGAACACCGGTTGTAAAACTTTAAATTAACTTTTGATAGACTTTAAGACTTCAAAGAACGTCACTAAATTTTTTGTCAAAAAGATGAAATGTTTTACAAGAAAAAAATTTTCTATCTCTCGACGCGGAATGGATATTTTAAATTTAAAAATCGATGTTTTCGAAAATTTCGAGCCCCCATTCTTCCGAAGCTACCGGACGAAAAAATTGAAATAAATCATGGATGGTATTTTCGATAGGGCCTTTCGAATAGAGTAATTAGTTTTTATTAATTCCGCCCCACCGGTACAGCTTGCGCATATAATTGGTGAAGTGACCCATCTATATTTATACGTCACTAAAGGTCCCAGCGTGGATAATTTTAATCGAACATTTAATTCACGAGAGTAATGCTCCAACGTTGAAATGAAGAGAAAAACGTGAAGAGAGTGCTTTTCAGCTGTGTATATTCGACCAAGAGAGAAAAAGAGATGGAGCAGCCTTCGTTCTTCCATTTCGCAACTTTTCGACACAGTTCGTGCGCTGCATATTTCCCCATCCCCCGCAAGCGTTCGTCCCTCGTTCTCGCCCGGGCACACGAAAATATTATTATTTCAAACCGGTTGACTCCTTATTGCGAGTCATTTGTTTTCATTTGCCTGCCCAGGCTGATGGTGCCCGATGAGAAAAGCGAGACGAGAGGCGTACGAAGCATTCGGGGTAGTGAGTCAAAGGGGCCGAAGAGTTGCCAGGAGTAGAGGGGGAAAAAAAAAAAAAAACAAGAATCCTACAGGAAAGGGTGAGAAAGCGGAGGGCAAGGGATGTATATATCGTAGTGTGGCCAAGCTCGCGGATTTTTTCGCAATTTTCTCGGGAATCTGCTCGTTACGCAAGTTTTTCAGCCCCAATTGACTCTACGGGGTGGCAGAAGCAGCATCAAAACTGCCTCTTCAACCCCCGTCGAGAGTCCGAAACCCTTTGTGATTATTTTTATAATTTTTCTGAACGCCCAGCATCCTTTCACTCCCGCAGGCAAGATCGCAACCCTTTTGCTGTACACCGAGAAAACGAGATCCTCGCACCTGGTCTCTACCGAAGACTATCTCTCTCTCTCTCTCTCTCTCTCTCTCTCTCTCTCTCTCTCTCTCTCTCTTTCTTTCTTTCTCTCTCTCTTTCTTTTTCTGCTCATTCGCTTAATTTTTATTATACGGAACGAGTGACGGGGAAGAGCTTCCACGCTCGATTAACGCGGAGCAGTCTTGAAAATTAAGGGAGAGTTCCTCAAAGAGAGAGAGAGAGAGAGAGAGAGAGGGAGAGGGTGAAGTGTATAGCGTGAATATTCTTTATTTTGACGAAATTTTAATTTAGCCACAATTTTGGGAACTGAGAGAGACTGAACTTTTATATAAATCTAGGGAAATCATTTTTTTACTTAGATAAATAATGTCCAAATGCGTAGAAGGGGATGATTTTCGTTTGTACCGTAAAGAAAATGTTTTCTTCCAAATAATTTCATTTTTTTTTTTGCCTCTTCTTTGAGCGAAAATATCGGGGGCATTCGTGTGAGGCAATATAAAAGCACGTGCAAAAGCGAAAGCTTCAGGGGCTTGAAAAGGGGTGAAGAAATCGTTGAAAAAGTGAATTCCTCATACGAAGAACGAAGCCGAAAACCACGCGCGTAGCTCCGAGATGAACGCGATGCGAAGAGCGAGCGAGCAAACGGGGAAGAATTTTAATATTTGCCAATTTAGCGATGGTGGAAGACAGAAAGGGCAGAGGAAATGATGGCTCGGCTCGCTTTTGCTCGCCTCTTCGGTGTATGTTCCACCACGCGCGAGCGTGCTCGATAAACCACATCAAGGGAAAAGCTTCCTCGAAGGCGGGATAAGGGTATGAGATGCGTTAAACTTTCGATCACCGCACGATCAAAACGCGTGAACGTGAAGTATAACGAGGAAATGCGTAAGGGATGAATTGCAATTGTGAAAATAATAATGAAGATCCTCTCGAACGAAGACACCATACGAATCAAGAATCGTGAAAAAAAGTGAAAATACTTTTTTGCAACTGAAAGATTGAGACGCGAATTTTCGTGAAGATATTTGGATCGTAAAGTGCTTAAGAATTACAAACATTCGGAGTAATCATTGGAGGTCATTTCTGGTTAAAAAAAAAAAATTTTAACGAGCTATCCTTATATTGATGCTCGCTACTCTACAGAAAATGGACTCATTTCATTTATTCGTGCAAAAAAAAGGTATTTTCTTTTATCAAGTATAGGCACTTGCTGCGTGCATTTTATAGTTTTAGCTATAGTCAAATGGATTCGAACTTTGTGGACTTCGAGGCATTTTTTTTTTAGTGAGTGCGTAAAAAGAAAGAGAATTCTTTTTGGATAAAATAATAATAATTGTTATTATTATTATTCACGGCAGTTTGATCGTTAAATAAAATCTTAAATATATCATAAACGTATTTTGAAAATTATATTTTTTCGATACACGAATGATCGTTGCAGCAAAGTATTTCATACATTTTTTTTCCCGTGATGAATGGACGAGACTGCATTGATTACTGGGGTGGGTTGAGCTTTCGAGGGCTAGAAAAGTTTTCGATACCAGATATAGGATACGTACGAAAGGAGAAGAAGAAGGAGGAGGAGGAGGAGGTGGAGAAGGGAGAAAGCACACGCGTTTCCTGAGAGAGTTCGAATCTATTACACCCACGGGCCCACAACTCGAGCCGTCACGCTACGTAGGTCCGTAGCGCATCGGGACCGCTGACCAAGGGACGAGCTTGCGAACTAGACGCGGAGAAATATAGGCGAGTTACCAGATTCGGGAGTTTTGCTTTTCCTATCCCTTTCCAGCTTCGCCGGGGCTATATATACCGGGGAGCTTCGCTTCCACACCAGCCAGAGCGGAAAACAGCATACCGGATGGACAGACAGATATAGCGAGAGAAAGGCACAGATATAGAGAGAAAGCCACGAATCCAGTCGGAGCTTGCACTGGTGTGGAACATGGCGAATGTTACAGAATCAGGCGATTCTTGCGGATCCATCGTACCGGACGTCGGACCATTTTATCGGTAGCCTAGCAACCGTGTTCTCCAACTGATCAATTCTCCCGATCGTAATGTCCGACGAGAGCCACCCCTCAATCTCAAGTTTCAATGTTCAATTCATTGTTTTTCGTCCTACAGATTAATATCAAATTTCTACGATACACTCGAAGGGAGTGACGAGGGTAAATGAATCAACAAAGGGAATGAAAAAAATGAGACACGTTAAGCGTTTGACTTGCGGACTATTCGAGGATCCAAAAACTTCAAAGTTTACGCAAGCGGATGGAAAAATTGAAAAATTTTGTAATTTTCAACTTTAAAGGTTTCACTACTATACACCGGATCTTCATGAGAACGGCCGAGATATATTATTGGATCCGTTGCGGGATTGAAGCTTCTGCTTCCCTCTCTCACTCTCACGAGAGAAAGATAGAGGAAAATGGTTGCCCGAAGGCGCAAACTGGGTGTGTAACGTCCGAGCCAGACGCCGGAACGAGTTTAATTCGACCACCTAAGAAATTCGGCGCGGTCGCATTCCTCAGGAAACTTCGTGATTGTGTGTCCGGCGGGCAGGAGAACGGTAGGATAGCCAACGATGGCGTGTGTCCATAATGGAAGAGGGAGGGAGGGGGGGGGGGTCCAGCCAAGCAGGCAACCGTTCAACGACGAAGCTTTCCTACTCTCACGGAGTTTCCGCGGCCGGGGCATAGCTCTGACCACCAGTATTTATGTCCAGCACACCCGTGACTCTCGCTCTCTCTCTCTCTCTCCCGCCCCTCTGTCTTCTACGGTCCTCCAAGTGTCCGCATTAGTTTCCGCTTGCTTCCCAGAAGCAGCAGTAGCATACGGGAACATCGGGAACCAGGAGCACTCGAGTATGGCCTAGGTCTGCTCTAGCTAACATTTCCCTCTGCATCAGCAGAGCTTTCCAACGCACCCACCACCATCGTCTTCTGTGCCATTCTCTATCCTCTCTCTCTCTCTCTCTCTCTTACTCGCTCTTACTCGCTCTTAGCCCTTGGACGATACGAGCAAACCTAGCCCACCGCACGACTCGCTAATGGTTATGGTAATTACCGGCCCTAATTGCGAGGAGCAATGGAATTACGAAATATCAAAGTTTGCGAGCTACCGTATAGAGGAGACCGGCCACTCACCGCGACTCGCCACTCACCGTGCAAGCTCGTGCGCTTCGTTGGACTGCATGATGTTGGACTGTATCCACGTGGAAAAGGCTGACTCAGTCAGAGATAGTTCTGTGAATACTGTTCGGAATTTAGGGGGCAAAGAAAAAAAACGGTAAAATGACCTGGAGACAATAATTTTGATAGGGTTCAGGTTCGTTGAGATGAATCATCATTGACCTCGGTAATCAGAGACACGAAGCAATTATCGGAGAGTTCTATTGTTCGATGAGTGAATTTGGCATTTTTTTGAGGATAAAAATGAGCGCTCGTAACGTTCATCTAGTTACGTATATTATATCATAAAAATGAAAAATAAAAAATTGAATGAGCGGGAGGGCAAAGGACGATTAATAAATTAGCGGTTCGAGAATTATCGGACTGCTGGTGCTATTTCCGGTACGAGGAACGAGCGGAGAGAAATCGGGAGAAGTTGGTTGGTTGAGCGGGAGGCCCAACCACTTCTCCTTTTCTCTCGAATCTGGAAGCATTTTCCCCATCGAAAATTCAATTAATTCGTTATATCGAGTCGAGATTGCCCTGGCGCCCGAAAAGCATTCGCTGGCTCTTCCAGCGCGGGGCACGGGGAAACACTCCTCCGGTAATATGGTACATAGGAATAGCGTGCTTGAAATATCCAATTTTCTGAATGGAAAAGCACATTAGCTCGATGTTTAATTGCTACTCAGGATCACGAGTGGTCAGGCTAAGCTCTCGACCGCTTGTACATTTTTCATGCAACCGTGACGAGATCTCAAAGTTCCCGTTTTATCGAGATCGAAAACTTTTCACTCCACTCGCTACACAGTTAACCCAGTCTAGCTCTGGCTTTCGATATCAATTAATTCGTTCAGCCACCAATAATGTATAAATGAATTATCAATAATATTCTTATAATGTCACATTTTACAGAATATTTTATGGGTAATAAAATCACTTACCCACGGATGAAACAAGTAGAATGATGATTTGGCAAAGTTACATACCTGGAACAAAGACAAAAACAATTTCTTCGTTTTTTCGCCCAATTGTTTATGCCCGCAATAACGATCTTTACGGGCTCTCAAAGAATCGTTTTGTAATAACAAGAACGAAAGCATGAAATTCTAGGGATTTCGAGCTTTAAGCTCTGATGATGCTGTTTTGGTGGGACCTAGGATGCACGAAACAGAAGCAGATATAAGCAGATATAACCTCTGCTTGCAGACGCGATGCAACGAGAGAAGTTACATCTCAATAATAAACAGATACGGAATGGATGAGCTGTATACACATTTGTGAATTCAGTGTGAATCTCTGTATCCTGAGGGATGGGCAAGCAGCGAGAGAGCGAGAGAGAATAATGCAGTCTGCTTTCTCTCTCTCTCTCTCTCTCTCTCTCGGATGATCGGGACTACGTGGAAGAGAGAAAGATACGTAGAACAGAGAACTGTATACTCCATACTAGTCGTATATCCGCGCGGACGGAGTCGATAGTGATTAAAACTTTGACTGTGGCAAAACCGGGAATAGTCAGTGGGCTTCGCGGGGCACGACCGAGCAGAGAATTTTCATGAGGATATATTTGGTATTCCGGATACTCCGAGAGGAATAATGCACTCTTGTGACAGTTCCGTCTATATGCTCGTCTCTTTCCACTTCAGTTTCTCACGTTCCATCGACAGATGCCCGATCTACTGTCTCGCGACCAATATGTCGAAGGTATAATCGAGTAATCGTAAAGTTTGCATCAGATGAGCTTCGTGCCTGATCACGTTACAATTCTTTCCATAGTTTTTTTTTTTTTTTTTTATCGCTTTGACCAGAAGGAGCATTCCAAAATTCTTAGAAAGTGAGAGCACACAACTTTCCTCGATCTACGAGGCAACAATGACGATAGGTCTAGGAGGAAAGGGAGGAAGATTAAAGTGGTCTGGTATAGTGCACGTCTGTGAATCGATGAGGCGTTCAACGATTGCTTCGAGGAAGGACGTAACTCAGGAACGGGGATAGTTACTACCCTCATTGAATCAGTGTGTTTGTGTTGTCAGACAAACGTTGCATATGTTGTCATGTTCTCACTGTACGGGGAGACATGCGGGAAGGGCTGATTTGCTTCCGTGAACAACGTACGAAGAAGATGCGGGTACTAAACGTCGTGTGTGAGCGTTCGTAATCGGGAACACGGATGGAAATTTCGGGGTTCAAGATCCGAGGATCGATTTCACGTAGAGACGTCAAGGTATATCAACGTTTTCTCGTGCACGTGAAACATCAGCAAAACGACCAAGACACGCAAAAGCTATAGTGCATATATATATTTATTATACGTATATATAGGGAAGGAAAAGGCGCCACAACAACCACCGCCTCGCCGATTTATAACGCACTAAATCCGACGATGCGTGTGATCCACGATCCTCGCATTACCAGCGGAACGTTCCGATATCCTCTCGTCGGCTGCTCTCCCCAAACCTCTCCCAACTCTCGCTACGATCCTTATACGCCGAGGGGGCTGTACATGCCCCGACGCATCCCCTACGAATCGCGTTAGACAAGTAAATCCTCGAAGATAGTATCCGCAGTCGCGAATATTGGAGAAGAAGAAAAATTGAATTTGACATTTCCAAGTATAGAGGTTTTATGCCAGCGGGAAATTTTTGTTTTTTTTTTTTTTTTATCTCAAATGGTTCTCTGACGACATTTTTAGGACCCGGAATTATAACATTGGCATTTCGTTTTGTTTTTGTTAATTTGTTTTTCAAGCTGATTACATTGAATTTCGGAGAGGTCGAATCATGTCCGAGATCGTTGAAAACACCGAGGATACATACATTTTTCCGACCTACAGAAAACCCTCTGTTACTCCCTGATCCACGAAATTTAGGGAAGAGGTGAATGTTTATTGCATATTGTATAAGCGATGCGTATGCCGAGTTTGGCTGTTGAAACTACGTGGCAAATGTGTTTGTGTGTGTGTTTTTGTTGGTATAAATTCCAAATGTCCAAGCGTTGTGGACTCGCAATCCCTTTTATATATATATATATATATATATATATATATATATATATATATATATATATATATATATATATATATATATGGCTTGCGAAGGAATGAGGTATAGGGGCTAGCACAGTAGTAAAAGCCATTTAGAGGGAGGTAAAATTTCATGCAAAGTCCGAGAGGGCTTCGGTGCTTGTAGTACAACTCCTCGCTACGAATTACTCGAATATTTAATATGCTTTCGGGAGAGATTTCGACGCGATTCGTTAGCGTTGAGAATAGTTTGGCGGTCAGTTTGTGAGGGGGAGAACAGTTGGGGCTCTGTGTGTGTGTGCAGTACAAATAAAAGAGGGGATTGGTAAAAAGCAAAAGAGAGAAGGCGAGAATTTTTTTTTTTTTTTGTTAGAAAAGCCATGACGTAGTTATAACGCTTTTGGTACGCTCACTACCTCGACATATATCAATTACCTGACCGGCGCTAACGTACGCCGCGGTTAACGTTCAAATGCTCCGCGTAAAACCGACGCGTTGGACAAAAAAAAAACGGAGTGAAAAAGTTTGACCGTAGAGGGGATGGGAATAGGAAAGTGAAAAAAAAAAAAAAAAAAAACGAAGGAAGGAAAGGTTTTGCTTCGAATAAACAGCCATGACGACGCCGACGAGCAACGCGACACCATTTGTCTGTCACTTTTGTGGTTTTTTCAACCAAACTTTTTAATTAATATAACACGTTGGCGATCAACGGACTTTGCTAATTCACGAATGGCAATAGACAGTGAAAAATCGTTGAAATTTTTCAGAGCTCGCGTCAACTAAAAATTTTTCGACAAAAACTTTTGCGAATTGCCGCGAGACGCAAACACACATATTGCACGTTATTTCTCTTATTTATTATATTCAACGTTGAAGTACGTGCCGAGATCTCGTCCTTGGATCTTCGTAACGTTGCTGCTCCTTCAAATTTCCCAAGTTCTCGTCTTATTCCCGGAGAAAAACAGGAGACGGGGATAGAGAGAATCGTGAACGAAAATTTTTCGTTCTTCGGGGGGGGGGGGGGGAGGATTCGGCGAGCTTCACAGAGCTTGTAAATAAGCGAGAGAGCACCGTAAGGACTTCACAAGTATGGGAAATAGTGTTTCCCGGAGGATATAGTACATATGCAAAAATATGAAGAAAAAAAAAAGAAGGAAAGAAGAGAAGAGCAACGAGAAAGGTAGGCGTACGTTTTTCACTCGGATTCTCGGCCCATTCTTATTCCCGAACGAAATATCCTTAAATTCTGTTTGGGAGAGCCGGGTCCTTTTTACACAAAGAACGATGTGTAGAAGCACGAGTGGTCGTATCCCCGCGTCTCTATGCGCGGATGGAGGAGAATGAAGACTCGGTATGAAAGGCTAATATCGTGCGCTGCACGTGATCGGGATGCGAAAAAGACGTGCAGTTCCCAAGATTCAAATCGAGAGCCCGAATACGCGATAAAGAAAGACGAAAGAAGAAAGGAAGATTTTTTTTTTTTTTTTTTTTTTTACCAGACGAAATAGGGACTTTGCAGCGTTCTGTGGATAACCAAAAGTTCCTGGTGCGATAAAACCATCGACATCCTATAAATTTATATCGAAAAGAGACTCGGGGGCACCCTGTATTTTCAGCCCAACGAATTGTTCAATAATATTGTTATCCAAGCCGTGTTCGTCGGAATAGAATCGCAGAGTTGCACCAATGTTTGGATGAATAAACAAATTAGAACAAAATTGGAGAGAAAAAAAATCACCGGACAGCGATAGAAGCGATACAGGGTGATAGGGTGAAAATAATTTGTAGGTAGGGCGAAATAGAGTTTGAACGAATCGACGATCATTGGAGAGAGAGAGAGAGAGAGAGAGAGAGAGAGAGAGAGAGAGAGAGCGAGCTCTCGAATTTAATCCATCGGACTTGAGGACAGGGTACGTAGGTGATTTGGCGAGGCTGGCAAGTGTCGCAGGCTCGTAGAGGGTGTCAGGATGAAGGAGAAGAGAGGGTTGAGTGATAGCTAGCCAACGAGAAAGAGAGAGAGAGAGAGAGAGAGAGAGGGAGAGAGTAACGAGTTGTACGACGAGAAAACGAGAGAACGAGAAGCTTCTCTGGGAAACCGGACGAAAGCATGGCAGGCCACTGCTTGGGCGTCTGGAGCGGACAGATTCCATTCCGGATTGCAGATCTGCCACCCGCACCCTCTCACTCGCCTGCAACCCCGGGAACCTGACCGCCGCGTTGTGCTCTCCCGCCTGGTCTGATGGAGGAAAAGTTTCGCGAACCTTCCTCTCCATCCTACACTCTCACATGCATCCCCCATTATTGCCATCCCTCTCGTCTCGCTCGACTATACTCGGAACGATTTTACGTTGCACCTTTTTGCTGCAGATGAAAGGTGCAACGCTTTTTCTCAATTAGATATTCGGTCGTTTTTTGGAATTTTTTAAAAACGCTCCGGTCAAATTAACTAAGAATTAATGTAGCAAATCTAAGATACGATAATAAAGTACCCTGGCGTTTGAATTTATGCTACAGCGGTGAATTTGCAAGCTCGCATGTGTGCAAAGTTAAAAAAAAAGCGACTGTGCGGGAAAGAATTTTACGGAGTGGAAAGAGAAACGATGGGAGTAAAGAAAAAAAAAAAAGATGTGTGTTTATCCCGGAGGTAAGAGACGATGCTTTTTTCACGTTTACGATTCTCTACGATCTACGATATTCAGACACGCTGATTCGGAGGATTCGAAACGTTGCTCGAAATTATATCCGTGGGAAGAGGCATCATTGAAAAGTCGTGGGAGGATCTATGCGAAGCGATGAAAGATCAGCTTCCTCCTCCTTATTCCTGATACCCATTATACGTGTATATGTATGCATGTATATTTTCGTTTTCTACACCTCGCAAAATATTCCCGAGTATATTCGATAAATCGTAGATGTACGCGCACCTATAGATCGGATGCTTTTGCCAGCGGGACTTTTTCGTGTCAACACTTTTATGACCCGTGTGTGCACGATGGTTTATATGAGGCGAGAGGAAGAGAAGGGTTGTGCGCAATTTATACTTATTCGCTGAGATTTTTCAGGGCTCTTTCCATCCCGGGGATATGTACTTTTTCTTTCTCTCACCTATTATCGAAACGTCGTCGGGAATTTCATTACGTTGAAAATTTTACCGTGTCCGAGAGGATGACGAAATTTATGAACGCGATACGTGTAAAAGAGTCCACGAAGCTATTTCACTTTTCCGATGGATGAATGTTATTCTGGATGTGTGTACAGGCAAAAAAACGATCAAGCTTTACGACTCTGAGACGTCGTCTAACAAAACACGTACGTTATACTTTATTTTTCAATACTGCATAACTCGTGCTCGGCTTCTGTGACTTTTGACTCCAGCACGTTTCCAATAAACACGCGACTAGCTATGTGCGTTTTTTTTTTTTATATGCCGGTATTTGTCGTAAAATGTTGGCTGCAAGAGCGTAAATGAAAGATTGCGTGAGATTGTAATTTCGCGTTTTCATTCAACAGAGAGTAAAAGATGATTATCCATGCGCCCACGCGCGCGTGTGTGTATGTGTGTGTGGCATATAGTCAGAATATGCTTGGTTGAGCTCGAAAGTTTTCGTGCTCTATAACAGTCCCTAGAATCAAGTGCGCGAGTATAGATTGAGCTCTCTCGTGAAAGCCTCGTGTTGTACTTTCTGAGCAAGTTTAGATTTCCCTGTCCAGTCGGAATGTGGTATACCGAGACACTATGGGATCCGACCGCGTTGCATTGCAACCGGACGAGAAGCCGGCAAGAGGAGATCTCCGGGGAAAAGCTCTCCGATGATCCTCTTGCCGGCCTCGCGATGCGAGAATCATGACCAACACATCGGACACATCTGGCATACAAATGTTGGAATTCATGAATTTTTAGTTATAAAAAAAAAATCTTTGCTCACTCTACGCATACATTTATCATTTGTATTCTTCCTATAGGCCTCAAAAGAAGTATTCGTTGAAGTTAGGAAAAACATTGTTGTTCCGAATAAATAATTTTTTTGCGATATAACGAGCACGTGAGAATATAAAAATTTCAATGAACAAATGTTGCATCAACGAATCGGTGATTGTTTTTTTTTTTTATACACAATATTTTTCCAATTTTCTGATGAATAAATGGCCACGCGTCTGAATAATTATTTTTAACCTAATCTCGGGGATATTTTGGAAATTTTTGTACGAGAATGAGTCCGGAGTCAATTTCGAGGCTCACTGGATCCCTAATTTTTTTCATCCCCCTGCCGTTTCGCTCGATTACCGAAATAAAAAAATGGAAAAAAAATAAAGTAAGCCGCGAGTCAATGCTCGTTCTATATCCTGCCGAGGATACAAAGCCTCGTGGAATGCGGAAAACGTTCCGATCGCGGGCGCGCTTTCGCGCCAAGTGTATCGGTAAAGCCAATACTCGAGCTTGACCCTCACGTCGGATTAGATGACACGAGGGTTGTGTCACGGTTAGGAGAGAAATTCTCATCGAGGAGGATCGCACACTTGGCGCGTGAAACTCACACCCCCCGGGTGGCGTGTACCGAAACTATACAGACACGCGCTAAAACGAGAGGGTGAGAGAAAGTCGCATGAGATCCGCACACCCTTCTTGTATACATCGCGATCGTATATTTATATGGAATATATACACATGCATTCACAGTAGTCGGAGAATCGTCGTCATACTTGCCTATAATATTGACCGACGACTTGTCGCACACGCACACGCACCCCTCGCTTTCCTTCATATATCCAAATACATATTATAGGTATATCTCGTTCGAGTAAATTTTCCCATTTCCCGTCGCGCATATATATCCACACTGGATATACATCGGTAATAATATTAATAACGACAATTCGTTGGTCTCGGATAATACCACAAAAACTTTCATCCCCTAATTTTCGTGGCCCCATATCCATGTACAAACAACACTGTATTGAGCGTTTGTAAACAGCAAAAGCCAAAGAAAAAGAGTATAAATAATAGTCGAGAAATGAAATATATCGATATATTTCTATTTGGAGTTTTTCCCCAATAATAGCAGAGTTGTTGAGCGTTCACGGGGTTCGTTGATTAATCAAAGAAGATCTGTCGATCTTTGTAAAGGGTCAAAGGGAGAGAGAGAGAGAGAGAGAGAGAGAGAGCGAGAGAGAGAGAGAACGATGGATAGCTGGAAACTGTGAAGCGAAGCTTTAAGCTTTCGTGCCAGGGCGTTATTAGCTGCACTTTGGCCTCACGTACCTCCGGTCAGTCCAGAAACGTTTGTGTTGTTGTTGTTCTTGTTGGGCAAACTGCGGCAAAATTACTGGGCTCCCGACCACCCACGGTCTCTCGTAAGCCCAACCTCACGTTTTGCTACCCTATACATCGCTTTTATAACTACATTGAAGTATTATACACGTGTACGCGGTATACGGAGCATAGAGGCTCGAGGTTACGGTACAGTCATGGAGTGCGCTTATACATAGCGCGCCACGAGGCAAGGGTGCACACAAACCTCCCTCTCGCGTACGTTAATGATATTTGTAGGAGCAGCGATGAAGTTTAGCTGTTTCGCTCGTCGTCGCTCCCCCCCCCCTCCCTCTCCCTTCTCCTGTCTTTCTAATGGTCAAGTCCCAGTCTACGATCCGGTCAAACCGCAAAGTGATCGTGTATACTCGAGAGCGCCACGAGTCCACGTCTCGTTCTGTCTCCAAAGCTCCGAGACTTTTTAGGGAAAAGGCTCGGTCTTCCGAAACCGAAAAAAGTGTACGATTTTCTCCCAAAAAAATATTTTTCCCCAGGCCTCGTTTTCGCATATATATATTTACACTATACTCGAATCCCGAATAACCAACGGAAGAAAGATTCTAACGTCGAATCAATCGGCTCATCGGGAAAACGAATTAATCCAAAACTATATCCATTATTTATTGAAGGAATACGTGTCTGCGTATGTTCGTTTTGACAAAGCTCATGTCAATGAAGTCTTTTGTATATACTCGAGTACTGCAATTAATTTTTCACGATCAATCATTTTTTTTTTTGCAACCCAGATTAAAATTTAATTGCAAGACGTCTGGAAAAAGAAAAGTCTTCAAGTTCCCGGCGAACGGTATCGCGTTGGGGGATGATGGGACATAAAAAATAAAATAAAATTAAAAAAAAAATTGAAGATACCAAGGACATGAAGATCGCGTTGCCGATCGTCGACGTGAATTACATCGCTCGACTAACGATCGAAAGTTCCTGTATTATAAAGACAGAGAAGGGGCAGGAGAAGGGAGTATCGTGGGTGCGAGGATTTTGCTACTAATTGCGATCGTTCGCCGCGATGAGCAAGTCGAGGCTATTCCTGCGCCGAAGGACGCGAAGGGGATTTGCGAGAAAGTACAAGACGGGAGCGATTAAAAAAATCGCCCCGATATAAAACCTCTGCGGGGCGAAGAGCGGTGGAGACGGTGCGGAGTGACGGTACAAGAATGCACGTCGAGAGATTGTCAGATGTGAACGAGAAATAGGGCGTGTACGTGTGACGTATTGTCGAGCCATAGAGAAATCGAGATGGGATGGCGTGATAGGCTACCGGTTGGAGTGTCGAGAGATGAGCGAGAGACTCTGATGTAAGAGCGTAGGAGAAAAAAAAAGACAGAGTATAGGAAAGAGAGAGAGAGAGAGAGGAAATCCAAGTAATTAACAACTTTTTGAATCCGGGGATAATCTCCGGACGGATTCCCTTCGTTTGGCTGAAAGAGTTTGCCTTCTATATCGCTCTTTTATACCCCCTATTCCTCGCCTCATCCTCGGTGAAGCTCTAAGCCGTGACCATTTGGCCGTTGTCGCAGTCATCTTCGTAGCTCGAAGCACGGAGCTGCCCCATGAGCAGCCACGCTGTTTATAATTAAACGTTCTCCTTTTTTTTTTTTTTTTAATACATCCTTCGTCTTCTTGCCCGAGAGCTCCTTATTTCCTCTAGCCCTTATAGCCCTATAGTGATTTTAATTGTCACGACGAGAAAAATCCAGGACATTCAAGCGAGCCGCCTTTTTCACCCCTACGAGTATCCAGGAATTAAAAAAGATCCTCGCTCTTATCACGAAATGTGACGAGAACATTTTTTGACACGAAAAAGGATTAGAGAAAGAGAGAGAGAGATAGAGAGAGAAAGGGAGAGAAATAAAAATAAATATATTTAAAGTAGGGATATATAGTAATTCTGATGAGACGAGGCTACGTATACGAGGTTATTTTCCGATCGTTAATGATAATGTCCCGATGAAAAGAGGATGAGCCTTCGGGACGAAGGACACCGCAAGTCCTGCATGCCAGAGACGAGTCACGTCCCGAAAGGATGTTGAGCCAGGGGAGCTTTTGGAAAAGGGCCATCTCTCTCTTTCTCGCTCTCTCTCTCTCTCTCTCTCTCGTATTTTCGAGAGTTCGCGAGAGCGTTTATCCTTCTCTCGACCCAACAGTGTTTTCCCTTGGTGAGAAACTTTTAATACCTCGAACTACCAAACCCCCTTCGTTTTCAAGCTCGTATACCACTACGTCACACGATATATAATACTGTCCCTGAGAGCAGAGATTTTACCCAGACGATGACGACAACGACGACGTGTAGTCCTGTTTACAGGCTGCCAACGTTCCCGACGACAGAAGCTCTCTCTCTCTCTCTCTCTCTCTCTCTCTCTCTCCCTTACTTTTTTCTCGACTACACAGGGAGCCCTCTGTGTCTTTCGACACTGGTTTCACTACAACGTTCTCGCTTCAACCCTTCTCGTTTCTACCTCGCTCAAGCCGAGTAGTTGCAACTTTGAATACGTAATAGGTCGTGTAGCCGATTAGACGCTCGACCGATGTTTCTCTCCTCTATGTTCCTCAGCGCTGCTAATAGTATCTTAGAACTTTGCACATCCATTGTGACACCGTTTTCAATATTATATTTGAAAAATTGATAAACCATTATGGCCTTTTGTTTCGTTGCAATCAAATCTAGTTCAGGGTCTGCTAGCATAAAGTTGAATGGGTTTTTATAAGAGGAAAAGATATTTTGTTAAAGTTTAAAAAATACATCGATATAGTTGTCTGGGTGAATCAAAGGATCGTCTCTGAGTCACGGAGTTTTAAAAACTCCCAAAATTATGCTGAATCGACTAAACGAGATTAAAGTTATATAGGCCCATTTGTATCGTCGATATTATTAGGCTTCTGTAAAGTAAGCATCTCAGCTACAATCACTTGCTCATGTTCTCATGAATTTTTCGAAAAAAAAAAAACTAAATGGTAGTTTTGTATCATTTCTCGGTAAAACAAAAATGTTCGCGGCGGGATGTCCTGATCAAATTTGTGCCTGGGAAACGTACTCGCAAGCAGAGGAGCATCGAAACGAGCAGCGCGCTAGTTCTATAGAAACGCGAATGGTATAGGATATGTCACCGACCCCATTGGGATCGTTCTTCCTTTTCTCTCAGGCATCGCTCGTTCACGCTCCGATGTGAGAAACACAACTATAGCGTGAACTAAAGCTGCGAGAGTGTAACACTGAAAACAGAGAGTCCCCTCTGCTCTATCTCTCTATTTCTCTCGCTTCTATACCGGCAATGCATTCGTGATACGATTCACGAGTTACGACGAATGGTTCTTCCATTGTCGCGAGCCCTGTTAATTAGATATCTAGTCTCACCGCTCAAATTCACCTTACAAGCCACGCCAGAACCCTCACGGGGAGCTCCGTCCCTTTCTCGCACAATCGGTTTTCTCACATTGTCGCGGACTCCCAACGCCCTCAACAATATATCTGCATGCGCATATATAGCGAGGTTGAGTCGACAATTCTCTTTTCTCATATAAACAACGACGAGAGACGACAACGGGAATCTATGCGCCACTGAATGGCCACACCTTCGCACGCTTCGCGATACACCGTGAACGTGACGTAAATCCGCGAAGCACGAGAAACACACAAATCGGAAAATCGCGCGCATAGAGCGTGAGACGAAAGCGATGAGAACTGGGAAAATTACTAACAGACGAAGGCCGAGTCGTAAAGTTAAAAAAAATTATATCCTATATATTTGGATAGTCTGTAAAATTTTACAAATTATTATTCGTACTACAAAATGTTATCAGTATAATTTGTACTATTTAAAAAAAATTTAATCATAAGCTCGAGCAATTTTGTTACGGTGACAAATGAATTGAGAAAACTATCGGTACGGATACAATCAAAATTGAGTCATTTAAAAATCCTTTCCCTTGGTCTCTACTTTGCATCGATCTCTATTTTATATTCACGTAAAATAATGAGAAGAAAAAAAATCTCTAGGTCTCAAATTCACGGGAAGCCTTCCTTCAAATATATCTCGTGATATTCAATCAAAAAAAAATCCTCTGACCAATGAGTCTATTCAGATTAATAACTTATGTATTAATCGAATAAATATGAACCTAAAATTATTCTGATTTTCCGCACAGCCAGCTCGAAAAGTTTTTCAAAGTTCGAGAAAGCAAAACAAATGGGGGAAAAAAATGGAAAAAAGAACAAAAATGAAATGTAAATTTATAATATTAACAATCCAGTACTGACACTAGTTCGTTGTAGGTTAAAAAAAGCTCTCTCTGCGTAGCCAGGTGAATTTTTCCCTTTCACGCGACTCTTTCTATACAAAGCACACACATATCCACAGCGTTGGCTGAAAAGCTTATTCGTTAATGAACACGAGTTTTCGGAGCTAATTAATTTTTTCGTTACGTTATTGTGTATTTTTTTTTTAATCACATAAAAACACCTTCGCTCGTAAACTGGGAGAATTTTTTTTCGCAGGTAAGTTCGTTATGTATTTTCGGTTATGAATTTTATTTTACATTCCATATTGCCTGATAATAAGCTCGAACCGGGTGAACGAGGGAGAATTTTTTTGTTTGTTTGTTCCGTTACACGAGGGTGTACGACAAAAGCCAGTCGGGCTCGCTGACTGGAAGTTGCATAGAACTGGCTTGACTGAAGCGAAAATTCAGTACATCGGGCAATACGGTATAGACACGAGATTTCGTTTCGCCTTTTGCTGATGCGGCGCAGAGGTGCAAACCAAAGAGAGAAATTTCTCGTTTGTCTCGCTCGCTCGGAGTGTCGATCAGGGGGGGGGGGGGGGGGGGGCATAACCGCAGGAAAAGGGCACGAAATGGCGGAAAACTCGAAGTGAATCGTTGTCAGAGCAAGATTATAGGAGAATATACATGTTATACAGGACGCACTGAATTCTGGATGATGCGATGAAGGTGAGAGGGTTACAATCGTCGTTGGACATTAATTGGCACGAGATCTTTGTCCCGAACGTTTCGCTCGCGCTACCAAAAGTCCATTATTGTTTCCATGAACGGGAATACATGTACTATGGAATTTATACGCGTATATATTATATAGGTGGGAATAATCGTCGTCGACGAAACGACAACGATGAAGCTCGCTCGCTTGCCTGCCTGCCTGCCTGGCAAAGCTCACGGTTCGTCGAGTTCATTCAACGGATTAGCGAGATCCGTAGAACTATACGAGACGACGCGCTCGACTTTCTCGTGCCCGCTAAACATAATTGCGGTCTGAGGATGCAAAATTTTACCCCGGTTGTAACGCGAAGCGAGTCGACGTGAGAAAATTTGCGGCAATGCGAGCGCAGTCGCGTTTAAATCAGTCGCGGCGTGAATTAATCTTAAAAAATTTTTCTCGCTCAGACTGTCCGAACGATTATTTACTTTTTTTTTTTTTTTGGAAAAGAGAATGTCAACTTATAATTAAAATGATAAATAAATTGCGAATGACCGGACAGGAAAGAGTGAGAGAGAGAGAGAGAGAGAGAGAGAGAGAGAGAGAGAGAGTTGAAAATTTCAGTTCCCACGAATTCTCTCTCGTCTTTTGCCTCGAAGACGTCGCAAACAGTCGAGATGAATTATATTATATTTGGCAGTATCCAGGCGCGTGGGTCTCGGAATAATTAAAAGACGCTTTCCGGGGGATGAGAAAATGGTTTTTGGAGAATACTCGGAGGCAAGTGACGAGCCAGTGGATTCTCAGAGCGTCTGGATAGCCTCGAGAAATATATAGTGAAAGAGAAACAGAAAGAGGCGAAGATCGAGTCTGCGGGAAGATGAGAAGGGTGAAAAAAGATTGACAGTGAATTATTTAACTCTGACAATTAAGAGGGAGAAATAAAGCTCCGCGGGGTTGTGGCGAATCTTGGTTTCTAACACACACACACCGCGCTCTCTTCATCGTGAAAGGCTCTCCTCTGACTCGAGTTTGAATTGTACTCTCTTTCATCCTCGATTATTGGACGAAGTGAGAAATTTGTTGAAGATACTTCCGACACACTTTCGACAATGCTAACGCAAATGGGAGAGGATTCAATATTAAACGAAAGTCGTATGTGACCGCGTCTCAAGAAATTATACCTGCTGGATACTTTGTTAAAAAATTTCAAGCATCAAACGAGAATTCGAAGAGCTTTTGAGCATGAAAAAAGTTCATGATACATCGAGGCGACTCTTTGGTGCCGAGTTACTACGACATTGTCCTCAATTTTACGTTCAAATATAATGGAGATGAAACTTCACGAGATGAGTGATCGATCATCGGTATTTGCTGACGGCTGCAAATGAACACATACGAGAAATCCATTTCTCCTCCCTCGCCGTACGAATAGTTTCGTCGTTGCTTCTTAATTATATATCGGTAATTGGGGGAAAAAACGCGTGCGAACGTTGCAGGAAAACATGTGGACTCGGCGAGGGGTGTCTCGATCAGTATCAGCCCCCCCCCCTCCCCGGTTTTCGTGGACCATACGTCTCGCGAATGGCTAATGAAAATTGATGAGATAATCGGAAGGTGGGGAGGTGAGAAGAGAAAGAGCGAGACTTTCCACCTTCGATGTTGCACGGTGAGCTTTCGAGGTTGCTCACTCGTTGGATGTCGTACAACTATATCCCTCTGATTTTACATACCTCCCTCCCCCCCCCCCTGTATCTCTTGGCTATAAACCTGAATTATAGTCAGTCACTCACTGGAATTATAAAAATTATTTTTATATACGTACGGAGCACTTTTTGCCAGGAACGACGAGTCCTGACTATACTTCTGTTCGGACCAACAGTAAAAGGAATGAAATAATTTTACTTCCGTATATGCCATAACAAAATTTACCCTTCAAGATGACCGTGAGAATTTTTTGACATTATTTTTTTTTTGCATTACTTATCAACTACCCGAGCAGTGTAAATATTTGACACGATCGATTAATTTTTTTTGATAAATTCTTTTTTTCCTACATTCAAATTTTTAAATATTGGGGAAAAAAATGTAATGAGAGTAAGCGTTATTTTGACGAATAGATGATTTTTCTCCTTCACTCTTCCACAAGTCGAAGTGATTAACGATAATCAAATTACAACAAAATGTTCTTCATGATGGTGAAAAAAAGGAGAAGAGTGAATGAGAAAAATTTCAGACTTGTTTTCCCGAGCGATGAGATCTTCGGGTCTCGTCGTTTCATTCTCGTTGCCCGGTAGCACTTTTGCCCCCGCAAAAGAAAAAATTCCCCCCCCCCCCCCCCTCTGCGAGCTCGTCATCTTAAACGTTACGATTACGAGGTAATCTCTTTTTGTTATGGCAATATAGGCCGTATTCTTCAAACTTTGACGCTCTAGCCCGCATATTCCGGGCCAGAAGGGTTAATTAAACGATTATCATTTTAGGTCGGATAACGCGAGAAGGGTTGAAAGATTTTATCGGGATGTATTATACTCTATTGGCTAAGAAGGAATATACGTAGGATGGAGATTAGAATGTACCACTTGATTTTTAAACTGCCCCCCCCCCCCCCCCCCCCCACAATGATAAATAGGAATAAGAGTAAAGAGCGCTAGGGAAAAATTGCGATACGAAAATTCGTCGATGGGAGAAGCTCGAGAGTTAATTTTTTTCCACCCTTGGTAACGAGGGCGATATGCGCTACTGCCCCTTTAATTAATGCAACTTTTATTATTGTTTCCGGGAAACAATTCGAACGAGACTCATTCATTTTTTTTTTCGCCTTTCATATTTCATTCCGTCCGCGAACGCGCTCCGCGGCATTTTACCCCCGCGATGTTGCTTTTTCTTTCCTGCACATCGAGCTTCTCTCTCTCTCACTTTTTTTTTTTACCACGAAAACGCGTCACCGATTGTGATCGAGAGAATGGAGCGAACCTGCAAGTACCCAGCGCGTCAGTTAGAACAACCCCCTTGCGCAATTCCCTTCATTCTTTCTTCAACCCTTTTCGCTACTCAAGCCATCTTTCTCTTTAACGACCAATCTACTCGACGGTATTCTCGTCAAAGAAGAACGAGGGCAAAGGGCTTGCCGGAAACTTTTCATCGGGGATTTTTATATACTTTTAATTTTCATTGTCATGAATATTATGAAGAGAGCGTGCGTGTCCCTCGACGAGTTATGTATCAATTAATTTCACCCTCTCGCTAATTTTTTTTTTTTTTTTCCTCGACTATCGATGCTTGCCCCATATACAATTATTGAATCAAAGCATTTTTATTTGTTACCGTTCGGAGAATCAAAAAAAAAAAAGCTACGATAAAGGAGATGGCGAGGATTTCTTTGAACGATAAGATTTTGCGAACTCCGGTTGAACGAGAGCTTTTCAGCGAGAGTAACCATCGAGCAATATCAATCGAGACTCCAACGGGCAAATTGATACGAGAAATTGAACAGTCCAAGCCCGGTATAGTTTTCTATGACGAGAGAAATCCTTTTTTTACATCACTTTATTCCATTCTCGTTTTATGCCGACAGTTTTCATGCGACTATCCCGCAAATTGCGAGTGCGCGCGTACAGTAAAACGTGCGGCACGAACAAACGGAGAGTTGTGTCAAAAGAAGAGTGAGAAAAGTGAGAATGGGGTATGGGAATGAACGATCTGACGGGTGAAAGCGCTCTTCGCCAATGGGAACACAGACCAACGAGTGTGCCGAATAAAAAACAAAAAGTTTCGTTCTCAAAGCTTCATCGAGCAGAGAGAGAGAGAGAGAGAGAGAGAGAGAGAGAGAGAGAGAGAGAGAGAGAGAGAGAGAGAGAGAGAGAAAGAGAGATAGAGATTGAGAGAGAGAGGCATCGTCACTCTCTCTCTCCTTTCTTTTCGCGTTTCTTCGTTGGCAACATCCCTTCCGCGACGCCTTCACCGATAGACTTCAATTATGAGCTTCGAGCGAAGAATATGGAAAGATTCGAAAGAGGGGGGTACACGATGGATTGGAAGGGGCATAAAAGAAATTTCAATATTACTGACAAATTTGAAAAGTTCCATAATTGATTCCTCACTCGGCCCGCGCCAGCGAAACGACAAACGCCTTCTCGCGCGATGAGAGAATGAAAGAGCGATGCGCGCGCGAAAGAGACAGAGCGGGACAAAGATACAGCGATAGGTTTTACTCGCCTGATCGTCTCGTGGCGGAAGATGAAAACAAAAGAGGGCGAATTTTCGTCGAGGCGGCTTTATAGCCTCGGATGAGAGAATATAAATCGATCGGGAAATCCGCCCGATCAACTTCATCAGCCGAAAGGATTGAAGCTTTTCATTTTCGCTTCATCATTTCCCTCCGGCCATCGGCCACTTTTGTTTTCAATCGTCAAATCGCGAAATGTCGATTACCTTTCCCTTTGTCTATACATCCCTCCGGGGTGAACGTTTCATTTGAAATTGCGAGATTCGCACCTGTCGGATCCTATCCTGCGATTATACACTCCGGGGGAGTATCCGTCGTTTTATTTCAGAGACCGCGCGGAGGAACAAATGAGGAAAGCTCCTTGGAGTGTATTTCAGTGAGTTTTAACACGCAATTCTCTCGTGCGAAAATTTCGTAACGATCGTGGACTTTTGCGAGCGAGAAAGATGAGCGAGGGAGAGCATTAATATTAGGCGGCATAGAGAGGATGCATTGTGTGTTTTCGTTCTTACGTATGAAACGTTTGTCGAAGCTCGCGAGGAGAGAGAATCCCGGCGCCGGTAGTATAGGAGAAGAGCGTCTGCGATTTATCGCGGTAATTACGGGAACGTAATCGATGGTCATTAACGTTTCGTTATGGCCCATCGAGGCTATGTCGTGATAGAGGAATCGAGAGAACTGGAGAGAGAGACGGATAGACGCGGCGAACTCTCGAGATATATGGGAACGACGGTTCGCGAGAAAAGATTTTTATTACAGATCGGACTTACGAGCGAGAGCCATTGCTTCCCCCCCTTTCATCTCTCGGTGCTCGTATCGAGAGCACATATACGATATCGATTCGAGCAATAACCGTTCACCCCTCGGGGTTCTCTCGCATTACACAAAATTAGCACAATATTTTATAATGCCACAGCAACAAAAGGAGGATATAAATTGATTTTTTCAAGCTGATAACTCGTAATCGTTATACAGAAACGAGATATTCTCGTTTCAACTAAGCAGACATTAATATTTCATCGAAATTTCTCTCGATTTATCACTCATGATAATGTCAATCGGTAAAAATTGTAAAACTCATCGTGAAAATTGTCAAGAAAACAACCTTTGTCCAATTTTCCATGCGATATAATGATGAATATATTGCATAGAAATATATCGCTGCAAAAAGCTATTTCTCTTATCCTCGCGGTTTACTCGTTTCTTCGAGAAAAATCGATAGACTCTCACCAACACTCAGTACTTCCTCGAAGCCGTGAAAGAAAATATATTCAGGCAAATTTTCCAGCCGAGATATCGCGAACAGAGAGGAAGCGAGTACGAAGGTTTTGGTCCCTTTTCTTTTTTCGTATACACGGGTCCGGCTACGGTCCCTCCGGGATATCGAAGCAAACGGAGAAAGAGTCAGAGGAGATGAGGATCGAGAAAATGTATCCAATGTATATATATATAGTATATATAGCATATATACATCCCTGTATACTTTTGCGTCACGAGTACGAATGCTGTTTAACGGTCACGTATCCGCGTCCGTCACGTATGCATATCTTGGGAACACCCCTTGGTGAAACTACCACACCTCGGTCGGTGGGGTTTTCTGGGACCCCACCATACGCGGGAAAGTATAGAGTGAGGATATGAAGGGCTTTCGTGCCAGCGGCAATCCTCACTCCTTTTCCACCGAGTTTGTCCGTGTCGCGGCTGGTTTCACCTCCCCTTGCCGCTCCCCGCCGCGGCCGAAGGGTTGTATAGGACTATCTCACTACCCTTGGGAAACCCCGAGACACGAGAAACGTACGTGGTCAACGCGGGGCCAAACTGTCGGCGGAGTTACGTAAAATAGTTAGCGACACTTTCAATCGAATACCAGAAGAGAGGGATAGAAAGAGGCGGGAGAAAGAAAGTACGCGAAGCACAGTTGCTTTCCTTTTCTTATCACCCCATGGGAGGAACGAGGCTCGGGGTCTACACCGAGATCAGCGAACAAGTGTGAGAAAGTAAGAGAGCAGCGAGGGAAAAGAAGCCCTCGAGTAAACGCAAAAGGGCTGCTGAAACATTTTGTTATACATATATAAATATATATATATGTATAAATGTAAATGTGTGTGCGCGTTTTATGTACACAGGTCATTCTATGCTAGATAAGTGAGCCATAATTCCCTAGTAATTTTGTATGTGCTTAAATAAATAAAATAAAGTTGTAAAAAAATGACTGAGGTTGAAAAGATAATTTGAAAAAAATAAAAATAATTTTGTAGACATTTACACCTTACTGTATTGTCATCCTATTCAAAATTTTCATGATCTTTCAAGTCCCAAAACGCGTTGCACTACATTTATCAATAAAAAAAAATTCCCAGCCCTCAATGAACTTTTAATATGTCACAACTTTATTTCATTCAGTCATGGAATATCCGAATCACACTTTCATGTGACTGTTTTCACATGAAATTCCCCACATATGTTCTTCGCTCCACACGCGTGCATGTACAGTGCGGTAGATGAAGAAAAGCAAAGAGAGATAGAGAGTTAGCCTGTCCGTTCGTCACTGATATATGGGCCGAGGCTGCTCCGAGCTGCCAGGGACGCTCTTTCACCCTCCGAGATACATCTCGTACGTGACCGATATGATACTGATATGTTCATGCCTATCATATAATATATATTGCCCATACAGTTTAGTTTTAGTTTAGGGATATAGCTCGAATACACATACATGAAGTTTCAAGCGAAATCCTTTAAATATCAAATTGGCCAACGAATTGGGGCAAGATGTATGGCTGCAGCGAAACATTAATAAGAAAATTTGGCCAATGATAACGAGAAGTCATCTTTTCTCACATGAATTCGCTTTGTTTCATGTTGATAAATGAAACGATATATGGAAAATGGCCGAGACACGCATGGATAGGGAGAATTTCTGCGAATTTCGCTCGATTAATCTTGCAGCTCGAGTTTCAAACTGCAAACAAGCATTGTATTGCTATAACCTGAGAATATTTAGCCTCGAACGCGCGTTTCAACGGAATTGACCTGTACGATGAAAATTATTTGCCCATTGCAATAATAACACGAAATTTCATAGTTCTGATAGCGGCAGTGGCGTGCAGAAGTTTTGCGACGCGAGAAGGAAACGGGGTAGATCGGGCACGGGAATCTTAGCGAGAAAGTTGTTCCTCGACCACGGGCAACGTCGATATATACATATATGCTACAAGAAGATATGGAGACGTGTGCTAGTCGATTGGCAATGATGGTGAAGTGGCTTTCTTGCTCGTATATATATACAACATACCGGACGTTACTCGTGCATCAACGACGAGAAGCAGGTTCCGAGTGCAACGGCAGTTTACGGAAATATATATAGGGTCACGGAGGAGAGAACGGGAAGAAGAGAAGGTTGCGCTTGGCACTTCCGGCGAGTCTTGTCGTATAAGGGACGACATCGGGGACGGTATACGGTTCGTCGATCTCGGCTTCCTACATCCGGTGACAGATGCCACCGGCTAGACCATAGCGAAGGCTCGAGAAACGATTCTACGTGTATTTTGTTGCTATACGACGGACTCTGCTACTGTCCGTTTCTTCGTTCTACCGCAGCAAGAAAGCCATCGAGTTCCAACGATCGGAGAAAGAATTATTATGGAAAATTTCATTCCAGCAAGACAACCAGCTCGGAATGATATTTCACAAAAATGTAACTTTTCTCCAGAGGTCGAAGGTATATAAATCGATGTTGCGAGAGTGAATGGAATTACCAGACGTATTTTTCTTTCGAAATTATCATGCTGCGGAAAATTCAAGGACCCTATCTCGTCTACTCGTGGTATGCTCTGGACTCTCGAGAGAACCGGTACAACAACGCTACGTGTACGTCTCGAAGGATATATTCTCATGCCGGTTTCTACTCGTAGGAAAATCGCCCGGGGCGACTGCGGTCCCGGCGAATCCGATGGTAAAGCGCCTCAACTTGGCCGAAGCTTCGCTAGGTTGTACAAGCTCTCACCAGCGATCAACGCCGCTGTGGTTATAGCGCACATAGACCCGCAAGCATCGTGAGAGGAAACTACTTTATTTCATTGACTATCTATAATTCTCAACTTACTTGGATACAAGCGTGGTTATCGTACACACGGTTGCACGAAGCGTGATTTTGAAAATGAATTCTACGGCAGCGGTTTATCACTCGAGTCCTTATGCACCGGAACAATTTAAAATCATACAGAACTTTAGGTGACACCTACCTTCACCTTCCCCAAATCCGATCGACGAACTGCAGGGGATATGGAAATTTTAAGGTCTGATACGACAGGAATATTCGCAAAGATCGAAAACAAAAACATCTTGTTTCATCGTTCGAGCTTTTTTTCTCGTTTGTTTTCAAAGTGACTTTATTGTCCGAAATAACGAGAAAAAAAAGCTAACATCAAATTCATGGATTAAGAACTTCGAAGAAGAAGAAAAAGAAGAATGTCTACCAGAAGTTGTTCGTTCGCTATAGGTGAAACGATGAAACTGGACGCGACTCGATTATGAATTCGAATGGGCGAATAAAACTCCGGGATAATTTGGTGGCCGGGGTTGATGGTGACCCTGATGGAAAGTCTTTGAGGAGATGGGACGAGGTGGATCTTGCTGAAGAATAAGTTTGTTGGGGTTCTTGGCAATGGAGGGAGAAGAGGGTATGCAGAGTTCTCGAGGTGGTTATACCGATGCCAAGGTCACGAAGGACTTTTCCTCAGTGAAAGCGATGTATATAGACCATGAGAGAGAGAGAGAGAGAGAGAGAGAGAGAGAGAAAATGGGTCAAGTTCATCACGGAGTTTTGATCATCTAGGGAAGTGAGGGGAAAGGGAGAAAGGGAACGAGAGCTTTTGGATAAGAGTCCGAGCATCATGGGGGTAAAACTATCCACGGTCGAGCCAAGTGTAGTTAGGGACCGAGGCGCGTGAAGCCAAACGGTGAGAGATGGATGTGATGAAAAACTTTCGGCACAGTGCTAAAGCTGCGAACGAGCTATTCTCATAGATTTCTTCGTTTTTTCTTTTTTTTTCATTTTTTTCGTTACCATATAGTAATATTCGAAGATGTTACGATAGGGGGGAAGGAACGTTGTTGCAGAGGACGTTCCTCCGGTTTTCCAGGAAAACCTGGCCGACAGTCAAACTCCGCGTGGCCTTCTCGCGGCTACGTGGAGTTTTGTGTTGGCGTTCTTGCGAGCCAAGTTTTGCCATTAGACGCGGTTAAAACTTTCTTCGAAACACTTTCGTCGTCGTCTTCACTCTTTTTCTTCTTCTTCTTCTTCTTGGTCTACTGTTAAAATTGCAGCGATCATGAAACAAACGCACTGAGAGGGCAGGGAACGACTAAATTCGGTATATTTACTCTCATTTTACACTTTCCATTTTTTAGAATCAATCCTATAGTGACCGAAAAAAGCTGCGATACAATCTATGTATTCCGTTCTTGTTCTGTTCCACGATATGACCAAAATAATTTCGAATTCCACTCGTTCTCTACTATTCGTTTAAATTCAGCCATACTCATTCATGTATGTACGAAGAACAGAGCACCGCATGTACTGTACGACGAGGGTACACAGCTAAATCGATCTATACGGCGAAACATAACTTTCAATACCCGCAATTCATATCTGTCTCACGTATCGATATGAAAAATTATCTGTCGTTTTTTCCTCTCCCATGGGAATAAAGAATAAAAAGCCCTACGTGTCTTGCCGTCCATTGAAAAAATTTATTTTTTTAACCAAAACTCGCTTTGTTCGTTACAAATTATGAAAAAAATTAATTCTGATGGATTTTTTAAAATTTTTATCGTTGGTGAAAGAAAATTTACGTCTCTTTTTTCCGTCATAGAGAACGAAAACTCAGATAGTTTGAGGGCATCTCGAGGAAAGGATTTTCCCATGATGTTATGATTCTAGGATAAAGGAGTTGCTGACCGTGCGGTATACACTCGAGGTCGTAGTCGCTAATTGTCGTTGAACGAACTAAAGGTCCAGATAGTGAAGAGAGAGAGAGAGTTTCGTGGATGAGGAAGGAACTAAGCATGAGAGTGTGACCGCAGGGTGCTCTGAACCCTCGACTAAAACGGACACGGCAAGGCACTCAGCTCGGTTCACCCGTCTTTCAACTCATCTCACGTGGATCGAGTTACATGACACACACGCTTGCTCGTCAACTAATACCGCGAGCACTAATACGTCAACTAATACGCGTATACGGACGACTGATGCATATATAGGTAAAGAGCGGGTTGATGCGTGTACGAGGGTCTGGGATACAACCCTTCGTTCAGGCTTTAATCTCTCACGTGTGTGTCCACCTCAACTGCCAGGCGAAAATTGAAACTTCTTGACACTCGAAGAATAGTTCGGGAAATGCTTTCAATTTTTAATGGGAGCGAGGCAAAAAGCTCGTTAGACAATCCAAAGTAGGGTATCGAGGCACGGTGAGACCGAGAGAGAAAGAGCAGTTAGTCATATCTTTAAAAAAAGAATACAAGCACATCAAGCTTTTCCATTATGGATTAATTCATTTCAATGCGCGACTTTTGTCAAATCTTGGAATGCAAGAAAAAAATTGGCCTCAAACAATTTTAAACCCTATAAAATCCGAATCGCAAAGCTTCGAGAAACATTTCACAACCGTGAAAGTATATTCTCTGGCGAAAAATCGAAAAGAGGAAAAATAAGACGGAGATTCGTTTTCGCTGAGTTTGCAGCAGTAAAGCAGAGAGAGAAAGAGAGAGAGAGAGAGGAGAGAGGAGAAAAGAGTAGAAGGAGAGACGGTAGGAGTTAGAGCAGATATCATCCCTTATCGTCGACGCCAAGTGGAACAAACAAAGTTCGATCGGGCATGAGGTTTCGTCCCCCTTTATACGATCCCCGCTCGTTACAATACGGTCAAGAGCGTGGAAGAGAAAATTCTCATCTTTTGTAACGTTTCATATCCCCTCCCTCTGCTATCTCTCCGTATCGGCAACCACCGCGCGAGACCGTCTGTTTCCTCGACTCCTGTCTTTATGCCATCGTCCATAATCCGCGAGGGGGAAACTTTTACTCCTTTTTCTTTTAGTAGAAAATCGTCGAATTGAGAAGAGCGATGATAAAATTTTCGCCCAAGAAAATGATGATAAAAACTATCGCAAAACGATGTTAGCGATTTATCCAAAGCATCGTGATTTAAAGACTTTTTTTTTAGATAATGAGAGTACAAATTGGTTGAACGAGTCAAATTGGTGAGCATCAGCTCGAGGGAAAGTGCCAGTTTCGTCACTCGCACTCGGACTCGGAGTGGAAGCATCAGGAGGGTCGTCAAGAATTTGAGCACTGGATGAATGTGTAGTTTGCGGAACCTCATGGAATGCTTATGCGGGAGAAAGCTCAAGATGGACAGTAGGAAATTAGAGGCCCGATGTAGTAAACTGTAGTTGATCGTAGACAGAGAGTTCTGGGTGACTGAATCGACGTAGGTCCGCTCGGAATTGACGACGAGCCGAGCATTAGTCGGACGTTTCTTTTGCATAATTAGGGTCCCGGGGAACGACGGTTCAAAAGGGTATCCCAAAACTCTGGCATGCAAAATCCATACATATGGATGGACGGAGAAGTTTACGATGAATTTGCGTAAACTCATGTAAGTATACCTATCACACTGTCACACATAATTATTATTTGCTGGAGATCTACAATGCAGACGATCAAGAGAGAGGGAGAGAGAGAAAAAGAAAAGTCTATCGAATCGAACTATTAGGTTGTAGGAAAAGTTCGTCGAAAAAAAAAAACAAATAATTGTTAACCGATTTTTCTACGAACTTTTCCTACAACCTGATATTATACCAGAGTCATAGAACCCTCCCATAAAAACCAAAGTAATGGAGTAAGTACTTATTCTGGATCCTTTAATTTCACTCTTACCGAATTTCAAAATCAATTTACGTGACGGAATACATTGTTGTTAGTTTTAATAGAATGTTGGAGCATTTCCGTACTAACACAATGGAGTATCCGAAAATAATTACCAATATTCGACGGTTTATGGAATGAATAAACAAAGTAAGTTCGCAAATAATCGGCCCTATCAAACACCTAATTTTTCATAAATTTATCACTAGAATTGTTAAATCGTAGCGAGATTTTTATCTAGCTCAAGTCCCAGTGAAATCTGTTGGTGTCTAAACATGTACGTGATTTTTAAATTGCGATAAAAACTTGCAAAGTGAAATAAAAAAACACGATTAGCTTGGTAAAATAATTCTCCACTGTATCTCCTCAAACTATTCCAAGACGGTGAAGCTGTGTCGCTCAACCGGAACATCTGACGTTGCTATCCAGTGTATTTCCAGCATGATTCTGAGCTCGCCAACGTCGAACGAAACTATCCGGGAGTTTGGGGTTAGCTCTGTAACGTCGATTAATCCGGAATCTCGCGCACCCTCCCGCGAGAATCATTAGGTATAGGGTGCGACGTTGGCTTCCTCGCGGGGTTTCACCCGGCATGCCACCGAGAGTTTCGCCGGTGATACTCCAACGAGCGAAATCTCGCGAGAGAGCCGAGATCTCGCGGACCACGGGAGGATGATACAGAGAGGGGTCGGCAAGATGCCGATATAGCAGCATCCCCGACATCACTTCCTCGGTCTACGGATTAAAGGCGTATCAAGGGATGCGGGAGAGGACGCATACACACTCGCAAAGGAGTATCACGGATACGGTGGGTTAAGAGAGTAGGTGGGGGGGCGGGTAATTAGATCCGGAAAGAAGCAAAGGGTTTTCGTGGCAAATGAGGTTAACTCTCCGGAAGGTCTCTGCGGGATAAGTCTTCTGATCTGCTCGGTGAGAGGGTACCTGCTGCTGCCCCCTGCCATATTTCGTCCTATACCTTATACGTCGATAATTTCGTTATCCACAGTTTATCCTATGAATGCAGGCAATTACTAGTCTGAGAAACTCTCGCAGCATGGCTAATAGCAATATAACGAAAAGGATCCATGGATAGCCCGGACAATAAAGTTTCGTCGGGCCCTACAGGAGTATACGAAGATTGAGGAACCGAAAGTACAGGCAGCGATCGGGAATATTACAGGAAATTCACGAGTAGACTCGGAGATTACCAGGAACATTTCACGTATATGCACACATATGTAGCTCAACAAACCATATATCTTAGGCTTGATTTTATCGTACAAACTTGGATCCATTCAGTTTTATGCTCTCGAGTCCATCCAGCGAGCTAAACACACACGTATACCATCCCCCCCCCCTCCCGTTGCTCCATAGCGATTCGATGATGGTTGGAATAATGAAAGGATAGTACCGTGCGATCGCGGATGGAATACGATGAGAGCAGAGACGTAAGTGATTGGCAAACAATCCGCATCGTCGAGTCGTTTATGAGTCTCGGTTAAAGGGAATGAGGGATTGAGGAAGTGGTTTTCTCGTCCATTCTCAAGAACACGAGCATGTTCGTTCAATCCCAAAATTCATGCACCCGATTTTAGGAAGCCCTGACACAGAAATATTCCCTCGAATTATCCCTCTACTGGCTCTGGAGATTTCAACGAAACGGACACGCAATATCTTTTTACGGTGTAAATTTAAAAAAAGAGAGGGAGGGAGAGAGAGAGAGAGAGAGAGAGCTTTTATATATGCAACTAATCTGGAGAGCTACTCTTCTCGGGGCTTTTGCATCGAAAATTTTCTCGGCTCGCTTTGCACGAGCTTTTCGACCGCGACTTTGCCTCGACTTTCCTTTTTGACTGAGGAAGCTTGCGGAAAAGCTCTCGCTCCGTTGCTCCCGTACCGTGCGCGCTCTCATTATTCCAAGCGTGAACGAGGAGGGCACACAGAGAGAGAGAGAGAGAGAGAGTACCCATTTACCGTGTACACGAGACTTTATACGCGGTACATGGACCGTATATCCTAGGTTATATGTACGTAAAAAGAGAAAAGAGAGATTGAGGGAGAGGAGAGAAAAGAGAAACGAGTCGAGCTTGCGTAAAAAGAAGTTGCGGGTGGAGGCGTATCTGACGCCCACGCATCTCGCGGGTTTAAGCCAGGTCCGGGGCGTTGCTGATGCCACGAGGGAAGCCCAATCGGCTGGTATCCTCGTTCGGATACCAGCCCGGCGCACTGCACCACGACGACGCCCACCACCAGGGCTTTTACTCCTGGTGCTTCATGATACATACGTATATGCATCTGTACACGTATGTACTTCCGCACACTCGTGCTCAATGCCGGGTAACCTCTCGTATATACCCGTGCAAACAGCCCTCTCGTCCACCCTCATCATCCCCCGAGCGCGCAACTCTCTACGCGCAGAGGAAAAAACTCTCGCTGACCTCGATATAACGAGAGCTCCGCTCTCGCCTCTCTGCCTCTGCTTTTTCATTCCCTTCGTATTTTATTTTCCTCCGACGTTTCCCTACCTCGCGAAAACCTACGTTCGAGAACCATCGAAGCTATGGACCACTTTGAGAAGCTTGAGGGGAAAAAAAAAACACTGCCACAAATGTCACAATCATTAAAACTAACAATCTGAAGTAGCTGTGCTGTTTTTTTTTTTCTTCATAAGAGGGCACGGTCTTTCAATTCACTTCGAGGATTCTCAATTGGCCGTCTATCATTTCTGGATTTTTTTTTAGACGCATCGCTGCGTTATTCGAGCCAGGGACGCTACGGAGAACCTTCCCGGGAAAATTATAGGTCCAAGTTACTCGGATCCTCAGTGCTATAAGATGATTATATTATACATATATATTTGTAGTTAAGAGTCCGGGATAATGGGAGCAGGTACCTCCCATCGTCAGTCGTACAATGCCAGCAGTATCAGAGCTTTCTCTCTCCAACTTCTGTTTTCAAGTTTCACCTCCGTTGAATCACCCCCGACCCGCAGATTCTCACTCTTTACGACACCCCCCGTTCATTCACGAGGCTTCTTGGGCTTTAAAAAATTCTCCGGGAAGAAAATTATCGCAGATGAAATTATGGTCAAACTATACTTGACCCGGGAGGGACTTTCGTCGATTGCGAAATAAACAAGAAATACATGAGAGAACTTTCGCGGGCAAAATCTCCTCGGAAGAAAAAGAAAAGAGTCACGGACTCTGTGTGCTCTCGCTTGGCATCGGGGAGAGCGAAGGTTAACGCTTCAAAACACGGTCGAAGCAAAGCGCGTCGGGGTGTTACACGTCTTCTACAACGAGACCATCAGTCATTATTTTCCGCAACATTTAGCCAAGCACTTCAAACTGTTTCGCACTCAGTTACGTCATCGTCGTCGTCGTCTTCTTCGTCGTCGTCGTTCCCTTTTCTTCCCCTCTTGCTACAACTCACCGGCCTGTTTCATCTTCCTTCTCGAGTCCTCTCGCTCCTGGGCCATGCCGAAACTTTCTCAAGTATGTGCCAGTACCGTGCCATCTCTTGGCTCTACTTCTACGTCGTTCGCACTCTGTGTATACACACCCAAAGGGTTTTTTTTTGTAGTCTTCAGCTATCTACCTTACCCCGCTTCGCTGTTCGGTCATCTTTTTCTTCTTGCTCCCTGGACGCGAAAACGCCTCTACTTACCTTTCACACATACTCGTATCGAATCACTAATATGCACGTAAGTACAAAACTTTGGGGATCTCGCCCACTACGTAGCGTGACAAAGTCTTTTTTTTCCAACGCTCTCTGTTTTTTTTTTCCTCGCCGGACATTCTCGGTATAAAAATGAGTTATGAACTCGACGTATGGGGGCAAGGGACACGTTAGCGACAGACGGCAATTAACTACAGTGAGTATTATGAGGGAACTATAACCTTCTCAGTCTCCCATCACACAGGATACAAAGTCCAACACTTTCTTAAGCTGGGGTAACCATTTTTATGCTGGATTAATTATTACTGTATCTTTTAGCGTAAATTATAATTCACCATACTGGATATTCCATCTATTGTAATATCCAGAAATCTCTCGGCTCGTGATTTTCCTACTAGCATCAAAATCGACTTGCGATATATCGAAGCTTGCTGGTCTCTTCCAAAAGCCTAAAAGACACGAGTCCGGCTAACATTGAAGAAAACACGCAAGTCACAGCTTCACTGAACTCGAAAACCAAACTATAGAGATCCCTCTCGCTTGAGAGAGAACGAGACACACACATTGGAATCGAGTAAGAGAAATATATGCCCGGAGGAATGGAAAGGGGTGAGCGAAGAGGTTGGGGGGGGGGGGGGGGTGGTGGAAAGCGAGAACCGGGAGCTTCTCGCGCGGAGTCACCGGGCCGGGACGGAAGTTTTAATCGAATTTATCGCAATGCTATTCATGAGAGAGCCGTACGTCTTCGCGTCAGGTATACGCGGTGCCCGGTACACCCTCCGGCCTTCAACCACCCTCTCTCGTCCTCTTTCCACCGTTAGTGGCAGTACCAAAAGCAGCAACAGCAGTATTGGGAACTCACAAATGTCACCCTGACCTCTGGCGGCCAAATTTCCAAGTACTTCTCTCCAGTTGCTGCCTAATGATTACCATTGATTACCATGCGAATTTGTCACTTTTTAACAATAATTAAAAATCTGCTGCTTTATTACAAGAAATAAATCATAAATAAAGATCGAGAAGACATAGTCGATATTTGATGCGAGGGCATGAGATTTTCATCACACGCAGAATATGAATAATCGTTTTAGTTATGTCGTGTAAACACAAGCGACGTGACTTTCAATTTCATAACTTATGAAATATGGACAATAATTTATACATAAAACATTTTTCATGTCATGCTTGATATTTTAACTAATAATTTATTGTTCGAACGCATTTATTTAGCCGAAAAGTGACGGGAATTTTTTAAAAGATTTTGAGGTTAAGCATGGGATGTCATGTAGGTTCATGGTAATCCGTATGGCGATATTCACTTGATCCGTATCCAATTTGCGCAGTGGATTCTATCCACGCATAATCCTCAACGGTAATAAACCCCATTGTCAAATCTTACTACAAAAATCCCATTTTGCCGAAAAATATGCGATAATCCAGTGTTTAAAACTGTTCCCTATGCTGCCCCATGCTAACTAGAGCTGGCTACTGGCAACGAACTGGAGAGAAGAGGCCATATTGGATAGGCCCCGCCTCCGTGTTGATTCCCAATAGAAGACGCAGAGACGTATAACATGTGTGTGTGTGTGTGTGTGTGTGTGTGTGTGTGTGTGTGTGTGTGTGTTTTTCATTGGTGGATCGTTTCAAGTCACACGAGGATATACGTAGAGAGAACACCGGTCATAGACGAGCTCTCATTCCACGCATATAGCCACCGGAGACTGAAGAACGTCCGTGTGAGATGTGCACGAGTCCACCGTAGGTTCTGCTGCGTGTAATGCATGGGGCATTTCATGCCAATATTCTTCATTTTTTATTTCGTTTCATCGCGAAAAATAGCGCGCGATCTAGGCTCGAGGCTTCGACCATGACGTTTCCGATGCACAATTTTGGTTTTGAGCTTTAACTTGCGTAATTATTCAATAATTTATAAAAGACGAACGAAAGAAGATTAAAATTTGGAAAAAAATGAGAGATTCTTCATTCATTGATAACGATACCTATGTAAATAATTTGGGCAGCTAAAATTTGTCTGGATAAATGCTGTATGAATTAGTATAGAATGCCTCATATGAATGTATCCGTTTTTCAATGTATTTCGTCGTATTTTACTATAAGTAGGAGTCGTCGTCGTTGCTATGTACGTCTCGTCGAGTGCCAGGGCATACCAAAGCCAAAAGTGCAAGGGGTGCACACACACGCATACACACATGAGGTAGCCCACTACGAGCATCTCCTTCAAGTTTCTTCACGAAAGTTAAGTTTCTATGTACCGTACGAGGTTTCTGCGTAGTATTTCCAAAGCGAGAACGTTGGGGGGAGTATGAGGTAGAACGAGGCTAATCGGAATTACAAATACTTCCCTTATACCTGATGCAGCCTCTATACGTTCTCTTTGCGAGTCGTATATATCGAGACTACTTTCCAGCACGTGACGAGACCGTCAGTTGTCCTCTCTCTCTCTCTCTCTCTCTCTCTCTCTCTCTCTCTCTCTCTCTCTCTCTCTCTCTCTCTCTCTCTCTCTCTCTCTCTCTCTCTCTCTCTCTCTCTCTCTCTCTCTCTCTCTCTCTCTCTCGTTCTATCTCTTTCTCTTTCTCTCGCTTGCGACTCGTCCCTTATTTCCGTTGGATATAGCACCCACAATATATTACGGGAATAAAGACGGAGCAACGCCAGGCACAGACTCTTGCTCCACATCTTCTAATTCAAATTTTCCATCCCTTTTCGAATTATAATAACGTCTCTTCCAGGATTCACGAAGACTTTCTCGCGATCTTCGTTCTCCCCCAACGGTTATTTAGTTGCCGCGGAGGGTGGTATGGAGCGTGGATGGATCATCTGGCATATGGCGAAACATGTCGTCGCGGTCACGAGATATTTTACGAGTTCAGCGATATCAGGACAGGCATGTCAACTTTTGTTCCTTCAACCGTCGACAGAGTTAATTGGCAGAATTTTTCTTAACTTTTGATTTCGAGCAATTTTAAGGACAAATATCGTTCGTAAATCGTGAAATCGAATGAGAGAAACGAAAAGGAGTGTAGCGTCTATGAAATATGAAATGCACAAGGTGAAACGGTAATGCCAACGTCCAACCCTGAGTGAATCAAACTGCGTATGAACTCTGCTGGCCTAGCGGCATCAAGGGACTTGCTATACCCCTGCGAGAGTTTTCCATCGAGAGATAGGTCACTGGCTAAGTTGATTCTCGATTGGTCCGGACCACCTTTCAGCATCGAGCAGATAGGGAACTTGCTCGATACATTTGATTATCCGTCTAGACGCGGATGATTAGTGATATTGACAAATTTAGCATCGAACCACGGACGGGGCCCGTTCAAAGCTGATGATCGTTATCGGAAATTTTGGGCTGAGTCGACTTTAGTTGGACAAAAATTAACTATTCAAAAAGTCCCTTTCTTTCAATAAAATGAGTGTCAGAAAATGCTGAATTTTTTCTGGACCTTTAAGAGTAAAAACGGTGATAAGAATTCTGATATGAAAGGATATGCAAAAAAAATAAATAATCCTGACCATTATAAAACTATGATTTAGTCGCAGAATTTTTTTCCTTTCAGTTATACATACACAGATTAAGATTTTAATTCAGGGGCAGTTAATTGAGTTAATTATTCTATTACATCAATGGCGGTAGCATCACATGTGTGTGATGCTACGTGTGTAATTTCACAGCAACGACGAATAATTTCTACAACAATCCGGCAAAGGGGGAAAGGAGGAGGACGAGACGATCGTTAAGGTGGCCACGAAAGTCGTACGCGCATTAGACGTTGTGTAAACACTATTTACTACTCCGTAAATAAGTTTGACCGAGGACCATTCTGCCCGCAGTTCACCGAAGCATGCACCCCGCTCGTATGAGAGTTATTAAGGGGATGATTCAAAAGGGTGCTCGCAAAACCGTATTATCGTCTCGTCGATGAATAACAATTGGAGGAATACGACGATGCCAATTAAAACACGATCTTTGGAGCATACCCCCCGAAACGAGAGTAAAGAGGGAAATTGTAGATTCATCGAATTACAATGATTATACAGAGCACCGCCCCATCTTCCAATAAATTTCAAGTCGTGAATGTATACTTTTTATGTCAAATCGATGAATCGATAACGACGAAAATAAATTTAACGATCCGACACGCGAAAAAGTGTGTTGACCGCGGGGACATATAATCGGGAATGAGTGAGGGAAAAGTTAACATCGAGGAGTACCAATTTGCGGGCTATAAAGAAAAACCAATCGATCGTCAGCTTTCTGGAGTAATATCACGAATAATATAATCGAATGGTTCAGTAAAGTCCGACAGTTAAATTTTTTTTTTTTCTACTCATTGACAATTCCCAGTCATTTTGTTACTACAACTCTTTGAGTGTCCAAATACGAAGGGTAGTTTATCCGAACGGCTCTGTCCAGTTACCCTTCTCTCTCTCTCTCTCTCTCTCTATCTTTCTCTTATCCATACACATTATCCTTGTCGGTTTCCTCGTCGATTTCAAAGACTCAACGAGCTCTGGCAGAATCCGAAGATGCTATAACACTGTAGAAAAGCAATGCAGCGAGTAAAGAGACGGTCTCCTTAGGGCACTTGAGGGTAAATGCAAGCACCCCTCGACCAGTTCGATTTGAGGGAGAGCATATACTTTCAGGCACGAGTGTCTGTTACCAGTGGATTTCGTAACGACTTCCACGATTTGCTTGATTGAACGAGAACGATAATCGAAAGACGACGCGACGAGATACAGAGAGCCGGAAGTCCTCGAGGTTCGAGTACGATTTTGATTGTATGAAGGACTAATCAGATGCTGGAAGGGCGAATTTTCCGGTGCAAATTTGCAGGATTATATATACCTGAAAGTCGTAAAGCTTGCATGCTGCCACGAAGATTGAAGTAATATCGAGAGAGATGGAGAACACGAATTTCAATACTTTGAAGCTTCGTGTATCTTTTCTCTTTTAAATATTACATCTTGCTCTTTCTTTTGACTCTCTCAAAGGCAAAAAAGTTATATTCCTCGTTTCGGAAAAAAAAAAAAATCATCGAGCATACCTGCTGGACTCTCCGAGCCTCGTATGACTCTTCGAAACTTCGTGAAACCTTTAACGCTCACGTATACCACATTTAGCGTCATAGAAAGCTCCGAAGTACTCAAACCTGTCTCACCCCTTTGCGATTCTGACGTTCCTCTGCTTCCACTACCTCAACGAGTTACCGGTAACTCTCTCTCTCTCTCTCTCTCTCTCTCTCTCTCTCTCTTTCTCTCATCTCTCGTTCACCGAGCCATTTCTCCCCCGTGCCAACCAGATTTACTACACCCGCCTGTAATTATCATCATAAAGTCGACTTTACGAGCAGTAAGGGCCCTCGTAAAGGAATGCTTCATTTCGCCTCTCCGGGCTATTTCTACACACCCCGCAAACGACCCCGGAGATTTCTCCATAGCTTTTCGCGATCATGCTTCGCCACACTGGTCAAAAATCACCCCGGGAAAAACTCTCGCCATCTTGTACTTTAGCGTTTCTTTACGTTTTTTTTTTTTTCTCTCTGCAAGAGAGAAAAAAAAGCCCATCGCCAGAAGTTAAAATTCGCCTCAGGCTGGTATTTTATAACCTTCGGAGAGGGCTTGTCTCGAGATCAGTCTCGTATACGAACTGGCAATTTATTGCCTTTTTGGCTTTGCTACAACGTATCAAGTCTCACGTATAGGTATAGCGTTACTTGTTAAATCGTGAGATACGAAGATATGTAATTCTAGGTCTGACCAAACACGACACTTTTCTACTCAAAGTGGAAACTCTCGTCATGAGCAAACTAGAGAAAAAAAAATGAACCAATAGCCCCAAACAATTTAAATGCAATTTGAATAGTCAAGTGACTGTGGAACAGAGACGGAGATATAAATATATATATAGGAACTTCAGGGTGGTAGTAAAACTACCATAATTACCAAGAGTTGAACGGGAATTTAAGGACTGTTGATGACCGAGTGGCTCGCTCGTGTACAGTAGGGAGGAGTAGACCAAAAGACTTGACGAGCTTGCTCACCGTATATTTTATTAACGCTATATTTACCGAACTCGACGCGGTACTAAAAGAACTTGTTTACACGTCCGTGAAACATCCACATAGACACCGAGCAAAGGCTCAAAGTTCTCATTATATCGAGGTTTCAATTAACGTTTTCGTTTTATCATATTTATTTTTCATGCTATAACTTTACATCGACCGATATCGATGATAAACTTTTGTTGAAATATCGTCAAATCAAGTTTCTTCTTATCCACTTGCAAATTCATATAGTCGTGCACTGAAAGTTTTCCGAATTCCTTCTTAGCAATTTTCACTCTTTTTCATTCAAACTTTGCATTCTCTCGCATTTTTTTTTTTTTCTTCGTTCCTTTGTATTACTCGACTTATTGAATTAACGATCACGAGTCTTTGTGGCTCTGTTTGGTCTTGGGTAAAACGCTTTAATGTCATTATCTTCATTAGTCGAGGCAGAGAGACGGACCGGTTTGTATCGTTCCATCTCCCTTCACGGATTACAATACCTAATGAACCGTGAATCGTGAACAGCTTTTTTCCTATCACCGTTAACCATCCTCATCACCCTCCGACCAGCCCTCTCGCGTCTGAGTTGACAATAAAAATAAACAAATTTTGTTTGTATCGCAAATGCTTGCTTTCTCCATCGCGCGTGCTTTGATGAGGAATGAGGACGCGCAAAAAAAAAGGGGGGGGGGGGGGGGAAGGACGAGTGAATGGACGAAGGATGCGGGCTAGTTAGCACGGATTTGCAATTTTAATTACACGGCAAGGAAGCTCTCGATGTAAGAAGAAAAGTATATATAGGAAATAAAAAGGTACACTTTTTCGGTGATTCGATTCTTTTCTCGATAAAAAATAAAATTGGCTCTCCCTTTTTCCTTCTTTCCCCCCCTCTTACGAGAGAAACTCGACACGATAATCGATTAATGAAGTAACGTATTATTCGTTATGTCAGAGATGCGGGCTACTCTGTCGTAAACGAGATCTCGTAAGTCTATCGTCACCATCGTCCGATGGAGAAAGAGGACGAGTCTACTAATTGTAAGTAGTCGAACCCGAGGGACAATTCGACCTAAACCTAAGGGTCTCTACGAGGGTCTTCGGGGTTACTTGCCTAGCTGATAATTCGGCGAGCAGAAGGTCGACGAGAGTAGCCCAAACTCGATTATCCGATCTATGAACGGATATCGCGTGTTTTTCCCGAGGGAGAAATAATGTGAGACTATCCCTATAGATGGAAATTTTTACGAAAACAAATATTTCACGTATTTATAAATTATTCTTGTGTAAATATCACTCTGAATGTCCTTTGATATTTCTGTATCGCAAGAGATATATATATATATATATATATATTCTAGTTTATTCGTGACTCTTTTCACGAGGATAACTGATGAAAAAATATCGGCTACAAACAACGAGGCAAAGTACGTTCCTTTGACGTTAGGGCTTCAAAAAAAAGAGCTTCGTCGACTTGTGCATTACGGAAATATGAAACAAAAGGCGAGATATCCATCGGCAGAGTGCCTTGTCGACTTGTCTCAAGCAACGAAGCAACATCGTGCCAGCATCGCGAGAAAAAGAGAGAGAAAGAGAACAATCCTCTGTGAACTATACATCCTACAAACGCACCAAGTTGCCTTTTTCCGCGAAGCTGTACAGTCGTTTTAAGTGCCAAGTTTTGTTGCGGCTGATGCCTCTTTTTCTCATATCCCATCCCATTTTTCGTTGAAACTCTCCAAAGTTTTAGAAAACACGCGAGGATGTTGCAAAGGAAAAGTCACTCGAAATGATTTTATGACAAGAAAATTACGGCTTAATGAAGTGAAAAATAAATTAATAAATTGATCACAGCGAATTATTATTCGCTGCAGATCAATTGTTGGCATAAAATCAACGAGAGTGGGAAAATAAAATTGATTTTTCTTACTGCGATGGCACGAAGAAGGCATATTGCACCGACGGCCGTATTCCCAGTCGTAATAAATATTCCTCTGTTTCTCATTCTTTCGCGATATTCCCCGAGGAGTGTCCGAGAGTCAGATCAATCGTAGGAATTTTTTTTTTTTTACATTAAGCAGCTATCTATTTTGCGGTCAGGGGATAAAATGGACAGAGAGAGAGAGAGAGAGAGAGAGAGAGAGAGAGGGATTTTCCCTTTTTGCGTGGGAATCTGTGGAAAAGGGAAAAATAGGATATCTCTACGTCCCGGGATCAAGACGTCGACCTGTCACATTACATAATGTATCGAATTTTCGCTATATGGGATAACCGGAAAAGTGAACGCATATAGAAGTGAAAGAGCAGAACGTTTCTCTTGTCGATATTATACATTTCTCGGGGAGTCTCGAGGGCTGTATGAGAACGATTCTAAATGTCCTCTGGCGAGCTCTCGAGTCCACATGATCGTTATACCTGTCTTTTCTCTCCGACAACGATCCTCCTCAATCAGCGAAACATATTCAATAGGACATGCGACTCGAAAACTTTTCGAGAAGATGAAAATTACCATATCAATAATATATAGCCTAGGATAGATAAAAATTAGATTGCTAGTGTCAAAATCGTATTCGAATAATCGATTAAAGAAGAATTTAGCGGTAAATTCATATCACTCAATGATGAAAGTGATGCTATGACGATAAATTTATATTACGGAATATTAGCTTGAAATACAAAAAAGTTAATGATAATTTCGATGCAAGTTATCATTATTTTTTTTTTTGCAGATAACGCAGATTTCAAGCTTAAATCATTTTCACATGATTTTTGCACGTGAAATTCGTATACGTTCGATATATTAAACTAATCGAGAGATCGAGGGCGCAAAAGGATAGATAGGTGGTATCTATAAATTTGTTATTCGCTTGTGTGACAAGGAAAATCGAGATGACAAATTTGCCCGTTGAGATATACGACCGAGATGGACATCGTTGGACTGTAAGCTGGTTCGTTCTCTCGTGCGGGCTGCTAAGGGTATGAGAATAGTGGAGGGGTGGGGGTGGAAAAGGGACACAAGACGCGCGGGCGAAATAATCCCGTGGGAAAGGGATCTGTGAGCGGGTAAGGGCCGAGAATGATTTGTGAATATGCAAGTTCCAAAGGGGATATATATATTTATATATAATACGTGGTACAGAGAAAAGCGAAAGAGAGAGAGAGAGAGAGAGAGAGAGAAAGAGAGTTTCGGTCCTAGGGGGTGGAAAAGGACTCTCGAGGAGCGGCGGGGCAACGGTCAAGATAGCCTCGGCTCCCTGACTGCCTAAAACACGGAAAATATTCGAGTGGACAGCTGCGAATTTATCGTCCGCGACAGCCCTAAATTTTCCATTATATAAATATATATACACGCACATAAATATATATATATATATACGACTGGTATATCGAAATCTCTGGTATGGGAAACGCAAAGGAAAAGTAAAATAAAATATATGAGCGGTTGAGCTATTTCCATCCACCCCCATAATATCATTCGTCTCGTACTCTCATCGATGCTTTTTTTTTTTTTTTTCTTTCCCGGGTCCCTGAAGAATTTTTGGTGAATTTTTTTTTTTTTCTTCGACAATTTCGCTAATTATCACAGCCGTAAAAATTTTTTCGCCAAGAAAATCTTCTCGTGAATTCTCACGGATACTTTCAGGGGGTTAAAACGAAGAAAAAAAAAAACAACATTTATCGTTTTCGACTCTCCGCGGAGAGGTTTTCTTCCCCCCGTTATACTTTTTACCCCGTTTTCGCAAACCCGGAGTGGTCGTTACCCCCTCCGAGAGGTGTTATAAAGCGCCGTAGCTTTCGGCATCTCGATAACCCGCCAAGGCTATGTGGGAACTCTCTGTGCAATAAAGCCGTTAAGAATACACACCAGAGGCAAGGCGTGAACAGGCAGCGACCGATCGTAAAATGATAATTACCGGCAGTAAAGCTAAGTGATATTGAACTTGATGCTTGAGCAGAGCCTCCGGATGAGAGACCGAGGATGAGAGTGTGCGGGTGTGAAGTGATAAAAAAAAGTCGTTGTAAGACGTTCTCTTACGGCTTTTTCGCATATGTGTTTTGTAAAAATTATGCATATCGAATATTTTCGAATTAGTCGGACAATAATTCAAGACAAATATGATTTTAAAAAAAGTAAAATTTAACGTCGAATCCATCGATCTGCGAATTTTTATTCGCCAGAAATTTCTACGGATTAAAATCACAAGGCTGTGTCCATAATCTACTTTGAATTTGCACCGGACCCTTTCTAAGCGCGGTATACGGGGGATGATGGGTGGCTAATACGGTAATGCATTGGGAATCCCTTCACCGAGGCGAGCAACACGAGAGAGCAAGAGAGTGAGAGAGTCTCGTAGTTGGCCTCGTAGTTTCCGCTATAGTCGTAAAGCTGGTTTAAGTAATTCCTGATAGTATAAAGCTACTGCAGAGAGAAAGAGGGAGAGAGAGAGAGAGATAAAAAGAGCTAAAGGGTTTTCGGGCTTTTGGCACTTTCAACCAGTGACGGAGAAAACGAATAAGGGGTAAAAGGATGAACTGTGAAAATGGTATGAATCTAACGTAAGTGGCTTATTCGTCACGAATAAACCGGAAGTTCTCGTTTGAATCTCTTTTTTATAGGGAATTTCCACCGAAGATACTAAAATTAAGCATTTTTTGTACGCATAAATACTTTTTCTCGTTCATACCGTACAATCAGTGTATCTCACTATATTTATATAAAGATCTTGCCACCGTCGTCGTGTACAAGAATCGAGGGGCTTTCAGTCTTTCCGCTATGCCCATAGGGCACCGCAAAAGCAGGGGTACATTTTCGGAATTTTTGGTAAGATGTTTCGATTATATATATATATATATATATTTCCTTGGTACAGATTTCTCTGGATCAAAATGGAACACCGGAAAAGACATTGTTTTTCAAAAAAATTTTGGGGATTAACCATGTTTTTGATGTTTTGAAATGGAATTTTTGAGTTTCAAGGAAAATTCTTAACGAATTGTTGATCAACGGGAAAAAATACATCGATACAGGATCCTAAATAAAATTTTTAAAATGCAAAATTTTTTTATTTTTCGCGAAAAATGCTATTTGTGTGCTCATTCTTTTCGTGATCGTTCAGGCTCTTCAAAATGCCGCTTGGTTCATGGAGATTCGAATTTTTTTCGATTTTTTACAAATTTTCAAAGTACGACCAACGATTTTGGCCAATTTTTCCCTTCGGACTCAAATCCGTCAATTTTCCAAGTCTACACACCCCCGATAAGTCTAAACTCCTCAATCCGGAGTAATTTTATGGGCACTTGAAATTTCGGTATTTTCAGTTTTCCGAAAAAGTGAGCAAAAAAAATTGAGAAATATTTCTGTTCGTCTTACATCATATTTTTAGGTTCTAGGCGATCGTAAATTTTCCGCTGATTACGAATAATGTCATATTTTTTCCTGAATCCCAAAAATTCTATATGAAAAGGTCAAAGAACCAAAAAAATATTTCAAGTCAACAAAAGTATATTAATTATCATGTTTATTTATATTAATATTCGTATATTTGTATTTTCATATACGTGGATAACCAATACCGGCTTATATATATATATATATATATATATATATATATATATATATCTCTCTATTGCAATAATGGTTCTGGTGTATTTATATATTCGTGTGAAAAAAAAGCTGCGAGTGATTTATGACGAAGCAATGGCGATTGCACTTTGGTACATTGACGCGAGAGAGGTGTCCGAATGAGATTATCGACACATATCGATGAGAGGCTGTAACCGAAATAAGAAATACGAAAAATAGGAAGAGAGTAAGAATAATATAAGCCACACATGCACACGTATTCTCGGTAAAATCGATCGCAAATCGCTCTTCGTCACCGTCCAAACTTTCCAGCCATCGATCTATGCATGTTATGCGAGCGGCTCCTTCTGTTGCCCTTGTGGCGTTTCAGCGTGACACACACACGTGTCTCGTGAATAGCAGCAGCTTGCGAGATCTCTACTCGCTGACGCAATAGATATGGCTCGGGTCGAAGATGAAGCGTGCGTGTGCCCGCGAGTATCGAACAGGAATTGGGAAAATTATGTTGCAACTTTCGTTCGAAGCTATCTCATAAAGATTATCGAAGAGGGAGCATTGAATTGGGAAGAAAACAACTCGTATGTCATCCCTGAATTTTTCGATTATAATAGCAATGCTAGGGCATAAAATTTCGTACGAAGATTGCGCGAGTATAAGATATAACGCGACCGCGCCACCACCAAAAGGTAATTAGCCATCGAGTTACTTTCAACCTCATGCCCGCGGTTCGCTGCCTACCTGACTGCGCTCACCTGCCTACTCTGGATCCGCTTTCAGACATGCAATTATGTCTGATGGAAATGGAAAGCCCGACTCCCTCTTCCTTCTCATCATTTTACTAGTTCCTTCTCTTCTTCTTCTTCTTCTTCTTCTTCTTCTACCTCTTCCTCCTCGTCTTCTTTAGCTCTCGCACCCTCGTGTGTAACGTGTGTATACATATGCACGGCGGAAAGACGTCGAGAATGCAAGGGGAAAGCGTCTACGTCGGAGGCAAACTCCCGAAATATTTACCTCAACTCGTTCTTCGAAAACCACCGAGCGTTTTCGAATTTAATCTACATACGTTCTCCCATATTACATTACTCGGGGGCTTCACGACGGATAATAACCCATCTTCGGCTATACATTTCTCGACGAATAAAACACGATGATATATATATGTCATTATCTACCGCTATATATATATTTTTTTTTATACTACCCGTAGCCGAATAAAAATTGGGAATGCAGATAATAAGTGTGAAACATGAGACGAGAAGCTTTCAAGAGTGAAAAAAAAAAACGTTTTTTTTTTTTCTAACGTTGAGAATGATAATGAAAAAGAAACGAAACGGGTAAAACAATCGCGTACACTGTTTTTCCAAGCACGAGGATAGCACCACCCTGCTCTCTCATCGTCTGAACGCGATGAAATCTACCCTCGGTAGTCGCGGACGCTACCCACCATCCGACATCACGAGAAGGTTGGACAATATTCTCGTCGGCAATCTCCGCGAGACTCCTCTCGAGAGTTAAATACGTTATACCAGGAGAGTGTGTGTATATACGCGGAACGGAGAAGGGTGTGTCTTTTTCTTTTGTTCTTGGGCCACCTCGCGACTTCTCTGCTCTACTCGCGCGCTGGCTCTCGCCTTCTATATTCTCGTACAATTTATAGCTCGAGAGAAGAAGAAAAAAAAAGAAAACCAGCGTGAGAGAAAGAAGAGTAAGATACCAGAGGGGGTTGTCGTGCGCGAAAAAGAAGAGAACGAAGAAGAAAACGAAAAGTGTGCGAGGGATGAGAGAGGTAGATGAGTGTCTCTCACCCTCTGGGATGAGATAGGGGAGGGGGGGGGAACACGAATCACCAATGTTAAACCAGGGAAAGCTTTCACTCTCCCTCTTTCTCTCTCGTGTCGTCTCTATCGTGTCTTTATCTCTTTACTTTCTCGTTCTAATCCCCCAACATCGCAAATCTCACCCTCTCCTCGACGAGAAGCGTCACTCCGTGTACCGTATAGAACGGAGAAAACGAAGAATGAGAGTGAGGTTGGGATCGGATGGGAGGTCGAAGGGTCAAACTTCTTGTTAACCATAAAGAGGATTCCCAGTCATTAGATCGTTTTGCCGGAAGCTCCATCGTCCACAACGCGGGCTTTTTCCACTCACTCGTGTTTCAGGGACCGATGATTTCCCAACGAGACAAAATCTACCTCTGACGCATAACGAACGTTTTGTCTTTTCATTTCGAATAAATCGCCAGGACCACCCCCCCCCCCCTTCAACCTCTAAGAGGATTATTATTTCCTCGTTTTCGTGTACGCAGACTTGTTTGGACCGGGGGATAAAATTCATCGTACGGACAGTGATGCGTTTTCTCGCGAGGTACGGGCAGGAAGTTTCACTGGCAGTCGCCACCAGACACACACACACACACACATACCACAAGGCGGGAGGAAAATGGAAAATTAACAAGGGATGCACAGGTGCGGACCAAGAGAACGCAGAGAGAGAGAGAGAGAGAGAGAGAGAGAGAGAGAGAGAATTGTCAAAACTTTTCGGTCCTCCAGATGGCATTATGAGATGCACCAGTGAACTGCTTTATGCTAGCCACGAGAAATTTCGCAACTCTCTGAGAACAATTGTATTCTTTATAGACAGGTACTGAGAATTTTGTATTCCTCGATTTTTCCATTTGATTTAATGGAATGAAAAACGATGAAGAACGAAAATTTGTACGAGAATCAAGAACCAAATCATATTTTTTTAATGAAGAAGTATCCGTAGCACAGGTAGATATTAAATTAAATAATGTCTGGTCCAGTGTCGGAAAGAGAGAGAGAGAGAGAGAGAGAGAGAGAGAGAGAGATAGGGAAAAAATCATCGTGGATCGCACAGTGGGTGCCTTTTAATCGAGCTGTGTAATACCATCGTGTTCGCGATGTATTATGCATACCACTAGGAAACTTGTTCGTCCGGTCGGACGTGACTCGGAGAAAAATATTAATTAAGAGCCTTGAGCATCCCCGCACCGTCGTACTCTCCCTTTTGCTAACTCGATTAAACGTTGCACATACCCCATTGAATATTTTCATAGCTCGGAACAATCAAGTTTTGTGCCAGTATACCGGTGAACTTTGGTGTTTTACGCAACGAGATTGTGAAGGCTTTGATACAGTGTGAAGAATAAAGAAACGAGTGTCGGTTGGTTTACAACGAAATTAATGGAGCTAAATGACGTTAAAGAAAAAAGTGTAAAAATTCGTCGTTATCGGTTAACTATATTATCCTATGATTTCAAATTTTGTCCGAAAGTTGCAGCAGAGGTATCACGTACGCGAGAAGAAATCTGTGAAATCCGTGTGACTGGTAAAAAAAAAAAAAAAGCGAGCTCGGAACACACCGAGAAAGCGGGAAAATCGTGATTTCGTGCGAGGCACACAGTCATAGATCACTCTGGGTAGTGGCTTCTGGCCTTTCGAGCTCTTCGCAGTCGGAGCAATTGAGTTAGGAAGGAAGGAACCAGTTCGGCAAACACTTCTCATTCTCTCGCTCTCTCTCTCTCTCTTTTCTCCGCTCCCTCTTCTTATAAGGTTGGATAAAATTTATAGGCTTAAAAAAACGTCCGAGAGGGTCTCCCACTTTATCTGTAATGTACTGATCTTTCCTTCGTCGAGATGCCAAGGCGTCGGAAGGCACCTCGGCCCCATCCGAGGATGCCCAAACATCCACGTGGCATTTCCTACAATCTGGATAGAAGAAGCCCCCCTCAACTAAAGCGCAACACCCCTACCTCTCGCACTCTTCATCTCCGGCTTCATCGTTAGTATACACACAATCGCCCAGGGTCCATGATTTATTTCGACTTTGGACAGAGCAAGAGAATTGTGATGTATTCGGCATTTTACCTTCAATGTTCACTGATATCCATACGGAGGATTTAGTTTTTCAAAGATATCCAACACTGAATTTCCACGCTGTTCTGATATGCTTCAAATTCAATTGCAACCGTTTAAGATCTCCAGTCTAGTCAATTATATTCTAATTATAATAATTTTCTCTCAAAGGAGAAAATTTAGTCAGATTAACAAAAAAAAAACTAAGCAAGTGTACCAATCTGCCCCTCATCACAGCTATCTTGTAAACCACTGTAATAAGCCAATAGTTATGATCTTCCAATAGCACTAGGTTGTGATAGGCTACCAAGCTTGATTTATTTACTTTCCAGGGGAAAGTGCAATGACGCTAAGAAATTCAGAGAGAGAGAGAGAGAGAGAGGGAGAGAGAGAGAGAGAGAGAGAGGGCTGATTGTACATCCTGTACCTAACGCACCCTTCAATTAGGAACCCGTATGTTTCAGCTCGAAGGCAGGAATGTAATCGGGAGGCATAGGTAGGGAGCATTGCGAAGCCCACATATCCACAGAAATCACCCTCACATGTAGCAGGACGAAGACTCGCCCGCACGTGAATATTTGCCTAAGTGATTGCTCGCTCGCCTTGAGACGAATACGAGAACACGTGTATGTACGTAAAAAAACTGGTTGTATAGTCCGAGCTCCAAATGCCACCGGCAACATGCTTATCCTCAGCCAGGGTGAACGATAAAAAAAAATGTCAAAAGAAGGTTTCAAGGAGAGAGAGAAAAAGCAGCAAGAGCATCCGACCTATCAATCTCGCATTGCCTCGGAAAATTATTTAATTTCAACTACAGCCTGCTCTGCAGTTCGAGATATGCCTTTGCTAAGCACTTTCGAGCTCTCTCCATGAGCTACCTGCATTTCGTCTCGGCCATTTATTTTATTTTCTCCCCGTTGTTATATTGCTTTCTTCTACAGAAAGCTTCGTTTTTACGACACAAATTTTGCAAAAAAAATTGATTTAAATCAACCAAAGGAATCCTGTAAACCGATTTCAACATTCTGTATATGCTACGAATTTATCGTTGCTTGAAACGTCCGGGTGCTTGGAAAAATAACATCCATGGAAAAGTGACTTATTGATTTGCCTCATGTCGTCTCTATTATTTATTATAAGCATGCATTTATATACAAACGGGAGGGAATCTTATTCCTATTTTTTTCTCCATTTATCGAGAAGTAATTCAATGGCACATGAGAGTTCTTCGCGATACCCTCGCTTCCGGCGTCTTGGTTTCCGTTCCACCGGATACCAAGGCTGTAGAAGACGAAGAGAAAAAATCAAAGAAATCTCCGACGCACTGTATTTTTTTTTTTTTTCAACGTCTTTGGAATACTGCGTATACTTGTAAATCCATGATATTCAAAGCAAGTTCGAAGAGGTTTTTGAACCATAAATAACTCGCTATATATTCGCATATCACGATATTATTCAGGAATCTTCGAATAATAGACTTGAATTAGCAGCCATAAATTTTGTATAAATGTTGCATAACGCCTCATTCTTCATTCAAGAAAAAAGCGTTCATCCATTAGTAGAATCTTTTTGGATAACCTAACCAACATTCTCCAAAGATTTTCTCGATATCTGTATGGGGATTGCTCGATCAGTGCTAATGAAACTCCATGGAGAGAATTCTGAATCATCATCAAAGACGATTGAAGGCAACCGATTCGTCGGTAGACGTTAAACTTCGCAAACATTACTTGGGGAAGAGCTTTTCGAGAAATTTCCAGCCCTATCTCTGTGGTTCAGCAGAGTCTCGCGGTTTAACCATAAACTTCGTGTAGTTCCCCGCGGGAATCCTTCCTTGCTTTTCCAAGACGCTGATGTCGGCTACTTAAACTTGACCTGCAAGCCCCTCCTTGCCCAACATAGTTCTTATCGCGAACGGACCAAGCTTTGGAAGACTCTCTTGTAGAGCCTTACTCTTCGTTCCACCACCTAAAGATGCTCACCGATAGCCAAGAATGAACCATCGTCTAAAGTCCTGACCAAGCTCGAAAAGAGAGAGAGAGAGAGAGAGCCTCAAGATTCCTTTGAGTAAATCTTCGTGGGATGGCTTGGAAATTCCAAGATACGCAACTACCAATGCTGAATCTTTCCTCGTATTTACCCCCCCCCCCCTTCCTCCCAACTCCAGCTTCTCTCAGTTCTTCCTCATCCACTTGGTCCTCTTCAACTCTCCTGGTGAAGAGACTCCCAAAGTTACATCGTAGAACGTGTAACCGAATGTAACTCTTTCACTGAAAACGTTGGCGACCGCGTTTCCGCAAGTCACTCAACCTAATCGCAGAAGTTTCTCGCTGATGGTCGAAGCATCTTATATCCATTGCGTTACTACACACACACACACACACACACATACACACACACACACACACACACACACACACATACGATGATAGCCTTTCACGCGTGAAAACTCGTCTGAGCCCAAAGAGGGAGAAAAGCATTGGGCATGCATCCGGCTCTTATGCTTCCATCATCCAGTGGCGGAATGATGGAAGCAAACGAGCCTAAAAAATGGACAAAACGTGTGTTCCATGTGGATGTGACTTCAGAAAAATCAATCTTTACTTCAGCCAATGTTCATCGAATTCTCGATGTCCACAAAATGGCGTTAAGATAATATCCAAGCACAACAGGCAGAATGTTGATTTATCGCAAGTTTTTGTTGTTGTTGTTTCGTTAGCTTGCCCTAAAAACTTGAGTGTGTTATATCGAATAACCATATATGTAATTATGTCAAAATGACCGAAGATGGTCATATCCCCGCTTGCGTGTGATTCACGTCGCAAGGATAATCCCAAAATGCACGCGAGGTACACGCTCGGTTAGGAAAATCGTTTCGGGAATGCTGGTATAGCGAGAACGACACGACACAAGGGACAAGGCACGAGGGATCTTTGGCGCATCTGCTTCGTGTGGGAGGACCGCTTCGGCGTGTATAGCAGTATACGCGTGATAGGGAGCCGATTACTTATGCGAGCCGCGCGGTCTTTCCCCTTAGCACAGAAGCTTCTCGTCGGGCCGTTAACCGGAGTAAGAGCCTGGTGGCCGGTTCGTACGCCACACGGAGCAAACGAGAGAGATGAAAGATAGATGAGAGAGAGAGAGAGAGAGAGAGAGAGAGAGAGAGAGGAAGAGAAGACTTCTGAGGACACCAAGTTAACGCGAACATATAAATTAGCGGACATCTTAGCAGGCCGCTTGCAACTTAGTCACGTAGCGGGTTTAAACTTGACAAGCCAGGATTCCCAGCAAGAGCGAGAGCGAGAGAGAGAGAAAGATAAGGGTGGAAGAGAATGGAGAGTAGCTCTGTGAACAGGGTTGGAAAAGAGAGTGTACAGAGGGAAACATATGCGGACAGCAACCATCACCAACACCATAAAGACGCGTTTAACGAACTTAGTATGAAAACGCTCGTGCGTGGAAAACTAAACCTCCGGATACTCGGAGAGTTGTATACGAAAGCATTGGGAAAGAGTAGAATGGAAATTGATCGGAATTCATCAATTTTCACGATTCTGTGTAAGAATTTTCAAGAAGGCGCATTATGCAACTTTTTCTATCCCTCAATCAAATCGTTCGACAGGATCTCAACGTATGCCGAGACAACGATGTATAGGCAAGTCTCTTATATACATATATACAATACTGATACAAGGGCGACGCGGGAATTTTCGATTTATGGGTTCCCTGAGGACTGTAGAGCACACTGGTGCCAAGACCAAAGTTAAGGATAGCCGAGAACGATGGGAGGGCTGTGTATGTCGCCCGTTTTGGTTTTGTGCCGGTATTCTCGAGTCTCAAGGGTCGCTCTTGTGGTGCGGTCAGAGTGACAGGGTCGCCGATTAAGTACACAATATTTCGCGTCTGAAACAGCATCTGCGTCATTCTCATTGATCAGAGAGCGCACAAGGCATTGGCGAGACTGGGGTTATTGTAAATTTTGATCGCCGGGAGTATATACGCATGCGACATGTTTGTATAAAGTGAGGAGGGACTTGAACGGCACATAAGATCAATCCGTCGTTGTGCGCAAGATGAATGTTTCAAAAAATTTTCGGAGAATGTTATTTATTTTGCCTGGAAAGTTTTATTCATGTTCCGCAAATCTTGAGATGCAATGAAGGAGCGGTAATATAATTTTCCAATACATGACAAGAGAATTGCCTGCAGAGGTAGTCGCGTCTCTAGCCCTTTGACTTTGACTCTCGCAAGTGCGTTCCCCAGAGATCCCATACAGCCCTCGCATGTCGTTTAAGCTCCTAAAATCCACCCCCTCCCCCCTCCCTCCCACGCGAAACGTCGACATCAGGGTAATTGCATGGTAGCGCACCAGTGATTAATGCCGCTTGTTATTAGGATAAGACGCGCGAGGACGTTCGCAAGATGGGTATACGTCAAAGGGTTTCCTCTCCTAGCCAAGTGCATCCCTTCTCCATATATCCTGCCTCGCCCCCTCTATTATACGCGCAAAACTTCTGTCCTCGCCGTCCTCTGATGCCACGCTTGTGTTTCACGAAAATCGACCATAGACTCCCTTTCATGGGAATGCGAGTAAAAAAAATAGAAAAAATTTCAACAAATTTTGCTCAACCCTCTCTCGTGTCTGAGAGGCGGGAGTGACTTGCGAAGAAGGCCTCGAGAGTGAAGAAGCCAGCCGGGAGACTTACGCCACTGGAATACCGGGGGACGATAACACGGCCTGGCTTTTGCCCGTACAATGTTTTCTTATAATTAATGAGGCTTTCGCTGCTGAGCTGGGTGATGGTGATTCTGAATGGACCGGGGTCTGACGCCCCGAGGATCTAAAGAGGTCTGAGAGAACCTACGATAGCCAGCTCTCATGGTTTCTATGAGATTTTCTCAAGTAACGCTAGGACAGTAAACCTGGAATATCATCTCGGTATCAGCTATACATGTATAAAAAAAATTCTCAAATATAACCCTAGTTCCATACCTCCTAGGTGAATGCGAAAAGTGATAAAGCTGTCCTTCATTTATGTCGAAAATTGCCTCGTAGTTTTTCTACTCTCGTTGTTACATATCATGCTCGCTTTCTAGCATGAAAATCCTCCGATAGAGAGGAGCTCGCACGATCGACCAAAGTCAATCTCCATAGCTTTCAATGCCCCGTTTCGGTCACGGCTAGTCTCGGGCAAAACTCTTTGCGGCTTGCGCGTGTGGTCGGATTTAATTATCTCTGGAATTCGGCGCTATAATTAAGGTTGATCGAACGAATCCAACGCGCGGCTCTGTTACCAAGTTTCGTCCGATGCTTGTACGAAACATACGGGGTATATTTTCCGGGCTAATACTATATACGCTGTATATACGGTGCGGGTATAGGAGGTGCAGGCCAGGCGCATAATGTAAATTAAATTACCCGTCGCGTCCATCGGCCAGCCCTATATATAATTGAACGGACAGAGAAAGGGAACGAGCCACGGAAAACCATGCCCCCCCATTTCTCCTGCCATTCTATTATATATACCACAACGGCTTCTTTTTCCACGCTCTTTCCATTTTTATTATATATTCTCTCGATTCACTTGCGTATTGTTCTTTCCATATATATAACCCTCGAATAAAGGAGTTTTGTGGTTAATTTTTTTTCAAATTCCTATTGAAGAGAAACTTGTTCGAAAAATTGTTACGTTGTTTATTTAATTTCACTGAAATTCAAAGTTTTGTGCTAAAAATGGGATTATCTACCGATGGGTAACGACGTGGACGTAGAACCTTACGCCAATGACTTTCCTAGACGACCGCGACAAGCCAGTGCCACAGTCAACCTGCTTATTGTAATTATCCCTTCGAAGCAGCAGCGAGAAACCCTTCCTTCGTCCAAGCAGCTTCTCGCCCGTAACCCCCTTTAGCACCACACGCTCGAGGCTCGATTGTTCTTGCTCGCATATACCCCCCCCCCCCCCGGTTACTCAACCCTCAAAACCCGGAAAAGCACGAGAACAGAAGCAATGCGAGCAGAAGGCTCCTGCCATAATGCCCTGCTCTCTCGTGTCTTACATACACCAGCAACGTCCATGAAATTAAGCGTATATACCCGGAGACTCGCAGCACCCAGAAGCCATGGTCCTCATCACGAAAACCATGCTCCCCTCTCCCCTCGTCCATCCTTCTTCTTACCGTCAAGATTCGCCCAAACTAAACCCCCGACCAGTTTCGCCACGCGACGACGACCTTAATTTCACGAAGATAATTGCCAGCCCCATTTCACGAGGAGTGGGGTCGAGAACGACGCGAAAAAGCTTTTCATCGATAATTCCATCGAGTGAACGTAAACTAAATTGCATTCTTCCGTAAAGTCCTCGTCATTCTCGATAATTATTTACTACGCGACCAAAGGGCGGGGCCGAAGGGACGAAGAGGAATGGAAGGGAAATTAACAGGGACGGTGCTCGAATTCGCAAATACATTCGGATACGTAAAACTCGATGGCTGGTAATCGATTGAAGCGAAATATATGGCATAATGGGCATCATGAATCTGATTATAGCCAAAAATACTAGACTCCTCGATGATATAGTGAGTATATACGCTATAAAAACTATGAATTTTTATATTTATCTTCTTCACCATAAAGTATTCGATCCACGTAGTCATATCCCTGCCACTCGCTACCCTAGAATCGAAGCTTCGGGGTAGGATTTTCCACTCCCCGGTCTCTTGATGTTTGACTTCCACCTTGTCACATCACCGCGACGGATACATATTTCAATCGGACCGAGGTCTCGAGGGTTCGCGAAACGAGAACGAGTGTAATATATGTATATGCAAAAGATATAGTATGCATGGTAGAGGCTGTTTGCCATAGTGGTGACCACGGAAGTTTAATATTCATCCAATCAGAGCAAGAAATGGTGGGTCGCGGTGATATGGGAGGGTGAGAGCCAAGGCAAACCATGAGCGCAGCCCGGAGCATTGAAGTAAAAAACATCCTTTTCACCGTTTTCTTAGTTTCGCAGATACACTGGGCCTTGTTACGCAAGACGGGATAAAAAAAAAAAAGTACAAAATGCGAAAGGGAAAATTGCCAGGCCAATCTCTCTGCTCTTGCGGAGAAAATTATCTTTGAGGACATAATTTGAGTCTTGGTTACTTGTAAATTTTCAAATGTATGGATAATCTTGCTATACGTATATTATTATCTTGCCTGCTGATACAACCGACTCGTTTCGTTTTTGGTTTTTTTTTTGTTCACCCGAAGTGCAAGCTTGCACAGTTTTTTTTTTTCCCCCTCGGTGATGCAAAAGCTATGCACGAGCTCATGAGGGATGCGCGCGATAAAACATCGGCGAATTCGCACGATTGAATTACAGTTTAATTAACTCGCGGGCAATTATACCCATCCCAACGGCCAACCATTTTCCACCTATACCAGTCAATTTCCTAGATATATATATATATATGTGTGTATATGTATAATGCACACGGAGCTAATACCTGCTTAAACAACCATCCTCTTACGAATAATACCACGAAAGCTCGATCAACGCTCGACCGAGCCCAAAACTCGACTTTTCCCTCTGGTCGACTCCAAGCTCATATCGAATAATGCATCGCGGGCTCCTACGAGCTTATACCACGCCTGCATCTGGTGGAGAAACTACGAGGGGGAGAGAGAGAATGGTGTGGACTGCCAAGGGTGTAAGTTTCGACCATGGCGCGGGATTTCATCGAAAAGTTTCGTGGGCCCCTTCTCATCATGTATATCGAGGGCTTAGAACCAGAAAGGCGTAACCCACAAAAAACGGACTATACTGCCATAAGGGCGTATCCCCAACTTTAACACGGAAGTTCCATAAGAGCAAAATTAATCAGCCTACAGCCAGAAGGGCGTAAGCCCACACTACAATACTGCCAGAAAGGCGTAAGCCACGAAAAAAAAAAAAAGTGGCTTACGCCCGTCTGGCAGATCATTCATCATTTTTTCCCGGATTTAAATCGCCTGATTACAGCCAGACGGGCGTAACCCTCTTTTTTTTATTTTTCGTGGCTTACGCCTTTCTGGCGGATAACCGGTCAATTTTTTCCGGATTTCGATCGTCTACTTACTGCCAGAAGGGCGTTACCCCAAAAAAATTGAAAACTTGATGTGTGTAAAATGCTGGCCAGTTTTCCATCTTTCTGGCCAGTTGATGGCCAGTAAACTGTCGAGTTCCAGACTAGGTGTGTAACGCAAATCTGTTTAGTGCCAGTCTTGGCAGGCTAACGAGTTGCTGGTCAGCAAAACTCGGTAGTTGCTGGTCAGGAAACTATTCGCTATTTGCTAATATTTTTTATGCGAAATCTAAACAAAAACGAAATATACCATTTTCAAAATGGTTGCATGCGCATATTTAGTCGTTGCTATAATTTTTCAAAATAAAAACTTTTTTTTTAATTTCAAATTTTAAAAATTTGTCAAAATTTTCAAAATTTTTCAAAATTTTTAAAATTTTTCAAAATTTTCAAAATTTTCAATATTTTCAAAATTTTCAAAATTTTCAATATTTTCAAAATTTTCAAAATTTTCAAAATTTTCAAATTTTTTAAATTTTCCAAAATTTGAAAATTTTGAAAATTTTGAAAAATTTGAAAAATTTGAAAATATTGAAAATTTTGAAAATTTTGAAAATATTGAAAATTTTGAAAATTTTGAAAAATTTTGAAAATTTTGAAAAATTTTGAAAATTTTGACAAATTTTTAAAATTTGAAATTAAAAAAAAAATTTTTATTTTGAAAAATTATAGCAACGACTAAATATGCGCATGCAACCATTTTGAAAATGGTATATTTCGTTTTTGTTTAGATTTTGCATAAAAAAATATTAGCAAATAGCGAATAGTTTCCTGACCAGCAACTACCGAGTTTTGCTGACCAGCAACTCGTCAGCCTGCCAAGACTGGCACTGAACAGATTTGCGTTACACACCTAGTCTGGAACTCGACAGTTTACTGGCCATCAACTGGCCAGAAAGATGGAAAACTGGCCAGCATCTTACACACATCAAGTTTTCAATTTTTTTGGGGTAACGCCCTTCTGGCAGTAAGTAGACGATCGAAATCCGGAAAAAATTGACCGGTTATCCGCCAGAAAGGCGTAAGCCACGAAAAATAAAAAAAAGAGGGTTACGCCCGTCTGGCTGTAATCAGGCGATTTAAATCCGGGAAAAAATGATGAATGATCTGCCAGACGGGCGTAAGCCACTTTTTTTTTTTTTCGTGGCTTACGCCTTTCTGGCAGTATTGTAGTGGGCTTACGCCCTTCTGGCTGTAGGCTGATTAATTTTGCTCTTATGGAACTTCCGTGTTAAAGTTGGGGATACGCCCTTATGGCAGTAAGGTAATGAAAAGTCGAAAAACAGTGGGTTACGCCCTTTTGGTCCTAAGCCCTCGATATGTATACAGAGTTTTACTGTGCTCTCTGAGAACACGCTCGATTAAGCGTGTACCATGATTCTCCGGACTAAACGAAACCTCGAACCAAACTCTCTCTCTCTCTCTCTCTCTCTCCCTCTCTCTCTTTTTTCGCAATTCAACCCTTTGCCTCTAGCGTTCTTTTCTCCCTTTCATCGATTATTCGTCCTCTGTATGGCGCAAGAGGTCCGATGCTCAACGAAGAGTTTCCCTGACGATGCAACGGGATTACGTGCACTCTGTGTGCTCGTGGTTGTCGAAAACTTTCGAGATTCTTCGATGCAATAACGAGTTTTACGAGAGACGGACTGATGGTACATGGGCCAGAACGATGGCGATTTTAACGACGAGCTCGATGAATAATTACCGTAGGATATGATGGCAAGCAGGCTCGAGACGGACGATTTTAACGGTCGAAAATTCACGAGGGTTCGGGCATCGTCGTAGAAATGAGCAAGAAAGTATTTACGTGAGATCACGAGTCGTAATGAGATTTTTCAGCTCTGTTACGAGTCACAGAATTTTGTATGAATCGACAGTGCGAAAAATATTTAAAATGTCGTTAACAAAATTTGTTTCTCCCAATGATAAATCCATCGATAGTTCCAGAAAAACTGTTTCATCGGAAAAACGATTTTCGAACGATCTTTTTCTTTTCATACTCCGTCCTGCTACGATTTTCGAGAATTATTCAGTGACCGAAGGAAACGCTAGTCGCGCGATGAGAAAATAATTTTTTCATGCAGACCACGCTTAATGTACTCTCTGCGCGAGCTCCCTTAACTCTAGTATTTTATTATCCGCTTCGCGCATTTCTTAATTACCATATTAAGAAGCAATAATTGATGAACCCTGGTAGCGGTGGTTATATATACGAAGCAAAGAGCGTCGGTGCAGAGATATATGTATAAGAGGTCTGGTTGGAGCGATGTACACTCTCTTCTGGAGTGAACTCGCTCGGGCCGTGTGCTCGCGCGTTAAGTCTCTCATAAGCATGGCCTCGAAAATTCATAATTAAACGCGATGTGGTTGAGGCTGATTACATCGAGAGAGATAAGTTTTTCGCGAGAGACACGATATAGAGGACGAGCAAAGATGTACGAGAGTCGTAGCTAAGCAACACAAAGCAAAACTTTCCGTTAATTTTATCGCACTTCATAACTATAATCAGCGATCGGCAGAAACGATTTTTTCAGCAACGATTTTGCTAAATATTTCCAATTGCCCGAAAAATTAAATTTTTTAATTTTTCTTATCGTCAATTAGCGAAAAAATAAAAACCAACCTACAAAATAATTGTAATTATTCGAAACAAAAAAAAAAAAACATTCCGAATAACGTACACGATTTTCTGTAAAATGATTAATTCCTCGATGAATATTTGAAATTTTTGTGATTCTCGAAAAAAATATTTCTAATTTATCGAAAAATTAGTCATTACTTCAAAAAAGTTTATAATTTTCTAAAAAATTAGTAGTTAGTATAGGGCGGTTCAAAAAGGGGTCTTTTTTAGATTTCGCTCTTCTCCGAGATTCTTGTACTTTATTACTAAAAAATAGCTTACGCGAAAGGGCTGGGTTGAAAAAAAACTTTTACTACTGCCTCAATGATGTTGAAATTTTGAAAAAAAAAGGCTATTTACGGGAATTTCAAAATTGAGATATCCTTAAATCCTTCGGTGGCTATATTTTATATGACGAAATAGAAGTTTTAAAATCTATATTGAAATTCGTAAAAACTAATTTTAAAATAGATTTTTCGGTACTAGAAAAAAACGCACGCATCTCAGGTTTGACAAAAACTTTTGTTTCGTTATACAAAACATAGCAACAGAAGGATTTACGGAGATATCTAAATTTCGAAATCCCCGAAAATTGCCTTTTTTTTTAATTTCAACGTTGTTGAGGCAGTAGTAAAGAATTTTTTTCAGCCCAGCCCTTTTGCATGGGCCATTCTTTAGTAAAACAAGTACAAGAATCTCGAAGAAGAGCGAAATATAAAAAAAAGGCTGTTTTTTTAACCGCCCTACTATAGTTAGTAAAGAAACATTGCTAATTTTCTGAAAAATTAGTATCGATTGAGATAATATTCCTAATTTTTCAAGAAATTTGCATTTACTAAAGTTATATTACTAATTTTCTGAAAAAATAGTATTTATTGAAAAAATATTTCTAATTTTCCGTAAAATCAGTATTTATTAAGACAATATTTTTTAATTTTCTAATAAATTTCTAATAAGTTAGTGTATGTATGTATGTACGAATGTATGTGTGTATGAATGTATGTGTGTATGAATGGCCAATGATATCTCGCAAATACAATTTGAAAAAAATCAATTTTAGATTTTTTTGAAATAAGCTAAAACTCATGCATTTTATCAATACCAAAGTATATTCATCTATCAGTCATCATATTCTGAAAAGTACAGAATTTTTTAGCTCAAAAATATGAATAGAATATTTTTGGACCATTTTTGAAGGCCAGCCGCAATCACTGATTGCATTTTTCCCCTAATTAATAATAATATCGAAAAAGCTTCTTACTTTTCTTCAAAAATTACCGATTTATTGCAAGATATTTAAAAGTTAATGGCTAAGGTAACAAAATCTTATTTAAAATAAAACTGAAAATATCGATAGATTGATTACAAATTTTAAAAAAGTTAGGAAGTTTCGGAGGGTAATTATTTATTTTTGGAAAATTTAAGAATATTGGAAAAATGATTACTAATTTTTTTTTTCAAATTAGTAATTAGTAGAGAAAAATTATCAATTGTATTACCATCAATAATTACTGATCATTTGAAGAATTTAGAACTTGACCTCCGCGAAGTTCTAATTTGAAAGAAATTATAATTCTTTGAAGTTCAAATGATTTTTTTTGTATAACTAAAAATATAAATACAAATAATTATTTATTTTTCTGCAATAATAAATGTTTTTGAATATTAATTCAAATTACTCAAATATTTAGAAAATAAAAGCAGACAATTTTTTTTTTCCCCGATCACTGACTATAATATAGTCGACTTTATTGTTATAAAACTATATTTTCAGTCAGCCGCAAAATTTTTTCATTTCCCTTTTTGTCACTCGAATTCACGACAGCCTGACGATGATTCATGAATTTTGAACTGATAAGAATAAACGGATGTTGGTCGACAGACTGGTTTTCTCCAGTGGGATGGCGATTTTCGTTTAAGGGGTGGTTTAAGGGATGGGGGGGTGTCGAAGGCTCACCGGGCGGTTTCGTCGTCGTCGTCGTCGTCGTCGTCGTCGTCGTCGTCGTCGTGCGACAAATAGAAGCTTTGTGCCACGACAATGGAGAGTTTATTTCCGGGCCGGCTGGGGCTACAATGTAGGCACTATACTGTAATTAAATTCTCAAACCCAAGGATTCGAAGGTTAGTCCTGAGGAGACGAGAGAGAGAGAGAGAGAGAGAGAGAGTGGTGTGAGATACTCCGCGACGACGCGGTAGGAGTCACAGTGGGTAAATGGGGGGCTGGTTGCAGAACGGAGCCGACCGAAGGGTTGAACCTTGGCATATTGCATACTGACCGCTCCGCAACGCTTCGGGGTCTTTCCCAGCCTCGGCCATATTGTCCATACCCGTATGTTTCTTCCTTCCCGGCTATACCTTCGCCAAAGTCCTGTGGCTAAGATTAAACGAATTCCTCGAGTGTCCTTGCTGCGTCCCAAGAACTTACCCCTACCCTCCACTACATAGCCCAAAAGATCCTTCTACCTTCGCGCGAATTTGTGGCAAAACTATAACGAAACTTTTCACGATCGAACTCTGCGACGCAAGGTTTTTATCAACGAATGCACACAACGACGTCGAGCATCTGTTTTTCTTTTTCTGGGATCAGCGGAAATGGAGAAAAAAAAATGATGCCACGAGAGGATGAAAACGTTCTCGAGAACGAACTCGAGGCAGGAAACACGTGTGATATATATATATATATATATATATATATATATATATATATATATATATATATATATATACATATATTAGTGTATGCATAGAGATTGAGGGAGAGACCACGAGAAAAGCTCGAGAGTTTGTATAATATAAGGAGTGTGAGTAGCAGAACAGGTCTCGACGAGCTAAAACGAAAGTTGGAGCAGAGGCTTGCCGCAGCAAATCCGGCTTGATTAAAACACTGTAGGAGGAATATACACCCCCGTGTCTCACTCCATCTCTAAGAATGCTCTCCCCCCCTCTCTATTTTTCATCCTAAAAGACGGAACCAACACAATTTAAGACGTAAAGCGATGTGGATTACGCCCTTTCACTTGCCAGCAATCGATATATGTATATTCCCTTCTTCACCCCTTTCTTCTCACTCGCTCGGTTTTCCTCTTTCTTCCGAGATCCTGGCATCCTCGCACGGTAAGGTATAACGTTATACCGACAAAACCCCCCGAAGCAGTAGCGGGATAACTCGCCCTTCAGCCGCAACGCGCCTAGGTATAATCTTAATGCAGTCTTATACGAAGCGTAACGTCGTTCTCCACCAGTGAAAGCAAGGAATAAAGAGAGCGAGAGAGTGAGAGAGAGTCGGAGAAGGAAAGAGCAAGCTATATTTCATTATAACCCCGGAGCCCTTCCGGTCTTCGTGGCGCTACGGGAAACCCTTTCCGTTTCGACTATAAGCGCTCGGCAAGGCAACATTTCTCTCTCTCTCTCTCTCTCTCTCTCTCTCACCTCGCTCGCTTCTATATCCACGAATATCGAGGGAAGCTTGAAAATATCGAGGCACGAGGGGGTGAAACGACGTGGGAGCAACGACGACGACGACGACGACCGAAGTGAAGGGATATTTGCCGGGGATTCGTGCGGCATTGGCTAAAGTGCCCTTCCTCGCTTTCCCTAATCTTTAACCTGACCTCTTTCATACACATTTATACCTATATTCGCTCCCGGGTATATATCCGAAAAGGGTGCACGGTTTCTAAAATCCTCTTGGACTATTGATGCCTAATTTCTGGTATATACGTGAAAATGTTTTCTCAAAAATTTGTCAAATATTCTGGTATTTAATTGAGAATTTTTTCCAATTTCTAATACACTTCAATTTCACAGGGACTTAATAAAAAATGAGCTATATAAAATCGAAATTTCTCGCTCTCACTCTGTTGAAAAACCATGTTTGCTGTTTTGGAGTCTCCTATCGTTTTTTTTTTTTCTTTTCTTTTTCGAGTATACGATCTATCGTTCCTCGCGCAGGCTGCGAAAATCGTACCAATAGGACTGAGGGCTGCTGTCCTCGTTGGGGCTGTAATAGTACAAAGCATAATTTGATATTACCGCGTGAAAAGTTGCGAAACGATGAAACCGTGTCGATCCAAAATATAATAATGAATTAAGAAATACGGAATGCGGGCCAGTCTCGCTATCGCGAGACCCCGTCAATCACTCTCTCTCTCTCTCCTATCGTCATCGTGTACAGACCGTCTTGTCTCGCGTTCTCGAATTATTCATAACGTCCTCAGTAATCTTGCTCTCCCATAAATTCCTCTTTGTCGCGAACGAGTGCGTGGTCGCTCCCGTACATCTCGTATAAGGACGAGGACGAGGATTCATCCATTTCATCATTTCATCGACAAAACCAGGCCTGGTATTTCTCGGATGGATCTCCGTCAACAATCTCATAATGATGAGTAGCAAGTTACGTACATTTTGATCACACAAATCAAGATTTTGCATTATGTACCCTCGTTCTTTATTTTACTTGATCACGAGGTGCGAGTTATTTTTAGCTATTGTTTGTATTCGAAAGGAGAGAGATATATAAATTAAATTGAAATCATTGGAACGAAGGTCATTGCTGTATCCGACGAACAAATCATTATTTTTATGGGCGTTTGTATCGCGATAAATATATATATTTAGTTCGGTATGCTTGTGTGACGTGGTCCTATTGGACAATAATTATAAAAATCGTAATTATCGTGATATTTCGGGGCTCTTTACACCCTACATTGTACGATCCTAGCAAGAATCTCATTATTAAATTTCAACGAAACTTTATTTCGCCTCTCTTGTATTCATTCGGGTCTTTGTCTAATTCTCTTGTCCGGAATGCCTCGATCCATAAACATTCATGTCCCATCCGTGGCAGGAATTTTTCTTGTCATTCTTATCATCGTTTACATTCGTCAATCTTTTTCCTTTTTTTGTCATTTCTTTATTGAATTGAAACGTCCTTGAAAGTCCTTAATTGGCAACATTTCTGTATGAATAAACAATTTCATTGCAGGGATTCTATCGTTTCTACGAAATGTACACTATTTTGCCTCGAGATACTCCGTGAATCCTCCCGTTACTGCTGAGAAAGAGACCCTGGCAGGGAGGACATAGACTGTGGGGTGTATTTACGACGTTACAATGCCCCACGGGCTAATTCTGGCGCTCACCCTGCAGTCCCTTCGAGAGCTTCGACGAAAGAGAACGAAGATTGGGGGATGTAAGAGTGAGCGAGAAAACGAACGAAGCATGTAAGAGAGAAAGGAGAAAGAGAGAGAGAGAGAGAGAGAGGGTGCGAATGCTGTCCTGCCCTTAGGCGATTTGTGGAAATCCAGAGAAACGCCACGTAGCACGGATTCCACGTTCTCGCGCGACGCAGCCTCTCTTCGAGAACGCGAGGAAGAACGTAGCGTCGAGGAAATACCGGTAATTGGCTCGCAATCCACCGAAAATTCATCACGAAAGTCACGTTCTTTCGCATAATCAATATTCAATACGATAATTTTCGATTTACGTGAATATCGATGTCAGCTGTTAATGCTTTGTTACATGAATTGCCGCAATTTCGTACATAATTTTCATAATTTTTCAATTTTTCAACGAGACCCAAAGGGACTTTTCGCTGATAGGGGATGAAAAGACACGATGCAAGGCTATGCAATACTTTGTCAAATCGAAATTTCGATGAAATTTTTTGCGATTACGCTGGATCCGAGGGGAGATGAGGGAAAAAAGTGTAAAACTGTAGGTGGAAGTCGAACGAAGATGAAGAAGGCGTTTTAAGGGCTGAAAATTTCGAAAGTGTTCTCGAGGGTGCTCTCTCTCTCCCTTTCCTTCTATCTTGTCAGGGGTAAATTGCCAATCACCAGAACGTCCACCCTCAAAAAAAACCGACGATCTAGTAATGAAGGTTCCTCGACCTCTGAGGCCTCTTTTATTTGAGCACTAATACCGGAGCCTATAGCAATCTCTCGCTCTCGCCCTAATTGACACAATTTTTATAAACCCCCGGGAAAATCTTACGCGACGCCTTCGCCGAGATCCGAGGGTTAAACCATCTTTTTTTTATATATCGTTCGAATCGTCCATTCGCGAGGTTTTTTTTTCAGAAATAGCCACGTTTATTCACTTTTAAAGAGTACTCGTTGTTCATGACATCACGAAAAAAAAATTTATCTGCTGAATCGAGTTACTTTCTACCACAGAAATGTATTATTCATAAAATAATAATTTCATATATTTATTTATATTCGATCTAAGTAAGTCAAATCCTTTCTAAAGTGTTCAGTACTGATGGGCCAGATATTGTAACATTTTTAACGTCATGAATTTAATTTAAAGATTCATCGGGAATGTCTTAAGAAATTGAAAATTCTATGAAAAGTTTCGATGGACCGATTATTCTGGATTATTTCAACGACCCAAGCCAAAAGAAAAATTAATCTGCCTGTAAATATTTTGAGATAAAAACAAAAGAAGAAAAACAATAGTCACGTAGATGCGGAGCTTTTTTCCCCAGCGTGGAATCGATAAATGAATGAATAAAGTATCGGACCAACGAGACTGCGACGAAAAGTACAACCCCTTTCATTCCGCACCCTGGGTATCGTAAACATCGCGTCACGGTGACCTCAATGGGCATGTCTGACCCATTCAGAATTTAACTACTTGGCGAAAGAACGTGCGAGGAAAAAAAAAGCCACGTTATACGAGACACCCTCGGAGCTCTGACGTACAAAATAACGGGACAAAGAGGAGAGAGAGAGAAGGAGAAAAAGAAAAGGGCCAACTGCCCCGCGTTTTTTTTGGAAACCACCACCAAAAAAAAAACACGAAAGTGCAGGAGGTGAGAAAGTATTTCTCTCTCTCTCTCTCTCTCTCTCTTACACACGCACTTTTGCCACTGACACTGCTGGTTTTGCTCTCTACGATGGGAATAGCGGTCGAGAGAGGCGAGAACCAGACGACCGTAAGTATTAAATAAATCTCCTTAAGCGGATTAGGGCTCTGGCTTTCCGGTATTTTAACGCCGCGTTTTCCGCGACCTAACGCCGGATTAGCCGGACCCCAAACAGATTTCTTCTTCTCCTTCGTCTGTCTCTCTCTCTCTCTCTCTCTCTCTCTCTCTCTCTCTCTCTCTACCTCTTATTCTCCATGTGTCTCTAACTTCCCCCCTGGAGGATCTCTGACTCTCTTGACGACGAAAAATTCGCAGCCGGTGGAATATCCGATTGAAATTACGAAAAGCCAACGAAATTGTCGTCGTGGATTCTCGTACATGCGAGGGCTAAAGTATGTCATTTTATATAAACCCCCTACGCGCATTACCGGGACAATTGTCGCCCGGCGAGTATAATCACGACAGTAGTCACGGCGCTTTAGTGGTCAGCCGTTATTTTTCCCATACTTCTAGCATGAAAAAAAAAAAAAAATACACGGCTCACGATCCCCTATATTAGTACTGGAAACTCGTGCCGATGAGTACAACTTGTAATATGTATGAGGAATTCAGACTCGAGGCAACTACTCGACTCTCTTGTGTGACCGAAAAATGTTCATTATTTTTTTTTTTTTTTTTTTAATTTTTTTTCCGATTTCCCTGGAGACTCGGATATTTTTTTCCTTCAAAATCTTAAATTTAATATCTTGTTTTTTTTTTTCTATGGCTAAAGTATTTGATTCAAAATTCTGAAAAAAAAAGAATCGGAGTTCTCGGCAGTAATAGCTACTCGATAAAAAATTAGGAATACTTTTCGGCAGGATAAAGAAACGGAGTGTGGCTGTCTTGACGTGAAGTAACCCATGAAAATGAGTAGCCACGCGAGTTCGACGAGAGTAGACACGAGTGAATTATAGTCAATTTCCGTAGTTCGTCATGAATATTCATGCACACGTTAGAAATCCCGAGTGGTGGAGATATACACAGAGCAGGAGAAGGAAGAGAAGGAGGAGGAGAGGAAAAAAAAGAAAATAAATAGAAAAAAAAACAGCACGTTTTTTTGACTGTGATACGTCATAATTTGTGTAGGTCGTTTTGGTAATTTCTCGCTGTGCCATCAAGAGCGGTGCACTCAAATCCGGGCAATTCACGAGAAGGGCTCGTTTTGTTGTGCGAGCTCTCGAACAAAGTGGTGGATAAAGTATTAACCCCTGAATGAGCCATCAACCTTTGCCTTACCACTGAGATAACGTTCGTGAGTGTTTTTTTTTTTTTATTTTTCATACGAAAACAAACGAGTCCGTGAGAGAGAGAGAGAGAGAGAGGGGGGGGGGAAAAGAGTGACACTGACTTATCGAGCTACGTTATGGCGAGTGGTATACAGCGAAGCAATTTTTCGGAAAATTATTCCCACGAGTCTCTCGAGGAATCATTGAATCCGCTGGGAGATCTGTGAGAATCGTTCTTTGAAATTGGAGCAAATTGTAATTATACCAAAGAAATGAAAATTTTTCTTATTTACGAAAAAATTGAGAACAATTCGGATTTACATTGAATGAACATTTTTTTTTATTCAATCAGAAAAATTGTGAAAAATATTTTTAAATCACAGAAAAATCACAAAATGTCTCATTGGTAAAAAAAAAATATCAATTTAATTTTTTATGCGCAAATTGACGAAATAATTTTACAAATGAAATAATAATTTCTCGATAACGTATACGGCTCGAACCCGGAAGAGTGTCTCAGTAATGAAAAATATTTAGTGAATGACGAAAGACTAAGAACGTGGATAAGATGCGAGCGAGAGGGCAATCGAACGTTGGTTTGTGGTCTCCTAGCCCAAGGATTTAATCTTATTCAGACGCTCCTTCCCCCCTGTCGAAACACCCCTGTGCACATCGTTTTCTCTCTCGCGTCGAACGACAACGCCGCGTGTGGCTGCTGCTCGCCGTCGGCTAAACAGCCAACTTCGCGCAACTATCCCAATAGATTATGATTATTGTGGAGGAAAGCTCTGATTTATGCAATTATCATAAATTTCATCCCTCCCACCCCTCCGCCCTGACTCTCACTTCCCTTGCTTCGTCCCTCTCCCCTCCGCCCCGTGCGCCATCTTCCGTATGCTCGAGGCGATCCTATCCTCCTATTCAACCGGATTTCAATGGGAAAATTATGTTCCCTCGGTCGCTCATCCCGCACTCTCTCGCGAGCGAGCAGAGTCTTGTCCCGAATTTTCGAGATGTATAATTAAAACAAAAAAACACAAACAAAGATCGGGCCCGAAAAAAAAAAAAAAAAACAAAAATATCGATCCGTCGAAAGTGCACGAGGCTCGTGAAAAGTTGACAAGTCGATCGAAGTCGAGGCGAGAAAAGGTTTCGATAATGACCCGACAATTTGTGCGATTGAAATTTCATCGTGAGATGAATGAAAGGACTCGTAAGCGATTTGCATTGCAAAGGAGACGATAAAATTTCGCGGTTAAGCCTCTGACGGGATGAAAAGTTTGGGGTCAACGAGCCAGGCAAATAATGGTACAAGAATTTTCGCTACGAAAAGCCGAAGATGATATGCGATGAATATTTTTGAAATTCTTGTATAATGACATTGGGGGATGAATGGCCGTTCGTCCAAGCCTCTATATCTCAGAGCTGGGCAAAGTACCTGAAAGTATACTTCAAGTACAAAGTACTGTGAGTACTTGAAGTACTCGTTTATTTAGAATACCACCGTAAATACTTGAAGTACCAAGTACTAAGTACTTGAATTAATAAATATTTGAAGTCATTGAGTTATCAAGTACTTCAAATACGTCAAGTATCAAATACTTTTAAAATTTTCAGGTATACATCTCGTAAGTTCTAGTACTTATATATTTAATTTCTTGCGTACTCTTTAAGTTCATTTGATTTTGATTCGAGTACTTTTTTTTTATCAAAACATATTTTCACATTGTTTGATTCACTCGGGTTAGGCAGATTGGAACAGAAATATCAAAACGAAGGATTATAAATAATTTTTAAAAATAGCATTGAGTAATTAAGATTTATTTAGGTTCAGGTTTGGAAAAGAAAAAAATAAAGAATATAATACACGGATTGGTAAAAATGGAGCCATGCATTGACAATGACACCGTAACTACCGTAACTTTAGCCTTATTTGAACGGTCATTCCCTACAATATTAACCAAATACAAGCGTTTCGTCGAGTCTACTAAACAAGGAAGAGAAAATTTGAAAAAAATTGAAGACATTCTGTTTCAAATTTTTTTTTTTTCAAATTCGATAAAAAAAATCGAAGGAGTCCGAAACCCACGATGTTTTTTTTTTTGTAACGAAGAATTTCTGTGAATTTTTTCAAAATAATCAATCATGTCATGCCCGACGGAATTCCGGTTTTTTATGTTATGTTTTTTCCAAAAACTACGTCTGATTTCCAATCATTTCGATATAGTTTGATTTTTTAAATCCAACCAGAGGAACCGGAGATACAGGGGGCATGAACCTTTTCCGGTCACTTCAAATGTAGGATTTTCAAATTCCCGGAGTCAAAACCACTCGAGAAAAAAATCCAAAAAAAAAAAATCACAAGTATCTCTTCGAGTCTACCGAACGAGGAAAAATAATTTGGAAGAAATCGAAGAGGGTGAGGATCGCGGCATGTCCAGGCTGGCATGGAATATCCCAAACGTACTCGATCATAACCATGATCCACCAATTGCTAGCTCAAAATTCATGTTTGTCTTGGTTGAAGCTCATCGTTTAGTTACATTTTAGGGGTTCCGTAATTTTTGAGATTGCTCATAGTTTGGGGATCACGACTACTTACCTATGGCAGTGGACGCTCTTACCTGGATATTTACAAAAACAATTTCCCTCGTGCCAAGGCCACCGAAGCTCTGACAGAGAAAAGCTCAACTTCGTAGAACATAGCCAGGGACAGGTTATCAACGATCGAGGAAAAGTGTGTTTCACTTTTCCAAAATGGACGGGTGTGTGTTGGATGTTATCGATGGACGATTGCGTGCAAAAGAGCTTCGTCGATAAACACGCGCCATTCCCACCCGATAGTCGAGTGCTTTTACTCAAAAGACTTTACCGATTGACTTTTCCCTCCTCGCCGACCTCAGTACACACACACACACATACGCGCTGGTAAAAGCTCGCTCGGCAATGTCGATAAATTGTCATCAACGAATTCGGCGTGTGCCTCGAACATTCCTATCTTACCCACAGACGCGATTTACAACCCTCGGAGGGTGAAAACTACCCCTCGTGCGAGCAGCCCGAGCACGAGAAATGCGCCTGGAAACGAAGACCAGCGAGCTCTCGCGGAAGATCGAGGAAACCTTTCGCCGAGCTTACTCCGCCATGAGGACCGTGAGAACAGAGGGGGCGAGAGAGGGAGAGAATAGGGGATGCAAAAAGTTCCCGAGCCCCCCTCTACGACTCCGTGCCAGTTCACTCGGTGAAGCACACGCTAGAACTTTCGAAACTTCCCCGCCGCGAACAAGCACAGGATGAGCAGAGAGAAGCGACAAAGCGAGAGAGAGAGAGAGAGAGCTTGCAAGCCAGCCAGTTCACGCAAGCTGCCAACAGTTTGCGAAACTTTCTCACCGAAGCGATGGAAAGTTTTAAAAAATCGTTACTACGCGGGGATAGCGCTCTCGTGAATCGACCTCTCCCCTGTTCTCCGTCAACTGTCTATAGAGAAATAACCATCGGAGAGCGCACACACGAAGAACAAAAGAGTTTTCTCTACTTTGTCTTTGCATACTGTCATTATGCTTGTCGTTGAACTTTGTTATGGTCGCTTTGAAACTTATAAACATATATCGGTAATTTTCGAGTTTCTTTCGAATCGATCGGAACATTTTTGGGCCTCGTACAAACGAGAATATCGAGATAGAAAAATCCTATTCGACGGATTCATCTATCGTTGAAATTGTCAAAGTGAGAAAATAATTCGATTTTTTTTTTTTTTTTTGTCAAAATACAATGTCAAATATGACGAATGAAACGTTTCAGCATTCATCGGATTAACGGTAGTCAAATATCCGGATAAAATACCAATTAAATATTCAATAATCCAATTACAGATTTTCCACGATTAGAGATCGGTATTATCGCGAGTTTTTTTTTCTCAAATCAATTGAAATTCGTGCGTTTCGAGATGGGAATTTTATCAATTTTTTTATTAATTCTCTTTGTCGTAGCAATTTTTGCGCACCGAGAGGAGAATTTATTCGTCAACGAATCTACGGTTGTATGATAAATGATAAAAAAAAATAGTACGATATGTCGAATCTTATTCGGCTCGACCGCTAATGTGATGATAAAATTTTACCATCGAGTCCACTGCCTGTAAAGTCCGATGGGCATATATGCGGTTTATTGTCGAGCGATAAAAAAATATCTCTCGGCAAAAGGGCTAGAAAAATGGTTGTAAAAAAAAGAGGTTGGATCGTCGACGTACTTTGCAAAGTGTAGCGTCAGCTTTTTTTTTTCATGTCCGCAGTTAAAGAGGACTTTTTAACTGCATCGTTTTTTGTCAAACAGAAATCAAATCTTTCCCATAAAAATCCTCTCATTCTGCGCTAACATCGCGCCAATTCTATTCTTCGTTTGCTAATTTAAAAAAAATAACAAACTTCTCGAAGTACGATGAAAAAATAAAAAAAAAAAAGCAACAACGCCCGATGAGCAAACATTTTAGAGAGTTAAATGAGATCAAGTTGAGTGGGAAAGTCAGGCGGCTGTGCGGTAAATGAATTTTCCTCGGATTCCGCCGTACAGTGGACCCGGAGGCAGCCGACAAACTTTTTTCAACCCCTTTAGCTCGCCCTTGCGCTCCGAGCGATCAACCGCAGTAGATAAGCTCGCGGTAATTATCCCTCGGCAAATATTTGAGAGCGTATAGATTCTCGATGGTGTATAATAATAAGAGGGTGGAAAACGCGAGGGTTCATATTTGAGGGACGCGCGAGAAGTTCCGCGATGACTACGAAGCCCTGATAATACGCACACACACACACACACACATACGATGTGCGAGAAAAAAATGAATAGGACCGAGGAGAGGCTCCGTTTCAAATCACCAAAATAGAAGAAAAAAAAAACCAAAATCGGAGCACGAACAAACGGCGCAAATATTCAACTATTGAGTATTTGGTTTCTACGTCGTCATGTTCTAAATAGTCTCCAAGATCGGGAATAGTTCGCTACGTGAGAATATAAATGAAATTTTAATGTTAAGGTGTTTGACTTCATGAAAGTTAATGTAGTTCAAAGGATAAACGTCCTACAATGTTCGAAGTAGCTTCTAACGATAGGGAATGGTCCTCTACATGAAAATATGAATGAAAATTTAATTTTAAAGGAGTTTGATTACATAGAAGTGAGTGTAGTTCAAAGGATAAACGTCCTACAAAATGTGTTAAATAGTCTTAAGCAATCGGGAATGATTCTCTAACGTGAGAGGATAAATCAATTTTTAATCTTAAGGGTCTTGGCTACATAAAAGTGAGGGCAACTCAAACGATACACGTCCTACAATGTTCTAAGCAGTCTCAAACGATCGGAAATGGTTCTCTACGTGAGAAAATTAACGAAATTTCAATGTTAAAGGGTTCGACTACATAAAAGTGAGTGTAACTAAAAAAAATACACGTCCTTCAATGATGTAAATAGTCTCAAATGATCGGAAATGGTTTTCAAGGTGAGAAAATGAACGAAACTTTAATGTTAAGGAGTTTGACTTCATGAATGTGAAGTGTAGTTCAAAGGATAAAGTCCTACAATGTGTTAAATAGTCTTAAGCGATCGGGAATGATTCCCTAAGTGAGAATATGAATGAAAATTTAATATTAAAGGAGTTTGACTGCATAAAAGTGAGTGTAACTCAAAGGATACACGTCCTTCAATGATGTCAATAGTCTCAAACGATCGGAAATAGCTCTCTACGTGAGAATATGAAATGAAATTTTAATGTTAAGGGTCTTGACTACATAAAAGTGAGTGTAACTCAAACGATACACGTCCTACAATGTTCTAAGTAGTCTCTCTAACGATCGGGAATGCTTCTCTACGTGAGAATTTGAATGAAATTTTTATGTTAAGGGTCTTGACTACATAAAAGTGAGTGTAGTTCAAAGGATAAACGTTCTACAGTGTTCTAAGTCTTATACTTATTGATTGCAAATATTGAGATGGGGGGGGGGGTCTAAAAAATTACAGGAGGGGATGGATTTTTCGAGATAAACAAAATTCAACAAAAAGAAAAAAGCTGCCGTTACAATTTTTTTTTCCATAACGTTTTCAATATTATTTTCAAGTGATTAAAAAATCATTTTAAACGATCTCAGCTCTGGGAATTTCGATAGGACTTTTTTTGAGGAATTGAAAAGAAAAAAAAAGGAAAAAATAGAACTTGAAATAATTTTTGTTTCATTAATCGTCGTTTCAATCATTCATAATGAGGATCGTTCGAGAAGGGATCGTATTTTTCAGGGTAGAGTTTCGAAAATTAAAAAAATTCTTGAACTCACGGAAATGAGAAAGAAATGAGAGTGAAAAAATCTTGGAGCTCACATTTGAGCTTAAGATTTGAGGCGTTTGAGCATGAGAGGAGTATCGCGTTGTATTGTCGCATAATAAAAATAAATACGAGATCGAGAAAAATAAATGAATAAATAAAATCGAAATATCAGGGATGAATGAAAATTTTGTATAATCGTGTTGATCCCCTACCTTTTTCGGTGTCGGATGAAGCACGGTCACGGGCACTTGTCGCGGTGTCGTATTCGCGAGAGTCGTTAATTGCCGTGTCTGCGCCTGTTGCTGCGCCAGTCTCCTCTCCTCCCTGCTCGACGGCAGCTCCAGTAGATGCTGTATCGAGTGATTCTGTCTCGTTCTCTTCGACGCCATCCTGCGTGTTTGCATCGTCCAAACACAATAAATTCATCTCATTCAGTATAAATTTACGCCTGAGATGACGCTGCAGTACACTGACAATATATTTATTTTCAGCTAAAACTTTTCCGCGGCAAATATATATATATATTTTTTCACAATCCGCGATTGACCATCAATTGGCCGATAACCAAAAGCAAAAAATAATGATTTTTTTGATTGAAAGTTATGTGTGAAAATAAAATCAATTATCTGTCTTCCTTATCATTGATATTCGTTGCATAATAATAATAATAATAATAATAATAATAATAATAATTGGGGGGATTACTCGTCATTATTCCATGATTATTGAATGGGTCATTGCGCAAATGAAAAATAAACAATAAAACTTTTTTCAATTTATATCTTCTCTTTTCACGTTGAATTTATAAAGTTAAAAATAAACGCAATAATGCAAATAGTTTTACTTCGCCCCTTTTTTCAGGTTTAATTCGTAAAGCATCGATCTTAAAAACAAAATGCAAAAACTAAAGTTGTAGAAAATTAAATTTTCTACAAGTTTAGTCTTTGCAATTTTTCGTTAAAATTTAAAATGGCCGAGTTATTCAAGAAAAACAATTTTTCATAAAATTAAAAATCGCGGACATAAAGAAAAGCAGGATTTGGTCACCATTGTTAATTTAGACTACCAGTGACCCCCTTCCCCAACGGTTAAAACAAGAAAGAGCGACAACTGAAATTTTGCAAGGTTAAAAGTACATAGTGACTGGGCTACACGTTATCATAGAGAAGTAGCGTTTTTTTTTTTTTTTTTTTTTTTTTTTTTTTTTTTTTTTCATTTATAGCAGGCGGCCAAATCGCTTATTTTCACGTTTGAGTTGGGAAAAATACATTACAGCGATTACAGTGACGCTTATTTTAGGCAAAGATGAAACAAAAAGTGTTCATTTTTTCACATTTCTTTAAAGATCTTATATCGAAGTATTTATTCCTGCCAATCATAAATCCACCATACATTTTCACGAAAACTTTTAAATTTCATTGAAATTAGTCGAAAATTCGCAAAAAAAAAACAACAACAAATTATCAAATTAAAAAAACCACCGCTTCACTAAATCGAATCAGCCGAACAAAAAAAATTATTCGATTCGAATAAAATTCATATGTATTCCATCGAATTCCAATAAATTTTCGCAAATATTTGTTTACCCTGCACCAAAATAATCAACCAGACGATTGATTAGTTGATTAATAACGAAAACACGTGTTGATTCGTTGATTAATTTACCCTGAAAAGTAAATTTGACAAAGCTTCTTCTAGCGCGGGGAAACTCGACGGATTTTGCGTCTTCCCCTGTGACCGGATGATTGTGCAAGCACGTCTTATAGCCACGAGCACCTTAGGAAGCGCGAAAAGAACAAAAGTGATTTCAAGCTGGTGACTGACTAAAAAAAGGGAGACCTAGAGAGAGAGAGAGAGAGAGAGAGAGAGAGAGAGAGAGAGAGAGAGATAAGGAAAGAGTGAAAAGCTCGTGAAGATAGTAAACGAGACAAAAGGAGTGGGGGGGAGGGTGGATCGACGAATGAGAGAGGGGCGAAAGTGGAAACTGCGTGCGTATACCTTTTTCCAGTGGGGATGGTGGAGAAGAGCCCTGTGGATATCGGGTAAAACTTTCGCATTTAACTTTTCCGTCCCGAGTCGCTTCCTCTCCTGGTCTGTGCTTACGGTATGGGGTGAGTCGAACGAGGAGAGAAAGCGGTGAGAGCGCGACGCGAACGAGAGAATCGCGAGAGGGATGAGAGGTAGGGAAACGACCAACAAAGCTCATCACCGGAAACTTTTCCGAGACAAGGACGGTGAGCTACCGCGAAGGTATAGTTGTGGGGAGTCGAGAGTCGATGCGAAACAGAGAGAGAGAGAGAGAAAGAGAGAATGAGAGAGAGAAAGAGAGAAGGGGGTTAGAATCACCCGGGATGAGAAAAGCGCACGCGCAAAACGCTCTCTCTCTCTCTCTCTCCATCTTTCTCTCACTTGGTAACATCACTGAACTATCCTCTCTGCTTGTTCAATTCGCACATATATACCAAGTTACATTCGCTCTCGAGAGCACGAAAGTACATCTGTGAGAGTTGCTCTCTATTCTGTGTCCTCCCCCCCCCCCCCCCCCCCCTTCAAGCTGCCTCATGTAAAACGAATAAAGCGAATGAAATTTTTCTCACTCGGCATCGCTCCAACTGTTCCTGGAGTTTCGTTCGAAAGGATTTTTTTTTCACGTGAATGAAGTATCATTGAGGATAATTAGTATCGAATATGGCAAGAATCGCTAAGGGAGTTTGGGATCTTCATGAAATTTTCAATTTTTATAAATAACGAACATTCGGCATCCCTTTTAAATGTTCATTTGCACGCGTCATTTCATTTGGGAGTTGATTTGATTCGCAATTAAAAATTCACAGCCAACGTTAAATATTTTTCGATGCCTTCCCTAATTTACGCTGGTTCATTTTCTTGATAATTTTTTGTCAATAAATTATAAAAAAAAAAAATAAGCGAAGAATACTTTTTTCAAAGTACCGGATCGATCTACGAATCCGGCACGCGCTTGCGAACCATATCAGCCGCCTTCGAGCGATATGATATGAATCAGGATATAGCTCGGATTGATGCGGAGTTTCGCAAAGTGCGCGGTTATACGTATGGACGACCGTGACCTCGTGGCCAAAATGGATGCTTCGGAGGGTGATATATTCGATGCGGTATGTATTTATTGAGCGATTGGAAAAACGACGGGAATAAAAGTCGAGAGATTTTTCGCGCACGCTTCTCGCTCGTCGTCAGACTTTCGGATTAAATGAATTCTCAGTGGCACGGATAAAGTTTTACCCAATCGCGGCTTTTTGTATCGACGAAAAAGTAAAAAGTAAAAAAAAAAAATCGTACTGAAAATCACGAAGGAGCGATTGTTGGAAATTTTTTAACGATCATAATGGCGAATATTCGGATCGGGATAAAAAAAAATTGTAGAAGTTGCTATTTTTTTTTTTTTTTTAATCAAACGGTGATTTAAAAAATACGACTTGTCTCGCAATTTTTTCGAGATCGATCCAAACATTTTTATTTATATTGTCGGAACAAGATTTTGAACAGTTTTTCCAAAATTCGATACAACATTGTTGTGGGCTGAAAAAAGAATTATAACATACAATTTTCGACTTCTGAACTCGATTTATTGATTGATTGAGCTTTACTACTCAAAATGGAAATTCTTTTTTTATACATGTACCCTTTTAATCCTCGACAAATCATCCTGAAATATTCAAGGCGAGTCCTCGAACGATACGACACATCGAAAATGTCGAGACCCGCGTTAACGTAATATATTTTTAATTTCGTTTTATCCGAGCCATCGATATCGAGTTAACCTACAGCTTTTACCTTCGCCTTCCGGCATCAGCAACGGACGAGGATAATATTCCTCATCGTTTTATACTCCACAAAACTGTTTTCATCTCGGAGCAGCGCACGGGTGAAAAAAAAAAAAACAACAACAATTCTCAAAGCTCCCGATATACCTGCTCGAGCAACCGTTAGGAAAATTCCGATAATTAAGAAAACTGGCTAGATTTTTCTATCCAAGTTTAGTGAAAGAGGCGGAGGAGAAGGAGAAAAATGAATGAGCAGGAGAGAAGATGATGCCGAGAACGGTGAAGGAGGCTGCCAACCCGGAGAATCTTCGAGTCAACCAAAAGATAAAGCGTGTGTGTATGTGTGTGTGTGTGTGTGTGTGTATGTGTGTATGTGTGAATTTAAGGATGTGTGTTGGTGCAGCTCGACTCGAAGCAAAAGGGAGGCTCGGACGTACGTATATCTCAGTCATCCGGGGCAAACTTTTGCAAGTTTAATGCCCGAGTACACGCTCACGCTCCCGAGTAATTTAACACGACGAAATTAACTTTTCAGTTTTACCGAAAGTTTCGCATCGTCGTCCTCATCGAAAAAGTGAGAGAGAAAAGATCTGGGCACAACTTAACCGCGGTACGAGAAGTTTCTCACTCTTGCCCTTATATTCCTGTCTCATTCTCTCTCTCTCTCTCTCTCTCTCTCTCTCATACCCCGACATCTCGCTCGTCCACTGACTCTGCCCCCTACGTAGATCCGCGCGAGGACCAGAAGCGCCTAAGAGATCTCGCTTACCACTTTTCCACGCTTCTCACGGGGATGGGGTGAAAACTTTTTAAGCGTTTCCCCAGCTATAGTAGCCTTCTCGCTTTTACTCGCTTCTTTCCACCAACTTTCTCGCTCCCATTTTCCACTCCTCCACCTCTTCCTCCTCCTCATATACAATATACCATCCCTCTCGTTTCCTCTCAAACCCGCTCTATATTCTTCGTAAAATAATTCTATCCTTAAAACTGAAAGTTTAAGAGTTAAACTTGGACACTCGCGCTATCCTCGCCGACCGATGGCTTCTTTTTTCCAAGTGTTTATCTTCATATATTTGTGTGTTGAGAGCTTTTATCGTGACTTCAATGAATCATACTGACAAAAGAATGAAATTAATGCCACGTTTTCTCTTGTTTTTTTTTTTTTTTTTTTTTTTCGTTTTAATGAAGTTTTTGCGATTTTATCATCAGTGAGAGAGAAGTTGAATAAGGTAGAAGGGGTGACAAATTCTCGAGGGAGGATGAATATAGCGAGAGAGAGAAAGACTCGAATTAATCAATTGACTCCTGGCCGTCGTCTTCCGTATATCCTTTGTGATTTCTCAGCCTCTCATCCGATGAACGGAGCTTTTAGTTCCCCTTACTCAACTATATATTCTTGCAGATAGACCGACACAGCGACGAAATCAATCCACCCCTACTCTACTTGTTTTGTCTCTCTCACAAAGAGAGAGAGAGAGAGAGAGAGTTTCAAATGCCTGTGCGCGCGTTTCAAACCAACACACGGAGCTTTCGAGTTCTCAAACGAGACTTTCGCGAGAGAGGCAACGATGGAGTTTTGCCAATAGTTTCCCCGGAGAACAGTTTTGCCTAGCCATTATAGCCGCACGATTGGATACCCGTTACCCACGTCTCGTTTACTCCCTCTCATTCTCCCTTCTCTATATATATATATATGTCGTTCCTCCACCCTAACTACCGATTTCCCGAAGCAAACTATATAATATCCATACATACCATCGTCACTTTACGTACGCTAAAACTCGCGTCCCCGTGTGTTTTATCGGGGCCTGAAACTTTTTAACTTTTCGATAATCGCGAAACGAGTCGACGATGAAATTATATTTTCGTGCGCCCGCGGAAACTTTGAACGTACGATCGCAACGATGTATACGAGAGAATAATATCATCGTTGAACGCAAAACTAACTCCATTATTTTTTTATATCGTGGTTCGAATGATTTTTTTTTTTTCTATAACAGTTGATCTTGTCTATGATATTAAAAATTTGCTACCAACAACCACGTGATAATGAAGTTTATCAATTAATGGCACGGCTTGATGATGTTTACGACGAAATAGCAGAGTTCGAAGCCAGAGGGTACTCTGAATAATAGTTACGAGCAATTTCTATAGAAAAATTTCGAGAGGCTTGTAAATATTTCAATCGGATAAATTGAAATATATATATATATTAGGGTGGTTCAAAAAAGGACCTTTTTTTAGATTTCGCTCTTCTCCGAGATTCTTGTACTTTTTTACTAAAGAATAGCTCACGCGAAAGGGCTGGGCTGAAAAAAATTTTTTACTACTGCCTCAACGACGTTGCAATTTTGAAAAAAAGGCTATTTTCGGGAATTTCAAAATTGAGATATCCTTAAATTCTTCGTTGGCTATGTTTTATATGACGAAACAAAAGTTTTTGCCAAGCCTGAGATGCGTGCGATTTTTTTTTAGTACCGAAAAATCTATTTTAAAATTAGTTTTTACGAATTTCAATATTTCTTTTTCGGTACTAAAAAAAATTACACGCATCTCAAGTTTGACAAAAACAAAGGTTTTCGTCAAATCTGAGATACGTGTGATTTTTCGTAACTAAAAAAAATCACACGCACCTCTCAGGTTTAACAAAAACTTTTGTTTCGTTATATAAAACATAACCACCGAAGGATATACGGATAGCTTAATTTTGAAATTCCCGAAAATAGCCTTTTTTCAAAATTTCAACGTCGTTGAGGCAGTAGTAAAAAAAATTTTTCAGCCCAGCCCTTTCGCGTGAGCTATTTTTTAATGAAAAAGTACAAGAATCTCGGAGAAGAGCGAAATATAAATAAAATTCCCTTTTTCGAACCGCCCTAATATATTATATATCGATGAACCAATGCCAAAGGGGCGTATCGGTTGTGTATAAGCGTAGCTTATACGCCCCTATGGAATTTAACCATCGATGCGACCAGGTCGCGCTCCATGTCGACTCAGCGAACCCGTTTTTTTTTTTTGGTCTCGAAAAAATTATTCAGTATGAGCATTTCAAAGGACAATATATCCATGACATTTCACCAAAATTTCATCCCTCCCACTATTGCTGGTTCTCGAGAGAATGATTAATGAATTCTTAATTTTGAAAAAATCACAACCTTGTAACTGCTGATCGAATATAAACGATTCAAAAAAGATTATTTAAAAAAATTTTATTTGCCCTTTCAAAAAAAAATATCCCGTCATCGGTTAACAGCTCATTAGACAGCTTTTGGGGTAAATTGACAAAACATAATTTTTCCCTCTTCACTGTTGCTCTCTTCCATCTTAAAAAAATCCTGTAGAGTTGCGTATTGCTCCACTCTATCAGGAAAAAAAATGATGAGTGGAATTCCGGGTGGCTTTTTCGTAGAAAAAAAAAAATCGAAAAATTACCCCGAAAACTGTCTAATGAGCTTTTCTCCGATGACGGCATATTTTTTTTTTTTCGAAAAGGGCAAAAAAAATTAAACATTCTTTCATTATTCGTCTAAATCCGATCAGCAGTTACAAAGTTGTGATTTTTACAAAATTAAGAATTCATAAATCATTGTCTCGAGAACCAACAATAGTGGAGGGATGAAATTTCGGTGAAATGTCATGGATATATTGTCCTTCGAAATGGCTATACTGAATAATTTTTTCGAGACCAAAAAAAACGGGGTGGCTGAGCTGACATGGAGCGCGAAATATATTTATATTTTCTAAATATATGATGAAAATATTTTCAACTCGTATTTAATTCATATTAAATAATATAATATATTATAATGATATATATATTTTATTGAGCATTCTTTAACAGGAATACATACACTTCCGTACACAATGATATCATAACTTTGATTCAATTTGATTTGATTAATTTTAATTTTCAAATGAATTGCTTCATTTTTTTCATGGGAGATCAGGTGAGATGTCTAACAATATCAGAAGGAGTCTTAAACTATCCTCGAGTACATTCTGCGAACCAATGGCAATTATTTCTCCCATTTTATAGACGATTTTTTTAAAGACATATAATAGACATAGACATTAATTTTCGTTGGTGTAAAAGAAAATCGATGTGTCTGACCTGATCGTGGGCTGCACTACTAGAATTCCCCTGATGTTCGGAGACTCATTGAGTACAAATCTCAAAATCCATACAATTTTTCGTAAACAATTATGTGCAAAATATATATTCAAGGTACGCGTTGTGGATGTTGTAAAAAAAAAACATTCCCAAAAAAAATATCAGCGCGTACGTGCCATATTTTTTTCGTTTTTTTCTTTGAAAGTATAACGGCAGCTCCGAAAGCTCGGACGATTACGTGGCCGTTGCTCGTACGAATCCGCTTGTAGACCAGAGTCTTTGTACTCATTGAAACGACTATAGCGAAAATAAAGAAAGGGAAGTAAAAGCGCAAAAGGGATTGGTCAACGTGGCGCAACGAGCATCGAAGAAAAGAGAAAGTCGAATACAAAGGGTGAGCGAGAGCTTGCTTTGGCCATAGGCATCGTGCAAGCGAGAAAAAACTTCGAGAAAACCATGCGATTAAGCTTGCGAACACGACTCGAGTGTAGTTCTTTCTTCTTATATTTATATTTCTTTCCCAACTCAAGCTTTAACCTTTGGTCCCTCATGATAAAGCATCAAAAATTATTCTCAACCGAAATAATGACGATGAAGATTATTAATTAATAATTCAAGCGAGTGCGAATTTTTTAAAAAATAAATAAACGAATATTAAAAGAAAACATAATTATTTTTTTTTATCACCAATAATTTCGAACAATGCAATAATTTCTACAGTCGGTGCATGTTTTCCCTACTTTTTTCGCATGTTGCTCGAGATGGAAAAGTCCCGCTCGGAGTTACCAGACTCGGGCACGCGCACGCAAAATTGGGGTTGAAAGGCCGCTTCGCGAGAATATATACATATACATATATATGTATATACGACAGCATCAACTCCGTGAGTTTCCATGCTCCGAAGAATCCCAAAAGCCCGGGCAACAAGCCACTCGGTGAATTCGAGGACAATGAGCGACCGACAACACGGAATTATAACGGCGAAACGAGAACGATATGACGGCCTAATTAGTATCCCTGAGCGGCCACAATTTCCCTCCCTTGCTCCTTTTTTTTTTATCCCCTGCATGCCTCCCCCGCGTTGAGCACGCACTCGTGCGACTCGCTATATATATATATGTATATTCCAACGAATAGGACGCGAACGTGAGAGCATCAGCCGCGTGCAGTTGTTTTCAGGATTATGACAGGGAGACACGACAGTTGTCACACTCTCGAAAACGAGCAACGATCCGAGAATTCGCACAATTAACACAACGACCGGGACCCAACCTCGTGAAATTGTTGAATTCGTTGCGCCTGCACAACCCTGAATCTCAGTTTCTCAGTCACTTTCTTTTCCTTATTCTTTTTTTTTTTATTCCCCCTCTGTCTTTCTTCGTCATCGCGGCGTGTTAAACTAACTACATCATAATGTATACGTTATAAACAGTAAACCGTAGGAGACTTTTCTACTTTTTGCCCGCGTCAGACTCGAGAAAAAGTTCTTCCGGCTCGCGAAACGAATTCTAAAACGAGAGCTTTGTTCTCGCCTCACAATTATCCCATTCTCCCTTTCGGGAATTTTTTTTTTTCCTTGCCCTTTTTGCTTGAACCCAGTGGAGCCTAATTTTTGTTTTGCGAGAAAAAAAAATGGAATATACGTTGGCTCTCTTGGCTGAAGAAAGCTTATATTTCTTTCTTTTTTTTTACCTGATGTAGACACAATATTTTTTAATTGAAATTAGTTGGAATGCTTTTATTTTTCAACCTAATCTGCTTCTATTTTTTTTTTTTTACCACCCCGCTGGATCTTTACATTTTTCAGCCTGTTTTGTTTATTCAATATTAAACCCTATCGTGATTCGATTATCATTCAATCGAAAATGCCTCTGTACTCTTTATACCTTGATTTTCCTACATATTTACTTTACCCTCAATCCAAAAATATGACAATGACATGGAACAAAGTCTGCCTAATGAATTCATGAATTTGGAGGTTTGAAATGACAGTGCGACAAAATGGTTATGATGAAATTAGGAAAGAAGATCGATTTTCAGGACTCAATGAAAACGAGATTTGTAGAGCGAGAGACGAATAGCTCAACCACCCTCGATCAGCTGACCGTAGTCTACACATACTCGAGAGGCTTTCGTACATTCTCTATCTATCTTTATCCCTCTCGTTCTCTCCCCCCCCCCTCTCTCTCTCTCTCTCTCTCTCTCTCTCTCTCTCTCTCTCTCTCTCTCTCTCTCTTGGATCAGATACGCAAGCGCAACTTTCCCTCGTACGTGCCACCCTCACGATTCACTAAAACGACAATCCGACTCGATTATCGCACTGTCTATCACGAATGAGCTGGCAAAGGCAAAGCCTTCGGGGCCAATGTCACTGTCGATGGTTGTCCTAGTCCGGCTGTGAATCTCATTTCGTTCGAATCGGCCCTTAACCAAAGGAGTTTTTTTTTTTCGGGAAAGAAAAAACAATCCCGGCATATTATCTCCCGTTTATTCATCGAGATATCAGATCCTCGATGGAAAAAAAAACAACATTCCGATGATTGAATGTACAGTCCTCGTGCAAATGCGTTTATAATAAGAATTTGTTGAAATTTATAGTGGACGAAGAGAATGCTGGTACCCAACTTCTCGTGAAATTTGAAGCAGATTTACCGTTCCCAACACGAGATATTCAATGTCAAAGTTAGCAACCATTACGTGTAGAGCATATAGCGAGCACTGCTGTACCCTGATACTAGCACGGTTTTTTGAATATTACAACTAAACGCGTAACCAGATTTTGATTTAAAAAAATTGTAGACGGGAGAAGACTATTATTCGCATGTTAGGAAAAAAGAACAAAATTATTAACCGTTTTGTTTACGAACGACGATCACAAAAATAATGCAATACGAATGAAAATTCGACGCGCAAGCTGCAAATTCTATGGTGTTAATGTATCTGAATATGCACGGTTCCATGTGCGTAACAGCCATTTCTGTACAGTCTCAATCAAAAGTTCGCTGCACATGACCGCTGAGGCCGTGTATATTTTATCATGTGGTACATATACTTTCTCGCACTATTGTAGCACGAGAACTGCCTTAACAACATTTACTTACGTATTCTTGGGAATCCACAAAGAGAGTAATTTTCCAAACAATTCAAACTCAAACACTCGAATCACGTATTGTTAAACAGAGGCACTTTTGTTTAGAGCATAAACACCGGAGATTCTTCCCAAAATACAAAACACTCTCACGCATTGCTAATCAGTGATCTTTCAATCGACTATAATCATGGGCAGTAATTATTGATAAAATTATCGATAAAAATTTCGAAATAGCACAAAATTAACGAAGATGAAAAAATTCAGACGATTCCGGCTAAATAATTCAATTTTTCTTAACTCTTGCATTTTTTCTGTTTGTTAATTATTCCGTCTCCTACTTGTCAATTTCATCGACTCAACGAGATATTCATTATCTCGCTGTACACGCGGGGGACACGAAAGTAAAGCTTTCGCATGGTTATAGATAACAATTCTTTTCTCGTATCAAATTATTCTCTTTTTTATATCTCTCGATGTACATTTTTTTTTTTTTTCGTTTGTTTCCAATTCATCGCATGTATCCTCGCGTGAGCCCGAGTCAGTGAACACTGCTCTTACTCTCGTTGCCGGTGGATTTGCCATCTCGCTCGCGCCCTCGACGCCAAACTCGAGAAAAGTTTAACGCGGCGACGGCGGCGCGTCGAGCTCAACACGCCGGGGGGGGATGAGGAATCGCGTGGCAGCAGGAGGGTGACCGGTTTTACCCCCCTGATACGCGAATACTGGAGAGGGATGCGGCTATACGACTGTACGAAACTCCGATCGCGCTGGCGCGTGGAAAGTTATCAGGGGGAGGGGGGGGGGAGGGAGAGGGTTAGAGAAGCAGGAAGGGGGATGGAAAATTCGAAGCGCGCGACCGAAGCTCCGAGCTTGCGGATTCTCGGCGTGCTGTTCGTGAAATTAACAAAAAAAAAAAAGTTTCGAGTCACGCTGTATGTGCGTTTGGTCGAATACAACGAAGCTTCAAAACCACCAGCCCTCACCCGTCCTCAACACCCTTGGCCCGTACAAAATCATCCTCTCGTGGCGCGGGGCGACTCTTTCGGAAAACTCTTACGCGCATGATCCAACATGGAAGCATTTCCTCGTCGATCTATCCAAATATACCTGTATGCGCATCGTAGATTTTCGACAAATTTTCCACGATACACGCGGCTTCGCGATCACATTTACCAAAGCACAAAAGGAGTTTCCAGGAACTTTCTACACTCCCGACAACCACGAAAATTCGAATGAGAATCAAAAATCGTCACCGCAATAGCGAAGAGATTCTTTGGAGTTGCGATTTTTTTGTTTTTCTTTTAGCATGAAACACTCGCCACGTGGTCGTAAGATCACTTTTGCATTCGTTCAATTTTCCATAAGGCACACAAAACTCTCGATCCAGAGGCACTGAATTTACAAAAGCAGCCGACGAATTTGTAAACGTGGGGGGGAAATGACGATTTCACAGGGTCAGATTTTGGAAAAATCAGGCTCTATCAAATCATTGAAGAGCAAGGACAGAAAAGTTTTGACATCTCTGTGGTAAGATATTATATTTGGATTTGAAACTTTTTCATTGTCGAAATTGCCGAAATTGCGATTCCTATGAAGACGCATGTGAATGCAACTAAACTATGGCCTAGCTGAGTGGTTGGTCGATTAACGAATTAATTAAGTGGCCGGGTCAACTGTACTCGAGATTACGATGGATGAGGAGCTTTCAAAAAAAAAATATTTGTGTATAATGCAAGCTTTGCACGTTGACATTGTTGGAGAAATCTGAAAGTGGAAATTCAGGACGAGTCGAAGATGAGGATCACGGGAGTGGATGAAGAAACATTGACGTTGAAGGAGCATGGATAGCTCTCGTATGACAACAAAGAAACTCAGAAGTTTCCGGGTGCCATGCGAGAATGACAAGTAGTAATGTCCGTTTGTGTACCGGCAAGCTCTACTTAGCGCGACAAGAATACTGTTCTTCCTGTTAATACATCCTCCCTCTTCCTCCTCCTCCTCCCAACTCCTCTCGACAGCTTCATCTTTGGTGTAAACTGAACGAGAAAATCTCGCACAAAGCTCATACACGAGTCACGAAGACCAGCATAGAGCAACAGAAAGCCGGCGGGAGAGAGCGAGAAAAGATAAGGAAGAGGAACAAAGAAAGAGAGAGAAGACGAAAAGATATTGTGAACAGACTCGGCCGGCAGCCGCGTGCCGGCTGATGCTAACTCTGTGTGTGCCAGACCCTCGTGGGAGTAAGAGCTAAGGGAAATCAATATCTCACTAGGGGTTGAGAGCGTATAACGGTAGACAGGAGCGAGGGAGAACGACACGACGACCATGATAATGGAATGAAAACGTGTGAAAAAGTGAGAAGGAATGATTTTCAAGCTTTTCGGTTCTCGCTTGATTGTTGGCGAAAATGCTATATGCATCGGGTATTGAAAGGGATGAAAACGTGTATGTATGAGCAAAAAGGAGAGAGAGAGAGAGAGAGAGAGAGAGGAAGAAGAGTGTGTAGCATCGTTCATACGGCCGTGAGGAGGGGGGAAAAGCGCGCAAGCTCAGAAAGACAGAGCAACTTCTCTATTGCCACCAACACAAACATTGTAATGATGAAACACCACGAGTAAAGGGGCGCCCTCTACAACTTTTTGTCAGTCGTATTTCCGCAGCTGAAACGCTGGCGGGGCGGTGAAAGCGGAGAGGGGTAGTTATCTTCTCTGTTATTCTCAACTCTGTTGACGCACCACACGTACAACGGTATTTCATTCCCCTATATGTCACTCTCTCACTCTCTTGCGGTCTTTCTCATCAAACTAGCCGTAAACTCATCGCAAAGTGATCCACGAATGGGAACAACCGTGCTCGCCTGATCTTTGCTTACTGTTACTACTTCCTTGCTTCGATGCGATTGTTATCTTTTGGTTGACATGCTCTTTTTTCGATCTCTCGACTGCGCGAACTTTTTGTATCCTGTTTCGGTCTTTGGGTAGTTTGGATCGATGATATTGTACATATTACATGATATTATGTTATTACGAATTATGAATAGGAAGTTTGTTATTACGTTGTTTAATCTTGGTGTTCAATTTTGATGATTCTTGCCACGTGCTCGCGCCCGATTCATCCAACAACTCAACTTTTGAGAACTTTTTTGTTTTTTTTTTGTTTTTTTTTTCAAATTACAACGCGAATTTCAATCAACCACCCTCGATTGCTGGAAGGGGTGGATCACGAAGATTCAACTCGCGATTCATCCACAGCACATCATTTTTGTAGCTATCCCTCTCTTCTCGCTGAGATTTGACAATCTCGTAACGAAAAAAAAAAAGAAAACAAAAATCTTGACATTTTTCCAGACTCGCTCCAGCCCTCGCGGCCGCTTAGCGGGAACTGCTGCCGCGCTCCCGCTCGAGTCGAACCCCGACCCGCGCGCGCGTTTCTCCGCCATCTCTCTCTCTCTCTCTCTCTCTTTCTCTCTGTTATTCGTCCCTGCGTTTATGTACTACCATCGTTTTCCTTCTCTCGTTCACCCTCGATCTCGCTCACTATTTTCAACCCCTCCCGCGCCGCTGCACGTTTTCCTATACACTACCCTGCCCGAGAGTCGAGAAACTCCCGGCGAAACTTTGCCCGGCATCGAGAACGCTCACCGACCCACTCCTTCTCTCCTCTCTCTCTCTCTCTCTCTCTCTCTCTGGCACTAGCAAATCCTTGTCCTCTCTCTCTCTCTCTCTCTCTCTCTCTCTCTCTCTCTCTCTCTCTCTCTCTCTCTCTCTCTCTCTCTCTCTCTCTCTGGCACTAGCAAATCCTTGCCTACCCCGAAGGAGGTTCGAACGAGCTAAAAGAGATGAAGCAACATCCCCTTTCTCACTTTCTGGCTCTGCAATGATCTTTCGCATATTTTCATATCCCGATATTGCATGTTCCACACAATGGAGCGATAATTTTATCGAATCTTTGACGTATTAGAATGGAAATTAATTAAAAAGTTGCTGTTATTGGCCTCTTTATTGAACTTTCATGGGACGATTATCGGACAGCTCTCGAAAGAATTTTTCAAGCTGATCAAGATGGAATTGTACAATTTTAACCTATTTTTTTTCCATCGATAAAAAATTGTTTCCAACAATTCAAAAAGAAATTATTGCAAATTCATACTTTTAAGGCAACAATTTCCACCGGAACTATATTAGACACTCACCAATGCTTTTTCAATGATGGTTCTCGTCATTAGTCATAAAAAAAAACATTTCGGGAACTCGATTGTCTTCCCTATAGTGTTTTTGATATTTTCTTTCATAAGGAAACGATCGAAAAGAGTTGAAACCTGCCAGAATTAAACAAATTTATACGAAAAAAAAAAAAAAAACAACAACAACAACTTTGAGCTAACTTATTGTGGATGCATTATTTCCCTAGAGATATCTACCGAAATTATTATTCATGATGCTTATTTTATTATAAGCAGCAAGTATAATGCTCTTCCCCATCTCTTCAATTCCGATCACAGTTTTTGCTGTGTTTTTTTGTTTTGTTTCTTTTCTTTTTTTTTTCTTGAAAAAAGATTTATTCATTCCGAGACAGTGTCTCGTGGAACGTACAGCAGATATCCGAGCTCGTGTAACATTACTCTCATCTCGCTCCTCAACTTCTCTCATCCCTCTGACGCACACACACACACACACACGCGCACATACACTTCCAAGTCGTATTTCTTGGTAGTTGAACAAAGTTTTCCGCAGTCATGGAAAACTTTGCGTATACTCTCAGGGCGAACCGAGAGTTTGAGCTTCGTCTCTCGAGTTTTACGAGAGGGTATAGGGATCGGAGAATCCGGTTTACGAAGGGAAAGGAGAGCGAGAGAGAGAGAGTATATATGCGACGAGGAAAATCCAGGGACATCGAGGAAGAGAATTATCACACGAAAAGAATATACGGCAGGGAGAAGCGTGTTTTCGTCAGTCTCGCTCTTGTGAACAAAAGACGAAGCTTTGAAAAATGTTTGGCAATCGGTGGAATAATTCATACGCGCAAGTCGTATCGAAGAAACAAAAAAAAAACGTACGTAATTCTTCTTCTCGAATAATCTTTTATGTCACTCGCAATGCCAATTCGTTTTTTTTTTTTTTTTTTTTTTTTTTTTTTCCCCTCGGATCAATATGAGAAAATGTGATGTCGATGAGAGCACAATTTTTTTGGCCAATAAACTGTCCTCGAGTCTCGAGGAACGCGAGATGGACCCGCGAACTTTTGAGAATCCATCGAGGAAAATTCAACTCGCGAAGCTTCTACCACGAGTCCCCCGAAGCTTGAGACAATACGAAAAAAAAAGAGAAACGAGAGAGAGAGAGAGAGAGAGAGAGGAAAGTATCGGCGAAGGGAGTGAAAGGGGACGAGTTTTGTTCTCGATCTTCGTGGTCTCCGTGCGGCAAGCTCGCGGGGATATAGCGCGGTCGAACGAGATGGAAAAAAATAAGAAAGTTTCGCGAAACTTGGTGGTTAGCCCGCCTCGAGAAAGACGTTGAAGCATACAGTGTACACCCCGTGGTATACGTCGTAATGGTAATAGAAGAAGAAGAAGTATGAGAAGAAGTTGAAACGTAAAAGTAAAAGACGAGGAGGAAGCGAGCGAGATGGAACAAGTCGGTATAGTTGATGGAGGGAAAGACTCGAGAAACGTGGGAGAGTCGCGTCAAGAGGGGGGAATCGTTGAGAAAAGTTTTCGCGAAGATAAATTAGATTGGCGGGATAACCCGAGTCATGCGGATACGATGAGTGTATTCTGGAAAAGTTATTTGAAACGAAAATTGTTTTGATTTCTTGTTTAAAAGTAAATTAGTGCCTGATCATCGAGTGCTATAGGTCAAAAGGACATTGTAAATGTGTCGGTTGTCGTCATAATATCCAATTAGTTACAATATCATAGTACATTATGTCACAAGGCTGAAAAACCTGAGGCTGAAGCCGAATGACATATGTACTATTTTTCGTCACGAATACCCAAGAATACCCCCCCATGAAAGAAAAACCATCAGCTAAAGAAATTTTAGAAATTTCAAAGCAAAAAGAATTCCCGTCCCTGAAGAAAACCGAATAAAGTAAAAACTTCAAGTTACATAATCATCATTTTTTAATATTGCAAATTAATATTATTCGATGGCATACGAGAATTTTTATTTTTTTTGGCGTTCAAACATCGCGTTCAAATAGTTCGAATGTGTTTTTTTTTGTTTCCTTTCATTTTACTTATCTCAACATGATGAGACTATATTGAATCGATAAAATGGCGAGAATAGAAAAAGGCCGTCAATTGGGCATGACTGACGAAAAGAAAACTTCACACGTATAAAATTTATACATCTAATCCCCCCCCTCCCCTAAACAATTTATTCATAGCCCGATATCCTTGAATTGATAAAATAAATTGACAGAATTCTTTGATTATAAAAATGAGCAAATTTGGGACTCAAGTACAGTCTACGAAATTACTAAAGTTCTTCCTAAAATGATACTTTTTCGTAGAGCAAAAAATTGAGTGGTGACGATCCCAAAATTATCTAATTATCAAGAGCTTTTAGTGCAATATGTGCGTATCATTGAAATAGAACGTGACAGTAGGTCGATTCGTACTGGATTATTGAACTCTGATAAATCCGGGGGTTCGAGAGCTTGCAATAACTAATCCGTTGGTTAATCCGGATGCCGAGTGGTCGACGGTCGATTTGTAAAGTCCTATACATTGCTAAGAGTGAGAGAGAGAGAGAGAGAGAGAGCGATAGACGAGGAGAAGGGTGAGTTAGTCCATGACCTAGGGTCACCAGCCCCTTCCACCCTCATAAGCCCGCGTGTAGTCCGTATATCGCTCTCGTCGCGGGAAGTTCACACGCGCGTTTGTGCTCTGGCAATCGAGCGGCCCGCTGGCACAAATCGATCGTTTGTTCCGTGATATATGCGAACGAAACGACGACGAGCAAAAGCACACGATTTTCACTCGATAAATTTAACTTGGCCCAGAAAGCCTTCGAGTCCCCCGCTCTCTCCCCTCAACGAGGGTCGCGCGCGCTCTCCTCTCAAAAAGCTCCTCCGTCATTATATCCACGATTGCCCCAAGAAAATTTCTTGATCCGCGATTGCAACGTTCATGAATTTATCTCGCCAATTTTTCTAGCCACGATAATTCATGTTCAGCGATGACTTGCAGGGTGAAAATTTATTGGCATATTACGGCAAAATTCCGCAACGAAAAATGGGGGAAAAAAACGACATAATTACGAATAACAAAAGAAAGAAAGAAAAAATATGGATTGGAAGCGATAAATTGAGAAAGGAATCGCGTCGATTGTGGTGTTCATATACGTCTTTCCGCACTTCCGAAATCCATTCTGAAACCTCACATCCGCTTTTTTTCTCCCCCCACCCCCCGCATCTCTTTCTCTTTTTCATCGACTATGGGACTCTGGTTACGGTTCTCGATAAAGTTTTACCCGCGTCATAATAATTTTACGTCGAACATCTCTCTCTCTCTCTCTTTCTCCTTTCTTTCTCTAAATGGCAAGTTTATCCGTAATAAATTGTTCCGAAAAACTTTCCCTCGGTTCCGGAACTCGAGCTATATCAGAGAAAGAAGAGAAAATCGAGAAACTGTCGAGGAAGAAAAGTCCTATTCTATACTCTCGCGTATAAGTATAAGTATATATATATATATCGACTATACTCGCAAACAAAAAGACGTAATCCACATTATTTTATGTATTAAAGTCGTTCGAGCATGCCCACGATTTTATCGTTACGAAGTATCCATACTTTTTTCGATGGATTTTTCATTGAAGCAATTAAAAATGAAGGTAAAAAAAATCGAAAATTACTTGGAACAAAAGAAATTGAACAAAATGCATTACGTATATACTCGTAACGCAAATAATAATTATCGCGGCTATTGGGAATCAACATGAAGGAGGCGGAGCCTATCCAATATGGTCTCTCATTCCTAGTTCGTTGCCAGTAGCCAGCCCTAGTTATAGCATGGGGCAGCATAGGGAACAGTTGTAAACATTGGATTATCGCATATTTTTCGGCAAAAAATGCGAATTTTTGGAGTGAGATTTGATAATGGGGTTCATTACCGTTGAGGATTATGCGTGGATAGAATCCACTGCGCAAATTGGGAGTTTGAATGAATTTTTTTTTCAATCATTGGGGCGCATAATGTAGAATAAGTAAAAATAATGAGGATGTATTTTTTATTTTTCGTTAAAAATGACAGATGCACATGTTATAGGCAATTTAATTTCACGGTTTTTTATATATATATAGATATAGGGTAACATGTGTGACGTCATAATGTTATAGTTTTAAATTTATTATATTAACGGCAATTTTGATTCAAATAAAAAAATAAAAAATACGTCCTGAATATTTTTTCCTAAACTACCAGATTATGGAATTAAAAAATTTCATTCAAACTCCCAATTATCTTTAAAAAATTCGCGTCACTTTTCGGCTAAACAAATGCGTTTGAACAATAAATTATTACTTAAAGTTTTAAGCTATCGCATGAAAAATGTTTTATTTATAAATTATTGTTCATATTTCAGAAGTTATGAAATTAAAAGTCACGTCGCTTTGTGTTTACACGACACAAATAAAACGATTATTTATGTTCTTATATTCTTTATATTATATTTATTTATATCGGACAGCGACTGGGAGAGAGCAGTTAGGCATTTGGCCGCCAGAGGTCAGGGTGACATTTTTGAGTTCCCAATACTGCAATTTCTCCGAGCGCCCATCGGACCTCATATGAGAAAAACGTTTGAATTGATTCTTTGGAGAAAAAATAACTTTTACTTGTCTCACAATATCTCTCTAACAACTGTCCAGCACTGCTCAAGCCTGCGCGACGTTGTCTCGCGATGCTGTTCATCCCCTCGCGCCGTATACAACATTTTCAAAGATCTCTTTCCATTCACCTTCGGATAAATTCCCTCAATCGATCCGAGAGTATGCTCTCTCTTTGGCTTTCTCGCTCTCTCCGTTTCCCTTGAACGAAACGCCCTCCTCGCGGCGTACTCTCGACTTTTCTACTCAGCGATTTCTATATCTACTTCCCAGGCCTTTCATCGTACGCCTTTCCTTTCCATATTTTTGAAAATTCACAGCTATGCTCATTGAACTATACAAGCCTTATATGGTAACTCGTGAAAAGAGAATTCTTCATAAAACTAAATTTTCCTCATAATTAGTTGAAAATTTATTCGATCAGAGACCTTTCGAGCTCGTCTCTCGCGAGTATCGTCAAAGATTTTCCTCGCAGCCGCGTTGGGGGATAAGCGCAGGAGCTCTCGCGAACTTTCCGTACTCGACGATCGAGAATATATATATATATATACCTATACGACATCACACGGTACTTTTAGTTTCGAGAGCTCGAAAGTTTACTCTTTCCCATTGTGCACGCCAATTTTCTTAGAATTTCCAACATCGCAGAAATAAGCTTGTTCCTAATTTCCGGTAGAAACGAGAGCTCTCGTTGTATACTCATCTTTGCTTTCTCGCTCTCTCTCTCTCTCTCTCTCTCTCTCTTTCTCTCTCTCTCTCTTTCTCTTTTTCTTTCTCTCCTCCCTCTCTAGCCTCGTTACTTTCCGCAGTTTGTGCATCGTGCCCACTCCTGTGAGAGAAAAGTTTTGCATGCCGCGCACAACTTTTGGCACCCCAGCCCACGAGCAATCAAGCCCATCTCCCCGCGATTTCCCACCAAACTCCTCGTTGCGCGGTATTATATACGAGAGAAAAGGATGATATAGAGTGGCACACGTGCCAATATGCGCATGACGCAATATTTTTTTTTTTCTTTTCAGACCATCGCGACGAGAATTGGCTTAATCGCAATCCAAGTTTTTCGATCATGAACCCTTTTTCTAATTACTTTTTAATACGATATCGTCGCGTATAATGATAAATGTTTTATCATTATTCAGTATTTTCCAAACGTTTCCAATTCTTCAAACGTTTAACCGGCGCCAAGGCTTGACTTCCGGTCGTTGAAAAGGAAAGAAAAAAAAAAAAACAAAATTCAAACTCGATTCGGATCTTGGCAACAAAACGATACGAAGCAAGTGAAGCGTGGACTGTGAGAGAGGAAGCTGTCGCTTATAAGTACGTATCCTAACTATCCCGAAACTCAATCTACCGGGGAATGGTAAATTCCTCCAGGATATAACGATTGAGCTGGAGGGAGAGGATATCTCGCACGATATAGCTCCGAAAGTTTCGAGAAGGAATTCCAACGCGCTCTATTGTCTTTGGCTCGGAAATATAAGTGGCGTACAAGTGTGCGGAGTACGGAGAGTGCATGAAACCGGAAATGGAGGTTGAACGAGAGAGAGAGAGAGAGAGAGAGTGAGAGGGTAAACTCGAGTGAGATGGAGAGATTAGAGCTAGAATAGCGAAGGAATAAACATGAAAAGCAAAGTCAGCTTTAACCAACCATCCGGATGGGAGTCGTGGATAGCTCGCTAGCATCTCTCTCTCTCTCTCTCTCTCTCTCTCTCTCTCTCTCTCTCTCTGTCTTTTTGGGGGTTCAATCGTGGATTCCGGCAAAGTCTCAGGCGATCGAGTGAGAGAGAGAGAGAGAGAGAGAGGGTGAGTAGGAGAGGAGAGTATCAAGCTAGTGAAACGCCCCAACGACCACCGCATCAATGCAATTTATCGTGCTCTACTGGCTAATACCGCCGAGAGGACGAGGGGGGGATTGAAGTTTACGCTCTCAGCGGTCTTACTTCGCGAATTCTGGTTAACTCCATCTATCGTCAAATTTACGGTTCTTCGCCCGTACATATCTGACTCAAAGTTTTCACCCGCAAAGATCTTTGTGACAAACGCAGTTAGCAGTTTGCGAGAAAAATAGAAGAGAAAATTCAACCCCCGAATTCTCAAGAATCTCAGGATACGATTGAACAACCCGAAATTGCGCGTGGACCGCGAGAATTGAACGAAAATTATGATAATTATACCGGAGGCATGTTTCAATTCGTCGAATCACGATGTAATTATGAAAATTTATTATAAATGAAAAGTGTCATGAACGAATATGAAAAATTGCACATTCGGAAGAGTCGCTCTCTTTCTTCTGCAATAATTCCCGCGTATGACTTCACCATAAGCGCGCATCATTGCAACCCACTTCGAGTCTATTTAAAGCACATTTAACCCTCCCCCCCCCCCCTTTTCTTTCTTCGGCGGGGTTAAAATGAAATTTTTTTACTTCAACGGAGTATAATTTTTGGAAAAATTATTTTCCTAAAAAAATACAAACAGATTAATCGGGGGGAGGAAAAAAAAAGACCCGATATATATTTCACGATCAGGGTAGGTGCGCAATTGACGAAGATTTATTTGTTCGCGTTGCATAAACGCGATTTAAGATTTTTTTTCCCCGATGACTCACCAAGAGACAGGTGAAATCGAGGAGACGATTCGGTCCAAAAAAGTTCATCGATGTGCATCATCGATGATCGTTACGAAAAATTGAAACGCGAAACATGTATAACAATAAGTATGATTGATGGCTAAAATGTTCGTCGTAAGCGTTCTTTAAACACCGTCACTCCGGGTACTCGAAACAACGATACGGCACGCACGACATCGCGTTACTAACGTAGAAAATTCATCGTTACACGATACGCGGTATACGATGGAATACTACATATATAGACAAGAGCTATCCGAGCAAACTATAGAAGGAAATATCGTTGCGGTAATGTATACGTATATATAATATGCATTTACGTGTCGCGGACGAAGAGTCGACGCGAACTTTCGCCACGTGCACAGCGTGATCGTTCGGCATAAAGCTTCGTATTCTCACCTCCCCACCAACGCTGGATGTGCACATGTATATATATATATATATATATATATATATATATATATATATGTGTGTGTGTGTGTGTGTGTGTGTGTGTGTGTGTGTGTGTGTGTGTGTGTGTGTGTGTGTGTGTGTGTGTGTGTGTGTGTGTGTGTGTGTGTGTGTGTGTGTGTGTGTGTGTGTGTGTGTGTGTGTGTGTGTGTGTGTGTGTGTGTGTGTGTGTGTATATCCAGTTGTACGTGCAAACTTATACACAATATGCCTACTTGACTTCTGCTCGACGTTTAACTTGATGATAATAAGAAGGGAGGCAATCAAAAAGAGAAAAGCTCGTGGAAAATCAAAAAATTTGATCCTCCCATTTTGTTCTTTTTCCTTAATCGTGTATCGACTATTTTTCCAATCAAAACGCTGGGATTTAAAAAAAACTGTACTCGAGACGACCCTCAAATCATCGAGCTCAAAACGATCCGAGTAGAATTATTGATGAAACAATTGAAAAACAAAATTTATCAACGAAATTTTCGTACGAAAACTTTTTATTTGTTATAAACTGATTTCTAACACTTTTTTTTTTTGGGTGAATCGATATTTAGAGCATTGAATTGTCAATGCTGAAACCAGGGCTGTGAAAACTTCAATGTGAAAGTAATGCATTAATGATTTTAAAAAAATTAGATAATGGATCGAGGTTCTAATATCCATTACCGAAAGAATGGGTGATGGATAACGTTCCATTTAACAAAATAATGGACAACGGAGAAAATTGTATTACCCATTAGGGAATCAATGGACCATGGATAAGAATTCCATTACGCATTTCCAAAATAATGGAAACTGGATAAAATTATATTACCCATTATGAAAATAATGGATCAAATTCCATTACGAATTACCAAAATAATGGATAATTTATTTAATTCCATTATCCATTATCAAAAAAATGGACAATGGATGTAATTTCATTATCCATTATCATAATAATGGGTAACGAATCAAATTCCATTACCCATCACGAAAATAATGGATAACGGATTAAATTCCATTACTCTTTACCAAAAGAATGGACAATTGATGTAATTTCATTATTCATTAGCAAAATAATGGGTAATGAATACAATTCATTTACACCCATTACAAAATTAATGGATAATGGATGTAATTCCGTTACTCATTACCGAAATAATCGATAATGAATAAAATTCCATGGCCAATTACGAAATTGATATGCAATGGATAGGAATTCCATTACCAAAATAATGGACAGTGGATAAAATTCCATTACTTCTTACCAAAATAATGGACAATGGATTAAATTCCATTACTTATCACCAAAATAATAGATAATGGATGTCATTCCATTACCCATTACCGAAATAATCGATAAAGAATAAAATTCCATCGCCCATTACGAAATCGATGGGCAATGGATAGAAATTTCATTATCCATTACCAAAATAATGGGTAATGGATTTCGGTAATACATTTTACTCGGTGAATGCATTATTTACAAGTCTGGCTGAAATGTTATTGTTTAATAATCGAAAAGTTAATTTCACGATTCTTCATGTGGATATGCCGATCAAACTTGTCCATGACCTTGAAACTTTTCGAGTCGAAGACGAGAAATATTTTCATGCTAGCTATAAATTTACGTACCCCAATAATTGTAAGCAAATTTAATTTACTTAATTTCATTGTTAAATTAAAATTTATTATCCGACGATATTATTCAACGAGAAATTCCTATTGGTTGAAATACCTACTCTATATAAAAGATATTTTTCTTTATCTACTGCCCTTTTTATACTTTTGTAAATATGGATCGTTAATCTCAAACTCGCTTATCGCCCTTTGGCTGCACTCGAACTTGGTTTACAAGCTGATCGATTATTAATTATATATATATATACATACAACGTAACAACGAGCGTAAGAACAATCTACTAAAACGATTTCGCTGTCGGGGCTATTCGATCGTACGTAAATAAATCGGGGTGGATTATGGTTGCTTTTTAGTGCTAGAATTATGAACCCTGACGCGCCGAGCTCATTGCACCACGTGGCTGCGTCGAAATTCACCGTGTGAGAAGCAACGAGACATAGATATGCAGATATAGATTCAGGAAAAAAAAAATCAGAGTGGGGGAGTTATAGTACTGAACGCTACGAGACAGCAGGCCACGTTGCCCGTTACAGTTTACCAATCCCTGTTATATTCACCCAACATCATCGCATCAACTCTATAGCTTTGTCGTTCTGGCAATCGGGCTCGAGAACCTCCCAGTGCGTTAAAAATTCACAAGGTATACGTGTTGCAAATGCGACTGGAGGGCAAGGCACCCTTCGCTAAATCGCCACGTACGTCGATCTACTCTCGTCGATTCGCATGTATAGGCCATTTATACATATTTACATCATATATATGTATATATATCATTTTCCCATGTAAGTATGCATGCATAGGACATTTTACGAAAAAAAAACTAACTCGTTAAGCTTTGTTCTCAAATATACATATTTTGTTCCCCCCAACTATTCGTACTATTATGGACGCCATAGAAAAAAAAAAATTCCCATTCGCGTATGTGAAAAAAATATCATTATCATCAGCAGGTAAAAAAAATTTTATCATTATAATTATATCGAGTAAAAGAGAAAGCACAAGCTCTCCTTTCGTCATTTGACTTATCGAAAAAAAAACGTTTTTCTTTGCATCATTTTACCGAGGCACACAAAAAATGGCACACTTATATACGGTTCCCCGTATTCTTCGGTCACTCATCTCACTGATTAACAGCAACAAGCAACGTTTAACGTTTTACTCCAATTTCAAAAAAACTTGTCGACAAGTGCGGTGAGCGATGGCGCTTCGATCGCGCATCGATTTAAAATGTGTGCAATGCGCGTGCACAATAAATATACGAAACAAAAATAATTCATTCGAACAATAATAATCTTTGTGATAAATATTCTTTATTGATATTTATTATTTGATATATTTATGGATTATTCTTCAAGAAAAATTCATCGGGACATTGCAATTTTATTCGTAAGTGTCCAGCATATGGACTCTCGATTATTCTTAATAAAATTATTACTCGAGTATCGGAAGCAAATTTGATTTTTTTTTTGTTAGAAGATTTGCATTCAATTCATCTGCTAAATTACTAAGTAAAATTATACGAATTATACGACTAAATTGCAAAGGAAAATTATAGAAATTTGTGAAAAGGGTTTTAACCCTGCAAAGTGGAAATTTAAAAAAAAAACTCCAAATCACGATTCAAACGTTTTCACTTGAAAAGCCCTGTATCGCAATATCGTGCAAGTATGAAAGTACTGGAATAGAACAATCGTCTACTTACCAACCTCTATGCAGCCTTTCAACCTCTTTTTTTTTTTACTACCCAACATACAATTTACTAGAGTGACGCTCGTTTCGTTTGATCATCAATTGAAACATATTCACAGACAGTGAGTCTGAGCTTTTTCGTTAATTTTTTTTTCTTAGAAAATTATCCACGTGCGTAACAAAGTCAGGTCGGGAATTTTGTTCCACGGATTATTTCTTTGGATTTCGATGAAAATTTCTAACAAAACAGAATTGACAAAACAATATGAATAATAAAATGAGAAAATTAACATCATAGCGTCGAATCTAATTTAGCCTTACTCAAATTCAGAAAAAAAATTAAAAATTAAAACCTTACGCCAGAGTGTATTCTCGATGGTGTTATCACACAGCATCGATTAATCATCTCTGTACCACTGATGCAATAAAAAGAAAAAAATAGTCCTCGTACACGTATAACCCTTTAACGGCTGATGGGACACATAATACGTCCCACCTACTTTGAAAAATCGTAACTTCCAAAAAAATGACCATATCGACATCGTTGAGGTCGCATTTTGAAGATGAAGGTTGCATCTTATCATGAAAAATTTGGCAAACGCAAGGGTTGCACCCATTCAGTTTTACAGGCTGTCAAAAAGTGCGAAAATTGGGAAAAAATGAGAAATGAGCATAACTTTTAGGCAAAACTTTTGTTGAAGTCGCGATCTCAAGTAAGTACGTTGAAATAACATTGAAAAAATTGTAGCAAATAGTTCCGGACCAAAAACCACCCCTAACGGTAATAAAATATAGATAACCACCCCTAGCAATGGCGATACGCCAAATAATGCACTTTCATTGATGTTCAGTTCGTAAATATTTTTGAAAATACATGAAAAATTTGTAGCAAGAATATCAGAATGAAAAACTACCCCTAACAGTAATGAAACATCGAAAACCATCCCTGGAAATGGTGATACGCCCAAAAATGCACTTCCATTGATGTTCAGTTCATATATATTTTCGAAAACGCGTGAAAAATGTGTATCAAGAACATCCGAATCAAAAACTACCCCTAACAGTAACGAAACATCAAAAACCACCCCTAGCAGCGGTGATGCACCTGAAAATGCACTTTTATTGATGTTCCGTTCATGTGAATTTTTGAAAACACATGAAAAATTTGTAGCAAAAAGTTCCGTACCAAAAACCACCCCTAACGGTAATAAAATATAGATAACCACCCCTAGCAATGGCGATACGCCCAATGATGCACTTTCATTGATGTTCAGTTCGTAAATATTTTTGAAAATACATGAAAAATTTGTAGCAAGAATATCAGAATGGAAAACTACCCCTAACAGTAACGAAACATCGAAAACCACCCCTAGCAGCGGTGATGCGCCTGAAAATGCACTTTTATTTATGTTCAGTTCATGTGAATTTTTGAAAACACATGAAAAATTTGTAGCAAAAAGTTCCGGACCAAAAACCACCCCTAACGGTAATAAAATATAGATAACCACCCCTAGCAATGGCGATACGCTCAATAATGCACTTTCATTGATGTTCAGTTCGTAAATATTTTTGAAAATACATGAAAAATTTGTAGCAAGAAAATCTGAATGGAAAACTACCCCTAACAGTAACGAAACATCGAAAACCACCCCTAGCAGCGGTGATGCGCCTGAAAATGCACTTTTATTGATGTTCAGTTCATATGAATTTTTTAAAACACATGAAAAATTTGTAGCAAGAAAATCTGAATCGAAAACTACCCCCAACAGTAACGAAACATCGAAAACTACCCCTAAAAGTTGTGATTCGCCTAAAAATCAACTGTCATTAGTGAGATCGGGGTGCTTTTTTTTAACGTGAGTCCCCTTGCCTCTCACGAATCGGAGTGCTGAATTTATGGTGACGTTGGATTCTCATAAGGGTTGAAATGATCCGTAAGTTCGTTGGAATATATTCACGTGTTCCGGGATACTCAAAATCCGATTTGAATTAGGATGAAATAATAGGAAATGAGTATAATAACGTTTTATGCGTTTCGGATGAATTTTTCCCAACCGAAGGGTCGTTCATAAGGGTTGAAATTATCCGTAAGTCCTTCAGAAAATGCTCATATGTTCTGGAATGCTCATATTTCGACTCGGATCAGGATAAAATAAGATAAAATGAGATGATAACATTTTATCCATTGGGGAGGATGAATTTCTCTCAATTTGGGGGTAGTTCATAAGGGTCGATTGATCCGTAAGTTCTTCAGAATCCAACTGCGTGTTCCGGAATGACTTTTTCTCAATTTCCGGCAGAAACGATCGATGGGAAATGAAATTAAAATGTTTTCAAGCGATCGGGAGTGGTTTTTACCATTCCGGGGTAGTTTACGAGGGTAGGAAAATTCTGGAACAATTTTTTCCCTCACATTGGGTAGTCGTGAATTCAGATTCATCGTGTACCAACTTTGCCAAATACTCCAAAAAAAAAAAAAAAAACTCAGCAGCTAAAGGCTTAAGAAGCAATTCTCCAAATCACAGAAATTGCTGTCCACAATACGAGTAATTGCATCGATCATAAAATAAAAATAATTTAAAAAAAAAACCGTGAGAACCAAACTGTTATCGGCAAATTCTTTACACCGTCATTTATGGATTAAGAAAAAATTTCATACCGCATTGTTTTATTCATTCCTTTACTTTGTTGCAAACAAGTTTAATCGAAAGTATACATCGTAAAATATTTTACGAAATTGCAGTTGGAGCGCTAAAGTTGTTTCGCGATGAGTTTACGTTTACACATAAATGTAATAAATACCCAACGCAGTTTGCGCGTATATATATTATTATCGGAGTATAGGAATATACAACGGAGAGTAGTTTTCGAGTTTCAGCGCTCCCGAGTTGCGCGGAGGTCGGCCCTGTAACGTGTAACGTTATTACACAACATTGGGAAACATAAATCATCGGTGGTTAAACGCCTGTGCAAACGATATTCTCCGCTGGGATATGTCGTCCGGAGAGCTTGATTATCCATGCGCGTCAGAGTATTTTAGTATGTGTATGTGTGTGTGTGTGTGTATATGTGTATGTGCTGTTTCCCCCATTTGCTTTTCCAGCTTTAGCTACAGCAAAGTTAGTTTGTAGACTACAGGATATTCGCGAGTAGTTAACCAAACTGGTATAGGTCAGACAGAGAGAGAGAGAAAGAGAGAGAGAGAGAGAGTTTCCAAATGTACCAAAACTGGCATAGCAAGGATACAGATATAGGCAAAAGACCAGTAGGTATGATCAATCGAGAAGTTTGGACTCGTTGGAAATCTGTGGGAAGCCAATAAAAGCTGGCAGCTCAAAGGGTGATACGTAAGGGTTGATTTTCAACGACCAAAAGCTTGGACCATGAGTGGATTCTAATGAACTTTTACATACAGTAATTTTTCGTTAATTAATGGTTTCTTTTTTTTGTCTTACATTTCGAAAAACGTTGTCCGTTGCTTCCTTGGAACTTTTAGGACGATGAAACGATATCCGGACCCATAAAATGTCTCGTGGTAGCTTGAAATTGTTAGACAATGAAAATCAGTCGATATACTCGTCGCTGAGAGGATTTATTATCGATGATAGGGTATAGACGTAGCAGTTGTGGCCATTGTGTATCGTTTGTGGCCAATCCGCATTTCCCTCGAATTTCTCAAATTTTCAAGGCTTCACTTCATCGCGGATAATATTTCGATATTCAAGATGTTTTCGGGACCACTATAGATTGCTTTATTGAATATCTAATTTATTTTAACGAATTTATGACGAGATGTGTCAACGCTGAGCGATTTTCGTAGTTTTCTTTTGCGGTTTAACATATCTAAAGTCATTACGTCCCATCAAAAATTTATATTTTATCAGTTGAAGCTCATTTTTCGCATTATAATTACAAAGAACTGATGTCTCGGCTAAAATTCCTGAAAAATACGCGGTGGACAAAAGTGGTACATTCAAAATGCGATTGAAATCTTTTTATTTCATAGTCTGGTAGTTTAGGAAAAAATATTTTGGGCACATTTTTTTTTTTTTAATTTGAATAAAAATTTTCGTTAATATAACAGATTGAAAAGTATATATATTATATTTATAAGGATATACTATATTATATATATAAGTATATATATTATATTAATAAATATAATATATATATTAAATAAATATAGTATATATATTAAATATAGTATATATATTAAATATAATATATATTAAATATAATATATATATTGAATATCTACTAATTTATTTCAACGAAATTATGACGAAATGTGTCAACGCTGAGCGATTTTCGTAGTTTTCTTTTACGGTTTAACATATCTAAAGTCAATACGTCCCATCAAAAATTTATATTTTATCAGTTGAAGCTCATTTTTCGGATTATAATTACAAAGAACTGATGTCTCAGCTAAAATTTCTGAAAAATACGCGGTGGCCAAAAGTGGTACATTCAAAATGCGATTGAAATCTTTTTATTTCATAATCTGGTAGTTTAGGAAAAAATATTTTGGACACATTTTTTTTTTTAATTTGATTAAAAATTGTCGTTAATATAACGGATTGAAAACTATAACATTATGACGTCACACATTTTACGCTATATCTATATTAGGCCTTATTTAAGGCTCGGACGAATTTTTAATCAAACGCCCCCCAAATCGGCTCCAAATAGCTTTAAAAAAATACCCTAATTTTTGTAGATTTTTATTTAGACTCTAACCCCTCGCACCCGAGGGTGAATTTACCCTTTTGAAATACGCGTGTTTCGGCCAAATTCTCAGGATATATTTTATACTAAGAGTAATAAATTTTTAAAAAATGTATAACTGCGAGATTTTAGTGTTCATTGGTGCTGCTATATGAAAAAAAAATCACATTATCATACGGATCAATTTAGACAAATTGCACACCCTTTAACTTTGAAACATGGTGGTAAAATCCACGTTACCATCTCGATTTTCTTGAACTTTTCTAATTTATTTACTTTTTAACGTATTCAGATCCGGTTTTTTTTTTTTTTTGCACCTCACGTCACCCGCGTCGCTCTGTGCGCCCTTGCCCCACCAAATTGATTTTAAGAACCTCCTCAAATGATAAAAATTCGATTTTGTTTACCCTTTTAGGTTACATCGATAACTTTTTCATTTCTGAATTTGCAATAATGTTCGTAAATGAATTTTCGAAAAAATGCTTAAAATGGCCACAACTGGTACGTCTATATACGATTCTGATATCCTGACTTACTTTTTCTATTTAATCGTATCAATTGAGATCAGTCGATCTCTCATCGACCGCTCATCGAAATTAATTCCAATGACGCGAATCGTGACAAAGTTTCGCGTAAAATCCTTTGGCTCTCGACAATTCTTCGTGATTTCCGATCTCCTCGACGATTCCCTTGTTCATTACCAGCAAACGTGAGAAAAGCTGTACGGAGGAAAATGGATCGTTGGACGAAGCGATGCACGTGCGATCTTTCAGCGCAGCTTCGATCGCTCTGCGAAGAATCTTCGCGGAGCATGAAACGGATAAATAAATAAAAAAAATTTACAGATTAGTTGGAAAAATTTACTCGAGATTGGCATTGATTGTTTTTTTTTTTTTTTTTTGTTTTCTTACAAATTCGACCTCGTCGTTTTCACCGCGCTTCAGATCCAAGAACAGAAGAATTTTTGGCTTTCGCACGAGAGCTCGCGCGAGGGACAAACGAATTTTTTGGCTCACGGTCAATTCGACACTGTCGTCCAAAATTGTTCCGTAGCGCTGAAAGAGGAAAACAATAAATAACTCGTTTGTAATTTGGTTGAAAAATTTTTTTGCGACTTATCAACGAATTTGGAGTAAAAAAAAAAAACTTTTTTCGCGCGACTATCTTGGAATTCGTTTTGGCGCTCACTCCGGGCAGTGTAACGACGAAATCGTGGAGGAATGCTAATCTCGAGGCTTGAATTACTTCGTTCGTGGGAACTTCGCGATTTAAATCCCCGTACTTGATATTATCGGCGATTGAACGTTGAAAAAACGTTGGATTACCCTCGACAAGACCGATCTGCATTCGCAGATTTTTCGTGTCAAAGCTCGTCTGTCGTTCGGCGTCGAAAGTCTGTAAAATTAAATTACGGAAATGTACGAATGGCGCCACGAAATTTTTCAAAATAGCAAAAACATAATAAAAAAAAAATAATAATAACAAAATAATAAAAATAAGCTAGGATAAATTTGTAATATTATATTTTCTTGATTCGGAAAAATTGATTAATGAGATGTAATAATTGCGATTGATGGCAAAGAATTTCTCACAATTTTGCCGGATGTAATTCCGTAAAATCCCAAAATCAGTTCGATGGGAATTGAAACTCCGGAATGCGGACGACCGACGAGTCCAACAGATTCACCGGATCTGACGTCGATACTGAATCTTCGAAGTTTCGGTAGCCCCGCGTAATGCGGATGCTGAAACGACACCTCGTCAAAAGTGACGCGTCCTTCGAGTTTCTGAAATTTTACATTCACACAAATTCAACAATATTTCCCGTCAAATGAATTTTTTTTTTGAATTTAACGTCATTTATAAACATATTTAAGGGGTTATATACAGTTGTTATGGATGAAAAAAGACTTTTTTTATTGCATATTCTTTAAGTATATACTCTCGAGAATACTCTCACAAAATTTCATAACGATCGGAGCATTAGAACCGAAGTTATAGCTATTTATAGCTATAACTTATATAATATTTATAGCTATTTATAGCTATAACTTATATAATAGTTATAACTATTTATAGCTATAACTTATATAATAGTTATAGCTATTTATAGCTATAACTTATATAATAGTTATAGCTATTTATAGCTATAACTTATATAATAGTTATAGCTATTTATAGCTATAACTTATATAATAGTTATAGCTATTTATAGCTATAACTTATATAATAGTTATAGCTATTTATAGCTATAACTTATATAATAGTTATAGCTATTTATAACTATAACTTATATAATAGTTATAGCTATTTATAGCTATAACTTATATAATATTTATAGCTATTTATAGCTATAACTTATATAATAGTTATAACTATTTATAGCTATAACTTATATAATAGTTATAGCTATTTATAGCTATACCTTATATAATATTTATAGCTATTTATAGCTATAACTTATATAATAGTTATAACTATTTATAGCTATAACTTCTATAATAGTTATAGCTATTTATAGCTATAACTTATATAATAGTTATAACTATTTATAGCTATAACTTATATAATAGTTATAGCTATTTATAGCTATAACTTATATAATAGTTATAGCTATTTATAGCTATAACTTATATAATAGTTATAACTATTTATAGCTATAACTTATATAATAGTTATAGCTATTTATAGCTATAACTTATATAATAGTTATAGCTATTTATAGCTATAACTTATATAATAGTTATAACTATTTATAGCTATAACTTATATAATAGTTATAGCTATTTATAGCTATAACTTATATAATATTTATAGCTATTTATAGCTATAACTTATATAATAGTTATAACTATTTATAGCTATAACTTATATAATAGTTATAGCTATTTATAGCTATAACTTATATAATAGTTATAGCTATTTATAGCTATAACTTATATAATAGTTATAGCTATTTATAGCTATAACTTATATAATATTTATAGCTATTTATAGCTATAACTTATATAATATTTATAGCTATTTATAGCTATAACTTATATAATAGTTATAACTATTTATAGCTATAACTTATATAATAGTTATAACTATTTATAGCTATAACTTATATAATAGTTATAGCTATTTATAGCTATAACTTATATAATAGTTATAGCTATTTATAGCTATAACTTATATAATAGTTATAGCTATTTATAGCTATAACTTATATAATAGTTATAGCTATTTATAGCTATAACTTATATAATAGTTATAGCTATTTATAGCTATAACTTATATAATAGTTATAACTATTTATAGCTATAACTTATATAATAGTTATAGCTATTTATAGCTATAACTTATATAATAGTTATAGCTATTTATAGCTATTATAGCAAATCCATGTTTCGGAGGCTGCAAATGATGCGGAAGGACAACTATATGACCCTGGAATAGACGACTCGATGTAAGTTGAAATATATTTACTTGAAATATGAAAGAAACAAACTTGAAACTTTAAACGCGATTATCTCAGAATCTTGTTTTTTCGAAATTACCTTCGCGGTGGACACGATTACTAAAAAAAACTATTGATCCGATCAACACCAAATTCATACCACTTATTTATTATGACAATAGCTAGTCGCTGAACGAAGGATTTTCAATTTTTTTTTTTAACTTTTTTTTTAGAGCAAAAAATCGAAAATGTTATACATTGAAGAAGTACATTTTTTGTTACAATCGTCGCCATTTTTTTTTTTTTTAATTCAAAATTTTTACAAATCAAATTTTTACAAAAAGGCGTTCCTGGAATTCGCCTGTAATTTTTTTTATTATTTAATATTTTTTGATGAAAAAATTTTAACGAGTTCTTAGAAATATGTACTATTCGACGTTGACGAAAGATTTTGAATAAATATTTTTTATGGTTTCAAAAAAAAAAAAAATCGAGAAAATTTCATCTTTTTGCGCGGTACTACAACTGTATATAACCCCTTAAGCAAAATACATTCAGTATAGAACGTAATATATTTGTAATTATGTTTTTTTTTTTTTTAATTTAAAAAATTGTGAAATTTCTCGTGCTTTTTCGTCTTTGTTGTTGAGATGAGAGGTGGGTGGACTCTCGATTATTCGAAGAAGCTTGACAGCGGCTATTTGGGACTTGGTTATATTCGGAGCGAAAAATATGAGATGCCCGACCATCAATGTACCTAAAATAATAGCTTCGGCCACTCTGAGCACGATAAATCATATTTTAATATTTTTATTAGCATATATAATTTTTTTTTTTTATAATTTATTAATTTTTTTTTTTGAGTAACTTGCTTGAAAACCTTGCTGATCTCGATCTCGTTGTTCTTGAGCATGTAGCCACCGTAAAACATTGAAATGGCGTAAGCTATCGCTGGTAATGCAACGCAGGATCCATAAATCAGAGCGTGCAATCCTTCGTTTCGATTGTTTCGCACGAGTCTCCTCAGCTCGTCTCGGTATCTTTCAAGAAATGCTTCCTCGAGGGTAAGCGCTGCGATGCACTTTGCATTCGTCACCGTTTCCACGATTATCTGTTATACAATTTTTTTTTAATCAAGAATTTACTGGTGTTGGGTGAAAAAAATTGAGAAAATTTTAAGTTGTTATTGTATGATTATTTTTTTTTATTTTGTAAATAGCCAGATTGCTTTTGAAATAATTAAAGTTTCGATTGCCCGGAGTATAGTTGAATTTTTCTCAGACTATTTTTAATTTTCCTGAAATAAGACTGGAACAATAGAGTTGAATTTTCAGGAATTTTGAGGATAATCATCCTCAAATTGTCATTAAAAATTTCCCACGTTAGTATCTTTTTCTATTCCTGTATTTTTTAATTTTTCTTCGTTTTTTTCTTTTGTCATTCTTTTTTTTTTAATTTTTAAATTAATTTGATACGACACACCATTTTATCGACGAAATAATTTTTAAATATCGATAATTAAAGACTACTCGCCTCTTTGGTTCGATTTAGGCAAAAAAAAATTAAAGTTTCGATTTCCCGGAGTACAGTTGAATTTTCTGTCTTTTTTTCATTTCCTTAAAATCACACTGGAACAATAGAGTTGAATTTTCAGGAATTTTGAGGATAATCATCCTCAAATTGTCATTAAAAATTTCCCACTTTAGTATCTTTTTCTATTACTGTATTTTTTAATTTTTCTTCATTTTTTTTCTTTATTTTTAAATTAATTTCATACGACACACCGTTTGATCGACGAAATGATTTTTAAATATCGTTAATTAAAGACTTCTTTGGTCAAATTAAATTAAAGGCCCGTTTGGTTCGATTTAGGCAAAAATAATTAAAGTTTTGATTTCCCGGAGTATAGTTCAATTTTCTATCTTTATTTCATTTTCTTAAAATCACACTGTAACAATAGAGTTGAATTTTCAGGAATTTTGAGGATAATCATCCTCAAATTGTCATTAAAAGTTTTCCACTTTAGTATCTTTTTCTATTCCTGTATTTTTTAATTTTTCTTCATTTTTTTTCTTTCGTCATTCTTTTTTTTTCTCGACTTTTAAATTAATTTGATCCGACACACCATTATTTTATCGACGAAATAATTTTTAAATATCGATAATTAAGGACTACTCGCCTCTTTGGTTCGATTCAGGCAAACGGAGGTGTAAAAATTTCGTCGCAGCTGGAGCTTGCTGCTGTAGCGAAGCAACGACAGACCGAGGGGCGTAAAAACGAGCGTGACGAGGCCCATTTTCCAGCTGTACGACATGGAAAGTACGATGCTAACGGTCAGCGATGTCACGGCTTGAACCATAAAAACAATTTTTTGCCCGCAAGCTTGCTGTATCCTCGCCGAGCTCGTTCTCAGCAGTGAATTTATTCCGCTCTCGTCGTTGCTCTCGCAATCGAACCATTCCATGGTCTGTTGCAAAATTCTCTTCAAAGCGCGCTTACGAATTCTCGTTGTCAATTTGCTTCCCGCTATGCTCAGCATGTAACCCTGACATAATTAGCAAAATATTTTTCTAAATTTCATCCAACTTTTGTATTTAATTGAGGCAGCGTTTTTTTTTTTTTTTAAATTAATAAAAACATTTGTCGAAAAAAATTGAATTTTTTGATAAAATTGTGGCAAATGAAAATTCAAGGAGGTGCATTAGCGTTGAAAAAATTCGTAAATTTTTGAGAATTTTAATTTTTTTTTTTTCAGGTATACCGTAGGATAAAAATAAAATGAAAATTCAACGATCATTGAGAAAGAAAATCGTGAATCTTGCAAATTGGAGTAAAAGTGAAGTATATATGCATCGAAGTAAAAGTAACAAAAAAACGGAGATGATTTGTTTAAAAAAATTTTTTTTTAAATATAAATTCGTTACCTGAATAATCGTACTGACACCCGAAACGAATCCGGCCACGAAAAACATGCTGGTAAAAAAATTCAAACGTATCTGCAGCTCGGGGCCATTGTGCAGTGCAACGAGGCTCAAAGTTTCGCCGAACAGGACAGTATAAATTGGCAGACTGAAGCCAAGAATTGCCCCGGCAATGCACGCGAGTAACAATTGAAGCCATTCGTTTCGATTGTAAAACAATAATTTTCTCATCTTCGTGAAAATCATATCTCCAAGCTGCGAAGTAATAAAAATTTATAAAAACATTTACAACAAAGTCGATGATTTTTTTTTTTTTCTCAAATGAACCGTTCGAAATTACCAAAATATTTTCAGTCGTAGGAATATCCGTGACTTGAAAGAAAACCGGATAACGACCTATCCGGACCAATTCGGAGCGCAAAAGTTCCTGATAACTTCTTTCCGCATAACTCGGAGCATTCGAAAGAATTATTTTCGACGTTGATGCGGCGTGTTTGCATTTTAACGTTGTCTCGACTGTGAAAGCAAAAATCTCCGCATAAGGCATCGTTAAAATTTTACAATAAATCTTATAAATAGGGCAAGCGTGGGTATTACTGCGATTTTTTTTTAATTTTATCAGAATTTAATCGTGTCTCATAATTTGTAGCTTTAAAAAAGCCAGACTGTTGATTCAATGTCTAGAAAACACAATGAATCAACAAAATGACGTGCATCATGATTATTTAATTTATCGTTGATTTTTCAAAATGAAGAGATGTCTGCGAGTGAAAATTTCACCATTTTTTGCTGCTAATGGTCAAAAATTGATATCGGTACAAGGTCCTTGTTTTCTTTGTTATTGTTTCAATATCCTTATATTTTGTTACTAAAATAAGAGTTATTTTTAATTAAAAAATTTTTTTGAATCAAAATTTCATTTATTTTCATTTTTAATTTGCCGCCCGCAGTATTTGGTACGAATTTTTCAAGGATGCGCGCATTCCTGCGGTTTTAATACTATCGCCGCGGTATTGGACTTCATCCTTTCGAAGCGTGCGTACCGATTACTGCGGTTGACACATTTCCAATTTTTAATCTTACAAATATTAAGACGTATGTGTTTTTATCAGTCTCGTGTCTTGTGAAGTTTTCTAATATCACAGCCGAATATTCTGTATTTATAATAGCGCCTGACTTCGTTGATAATAGCTAAATGCCAAAAGTAGAAACAAAATTAAAGCGAAATCAAATAAAAACAAGCGGATTTGAGTGGATCATGAGCCAGCCCTTGAACTTCTCGTTCTTAAACTTTTTTCGCGAAGTCATAGGAATAATAATAATTATTATTAAATAATTATTTCTAATGTGATATTAATTGTGAAGCAGGTAATTAATAAAGATCAGATATTAGCGAGCTTGGATTGTTTATCATTTTTAAAAATTATAAATTAAATACACGATCCGCGGTATTAGGGACGCGGTAATTGGACAATTCGCAGTATTTGGTGCGCAGTATAATACTTTCTCGTCGTTTCAGACCCCGCGGTAATAGCAGCATCTGCATTATTTTTGCAAATACTTTTTATTTGATGAAAAAGTCATTCGATAAGATTGTTAATTTTTTTTTCCAAATTCGAAATAAGTAAAATATTGATTTGAAAACAACGAAACGTTCGTAATTTTGAACCCCGCAATTTAGACCCGTAATTGAGACCCCGAATTTTTCCGAATTTTTTAGACCCGAATTTTTTTCCAAGTTCAAAATAAGTCAAATATTGATTTGAAAACAACGAAACGTTCGTAATTTTGAACCCCGCAATTTAGACCCGTAATTTAGACCCCGAATTTTTCCAAATTTTTTTCTGAGTTAAAAATAAGTAAAATATTGATTTGAAAACAACAAAACGTCCGTAATTTTGAACCCCGTAATTTAGACCCGTAATTTAGACCCCGAATTTTTCTAAATTTTTTTCTGAGTTCAAAATAAGTAAAATATTGATTTGAAAACAACAAAACGTTCGTAATTTTGAACCCCGTAATTTAGACCCGTAATTTAGACCCCGAATTTTTCCGAATTTTTTTCTGAGTTCAAAATAAGTAAAATATTGATTTGAAAACAACAAAACGTCCGTAATTTTGAAACCCGTAATTTAGACCGTAATTTAGACCCCGCGGTAATAGCAGCATCTGCATTATTTTTTCAAATGCTTTTTATTTGATGAAAAAGTCATTCGACAAGATTGTTAATTTTTTTCCAAGTACAAAATGAGTAAAATATTGATTTGAAAACCACGAAACGTCCGTAATTTTGAATGATTTTTTAAAATATGCTCCCCAAGCTGGCCCCGCATTTCAAACCGCAGTAATACCCACACTCACCCTAACCTGCAGATTTGTAACTGTATTTTGCGATTTTGATACGTTTTTTTTTTTTTTTTTTCAACGAATTTGACAAGGATCAATTAAAATTGCGTCAACTAACTGTCCATATCTTCGGTCTCGACGCTTCTCTCGCTGATAATTTTTTTACTTGCGCTATGAGCATCGATCATACTTTCGACAAAAGTAAACTCGTTCATACCGCCATTCTCGGCGTAAAGAATTTTTTCGACTTTTTGGAGAATACGAGGATTGCTGGTAACGATTATAATAGTTAAACTGTCAAAAGTCTGTTCCGAAAAAAAAAACAGGGTAAAATAAACATTATCGATGAAAAAAACGCGAAAAAACGTGTGAAAAAAAAAGAATTCGATCGATCGAACGAATTACCGATCGTATGGAATCGTAAACGTTTGCTTCGGCCTCGGAGGACAACGACGACAGGGCATTGTCAATCAATAAAATTTCAGGTTTTCTGTAAAGTACTCGGGCAAGTGCGAGCCTCTGTCTATGCTCAACTGATAGTTCTCTGGTCAATGGACAATTGTATTTCTGTCAAATTGATAAATTAATTAATTTAAATATATTATATATCAATATATAATATTTATATATTATATATTGATATAATATATTAAATATTATATAGATTATTATTAATTATTATATAATAGATTAAATATTATAAATATATAAAAATATTATATTAATTATATAATTAATTATATAATATTAATATAATATATTAATATTATAAAATTATAATATTTTAATTATAATATTTTAAAAGAATTAAATTACTTCGGGAAATTCCATAACTAGGGAGTGAAGTCCAACGATCTTAGAAACGGTTTCCATGTACATGGGACTTTTGTAAGACGAGTGACAAGTTATACCCTCACCGATAGTCGTTCCAAATAATACCGGGCACTGTTGCGCATATCCAACGTATTTACGAAGCCAATTTTCCTTCAATTCTTTAATATCAACGCCATTCAAACGTATCTGTGCCAAAAAGGGGGGTTTTTTTTTTTTTTTTCAAAAATTCTCAATTACTTTTTCGACCGATCGAAATATCGAACTATACACGTGAAATACCGTTCCTTCCTGGGGATCGTAAAATCTATGAATCAGTGACAAACAAGTCGTTTTTCCGGAGTTTGAGGGTCCCACAATTGCTACAGATTTGCCCTGGGGAACGCTGAAGGAAACGTTCTTGAGAATCTAAATTATGGGAATATTTAGAAAATGCGCTAGAATTTTTTTTTTTTTTTTTTTTTTTTCCAAAGAATCAACGAGATTAACGCTATTTTATTTTTAATAATTGTTCATTAAATAACGATTTTTGTGTCGTAAAATAATTTTATGACAATTGGAAAAATTATATTCATCAATTAATATTAAATTCGTAGCAAAGAATTTAACGTTTTAATTATTATTTATCAATCGATTAATCACCGTGCGTCCTATTCTCGAGGGATAAGCGAAACCGACATTTTCAAACACAACGATCATTTCCGGTTTGACGATTTCCCCATCCGCGTCAACGCTAATAATTTTCGCCGGAGCGACGCGCTTCGTCATGTCAATTATCTACGATGCATACACGCGGGGCTTTGAATAACATTGAATTTAATATATAAATTTTTTTATAATTGATTTTTTTTTTTTACTCGTAGCGCAACGACGAACCTCTCGCGATGCGAAATTTGCTTTGGCAATGAGAAACATGTATTGCGGCAATTGAAGAATATGCAAGACCCCTATTTGTACGCAAAAAAAAACCTGCGAAAATTTTTTAAAATTATTCTCAGGTATATAATTAAGCAATTATGCAAAATTTATCATCGAATCATAATTCGATATTTTTATATTATTTCTTTATTTTTTATTTTTTTTAAATTATGATGAAAATCGTATTTTTTTTTTTTTCTTCATATTTCAATTATAAAAAATGCTGAGATTAATTTTGCGAATACTTGCGACGATTAGCGCGGTGACCGTGTAATCCTGATCGATTTTCATCAATTCGACTCCGCCCCAAAATGCAAAACCGTACATGGAATAAATAATCGACCATAGAAGAGCAACGGCAAAGCCGTTCACGGCTCCCCTCGTCACTTCGATATCCTCGACTCGTGCCAATTTTTCCGCGTATTTCTCGCACTCGCTGGACTCCCCCGAGTAAGCCATGATCGAACGTATATTCGAGAGACTCTCGCCGATCACATTCTCGGCTAACGAGTAAAAAGATGCCTCCTGCTTCTTCATAAAAACATTTGTCTGGAACAAAAAAAAAAAACAAAAAGTTCACATTAACAAAGTTGGAATACATTTTATGCAATTTTTTAATCAATAAAAATGCTCATCGCGCGATAAATAATTGTTTTTTTTTTTTTGTTCTCTTGCAAATAAAATGTTACGGACTTACTCGTTTAGTGACGTAAATTATAACAGCCACGATGGGAATTACTGTGAATAATGCACTTGCCAATTTGTAACCGTAGTAAAGTGCAAGGACGGTGCATGTGCATGCTGCCATTGTGCTTGAGACAAAAGTCCCGAGTTTCTCACCCAAGCTCGCTTCCAGATAACTCGTGTCCCTGTCATATTTTTTTTTACAATTGGATTGAGTATTTTTTTTTAATTAAAAATAATTGTAGCAACAATTTTATATTTTTTAGTTTCAAGCCGAAAGTTTGATTCGATAGGAATTTCGAGTACTAATTCAAAATTCAACGAGAATTTGAAAAACAATCAAAAATATTTAGGATCCTAAGAGTATTGACTTTTAAAAAAATAATAATGCCAAAAATTTGTAGATAAATTTATAGATGAATTTGTTTGAAAAAAAATGTATCAAATTTTAATTGATTCAACGAATACTTACTTTTTCATCATTTTTTTTTTCTTTAAAAATTTACACGTGCTGTACAAAAAAAATCTACAAAATCATTCGAGGATGTTCCTCTGTTTGTTCGCGGGACGAATCATCCGAGGCAGAGCTCGGCGATGCCAACGTCAAATCCTCACTCATCTCGACCAGTGAATTTACGTTCTCGTAATCAAAATTCGCTATTCGATATTAAATGGCATTGATAACAGCGTATAAAAATTATATATACTCCCGTAAGTTTTTTCAAATATTAATGTTTATGTTGCAGAATGAAAAATTCAAAATTCACGTTTTCCGAGCTTCAACTCGAAACGCTGTCCGAACTATTCAAGATAGAGAAAAATGCACGGTAACAATTTTGTAGAGGATTAAATTTTCTATAAAAAAGTCTGCGACAGCATTTATGAAAAGTCAATAGCGGATGAGTGGGAGGTGTCCGAAGTGGCGTAACGAGGAAGTGTGTGATTGTTGTGAAATCGCAAAATAGTAGACCAATTAGTTGTTAAATTATTCACCGCGTTAGCGTTGAATTAAAAATGTATAAAAATTCAAACGTCAACGAGACACAACGAGAAAGCCATTACCGCCTAAAAAAACTTTATTTATAACTAAATTCAAATAAAGCCACCAACTTGAAATGATTCTTTTTAAAATTATTTTTACATCTTTGGACGTCTCTCGTGCCTAAATTATTAACTTTGGGTACATGTCGTCGGAGAACTTTTTTGCAGGGAATTTAATTACCTGGAAAATGATTTATGAGCAATTTTACTCTATTACGTATAGTTTGAGCAGCGTTTCGAGTTGAAGCGCAAAAAGTGCCAAATTTTCATTGTTTCTATTTTCCCCTTGCCAAAATTGTACAGAGGTATAAAAATGCCAGTTTATAAGTTATTATTCGTGCCATTTATCATGAAAAAAATGCTAAAAAAAAACCTCAGAATTTATTCTTAAAACGAAGCCGGCTTCGACAAGTTGAGTTGAGAAATCGACAGCGCATACGCCTCGTTTTTTTTTTTTTTTTTCAGCATTATTAAGCACGTTACATTTAATTTACTCAACGAAAATGCTTCTAATTAAAATTAGCTTTCGCACACGATTTTATTGTACACAAAACTAGGTCATAGAATTTTTTTTAACTGCTGGCATTTAAAGATTGTGAATCACAGAACGATTGGAACTGATTTTTCATTTTTTTAACATTTACATTTTTTTTAAACATTTACATTTTTTTTTAACATTTAATATCTCGACCACAAGGCTCCTAATATCATTGAATCTTTGCGCGCACATTTTGGGAATAAAAACTGATGGGCTGTAAAAATTTCACCTCACTAAATCGATATAACAGAGGAACATCCTTAAAATCGTAAAAACTAAACTTTACGAATAATTCATTCGACAATTTTTTCGTTTCAACCGATTCATCGACACTTTTCTTGATATTATTATTAAAAATAAAAAATGTTTACATCCATCCAATCGCAAACAGCTCAAATTTTTCATTCAATTTAACAAATTAATCATAAATAATTGCATTAACGAAATATCAATAAAATTAAAATTATATTTCATCGTTGATTCTTTCGTCCGAATTGCTCAATTTTATAAATTATCCAAACCTTATACTTTCGGTAGCCAAATCTCCGGAATTCTGTAAATCGAACCACGAGATTCTCTGATGCAAAAGAGCTTTGAAATATATTTCCCTGGCACGAGTTGAACAATCGAGCGCTGCGCGGTTCAGGCAAATCATGTACATCGATGTGAATACCAGCTGAGCGAGAGCAAGCGCCGCCGAGGATAACGAAAAATTCAGGGTTTGCCTTGCAAGCTCCGACGAATCAATTTCCACCGAATCGATCTTTCTGAACGACAAAAATTAATATTATTTAAATTAAACGATAAAGATTCGAATGAAAAATTATATAAGGTAATTTTTTAGAAAAATTGAGCTAAAGTATAATAGTATGTATTAATTTATTTATAGTATGTATTATTTATTAATTTATTAAATATAAATATTATTATGATATATATATATTAGATTATTATATATATAAATATTATTTATTAATTTATTTATAGTATGTATTAATTTATTTTCTCGAAAAATTGAGTAAAGTATAATAGTATGTATTAATGTGAATATAAATATAAAAATTGACATTAATATTATATTTACCTTCTGAAACCAACGGGAATTTTATTTGTGCCATTGACGTTTCCCATGGCCATATTTATCTCATATTGGACGAAAACTTCGGTCAAATTTCCGTACAAAATAATAATACCGGGTATACAAATACCTGACAAAATTGCGGCTAGCAGACCGATAAACGTGAAAATCGTATCCAACCATGATCCGAACCAAAGCTACGCATTTTAATACGAAAAAAAAATACTCATTTAATTTTAATTTTTTTTTTTCCCCTTTCTATTTCTTTTCCACCGCTTGAGAAAATTAATTTTTACATTTTGTTTGATTAATTTAAAAAAAAAAAAATCTATCTTTTCACGATTTTCGTAATTAATTTTGATATTGATCGCGTTGATGCAACGGACATATTATACCTGGAATACGGAATAAATTGGACGATCGGAGTAATATGAGGTTAAATATTTCGTATTTATTTTCATCTTCGATATTCTATGTTTATTTATACGAATCGAGAATTAAATTGCTTCGTTAATTATTCAAGGTTGATAACATTTGTAGGTTCGCGTTTGATCGTTGGACACGCTTGAAACATTTGAACGATCGGGTATAATGAGGAAAAAAAAAAAATAAAAAAATTTCGATTGGCCCCGACAGGCTTTTCGTCGAATAACTTATTGAGCAATTTTCCTTTTTTTTTTGTTTCGTTTTTTAGTGATTGAAAAAAATTATTGAAATTATTTCATGAAAATGCTTCGACTTTGGTGAAATTTTTTGTTTAAATTTTCATAACGGGAGGTTCCGACGAATTTCTCGCGATTTTTGCAATTCCGCACGGGCTCGCGTAGCGTCCGTTGGTCAACAGCCAATTTGTCAATGATATTTTATTCGCGCGTATCGTCATTCGCAGTAAAATATCGTACCAAACGCTATTTTGCCCTAATTTTGATCCTGCGAAAAATATAAGAAAAAAATAAATAGCTAGAGAATATAATTTAAAGGGATATTTAAAGATAGTAAAGTTTAGATTGGACTGAAAAATAGTTAAGCAAAGATAGTAAAGATAAAAAATTTAAAGATAGTAAAGATTTAAAGATAATAAAGAATATATTTAAAGGGAAAATAATATATTTTAAGTACACTTGCAAGGCCAAAAAAAAAAACTCTTTTTTTTTTTAATTTTTTTTTCCAAGACAGTTTTCCATTATTCATCGATCAATATTTATCAGTTCATAGGATACACATCTCAAGAAGTTGCAGTAATTTTTTTCATGTCAAAAGAGTGACAAGCAACCGAGTTACAGCCAATCTCCCCGGAGGCCAAAAAAAAAAAAAAGTTGTTTTGCGGTGCGTAACTCATGACTGGATCATTTGCAACAAACTAAATCGTTTGAATTAGTTTTAAAAAATATATTCTCTTGTACTTGACGATGAAACATTTTGAATTTTCGCTTTATTTTTTTTTATACAACCGAAAAAACGATTTTTTTTAGTGAAAAAAACATTTTTTACTTTGTACATCCGCCATTTTGTCAAAAAAAATTAAATTTTGATAAAATCTAGCCGTCATGTACAAGAGAATATTGGTTTTAATTAATTCCAACGATTCGGTTTGTTTCAGATGAGCCGGTCATGAGTTACGTTACGCAGCGCAAAACAACATTTTTTTTTTTGCCTCTGGGAGATTGGCTGTAACTCGGTTGCTTATCACACTCTTTTGACATGAAAAAAAAGTATCTTTTGAACCGGTAAACATTGATCAATGAATAATGAAAACTGTCTTCAAAAAAAAAATCTCAAAAAAAGCGTTTTTTTTTTTGGTCTTGCAAGTGTATTTAGTATTTACTATTAGTTTTATTATTATTTTAGTTTTTGATTATTTTTATTATATTTTATTATATTATATTATTTATTTTTTATTTATTATATATATATATTATTATTATATTAGTATTTACAAGCAGATTTAGTAATTCGATGAATATGCCTTATCGTATCGTTTTTATTTTTATTTATTTTTTTTTTTTTACCGGCTCTCTGAAGAATTTCGAGACAAGATATCGACTCGACGTCTCGATCATTTTTTTTGCTCATGTAATAATAGAGAGCCAGACAAATCGGGCTTTCGCCAGCTTCCGAGTTCAAATGTGGATTCGCGCCTATGAAATTTGCAAAAGAAACGAAAAAAACAAAAAAAACACGAATGAATATTTTTGATTAATTTTGAAATATGATTTGTTTTTTTTTTGGTTTTTTTTTTTTCAAATACCCTTTTCCAGCATAAATTCAATCAGCGAGACTTCACCGTGAAAGCAAACTCTGTGAAAGGGAGTTTGACCGGTAGATGCATTCATCGCGTTAATCATGTAGGGACAACGATTAACGAGCTTTCTGCATCGCTCGGCGTATTTTTTTATGAAACATTTCTGTAAATCAACGAGATTCAGGATTTATGGGGGAAAAAAATGTATATTATGCACGATTGGAAAATACTTTATGATGAATGAAAATAATATTTTTACATCAGCAGCAGAGTATAATTCACTCAGATATCTTTCGTGTTTCGTTGCTTCGTCATTATTTAACGACGAGTCATCTAGAGAATCATTTCTACGGGGAATGTTCGGAGCTTCATGGTCATCTTGAAAAATTTAAAAAATTTCTCGTTCGATTTTCTTCTGACGTATCGTTGCATTGAATTATATTTATGATTTCTTCTAATATTCGATTGACTATCATTGGGATTTTTTTTTTTTGTGAATTATTTTATTCATTTGTTTTCATTGAACTCAATTAATTCATTAACTTTAAGCACCTCTATCGTGTATGCATATTAGGGTGTCCGTTATTTCCCAAATTGCATGAATTCTTCATTTGGGTATCGTCCACAAATCATTATTTTGTAACCTAAAAACAATTATGGGGGAAAAAAAAATTTTTTAAGTTCCATTAACCCCTGCCTGTAGGACGATACTTTTCCCATTTCATTAACATGGGATTTTTGCACTTTTTCGACTTTAATTTTTTTTTCTTCGCTTACTTACTTTAAAACTGACCTCTTAAGAATACTTTCCCAACTTTTCAAACAATTAAAAATATTTAATATTCATTTTAAATCACATTTACTTACATCCAAATATAATTACTTAAATTTATGCGGTGTGTGCTTTAACGTTTTGTAACGTTAAAAATAGGTTCAAGTGAAAGTTGAATCGCAATTTCTTGTATTAAAAATTTATATTCAACCTTCAAATCTATTAAATGCAGTGAAACGTCAATAAATTCAAAAATATTTGAAAATTATTGAAAAATACGATAAAAATAAATTTTGACCTCATCAAAACTTGTGAAAAAAATGTTTTTTTTACCAATGTAAAATTTTTTCCATCTCAATAGGTCAGAACAGTAGTAGAATCAACAATATTAAATGAGGTAATGAATATAGTAAGCGAAAAAAAAAAATTAAAGTCGAAAAAGTGCAAAAATCCCATAAGTCGATCAAATGGGAAAAGTATCGTTCTACAGGCTTTCCATAATTGTTTTTAGGCTATAAAATAATTATTTGGACTATACTCAAGTGAAAAAAGTCAATTTTGGAAATAACGGACATCCTAATGCATATATATTGTTTTAGAAATTTTCTAAAAGTCTTTTAAATTTCTATATCAATATATGTTTGATTCTTCAATCAAAAAAATTCAGTAGAAAAAATGATTTTTTGATTATACAGAAATTGCGGTCTTTTTCATTTCTATTTTGCAATTTTTTTTACACCTATTGAGCTCCATTATTAAAATTTTTATGCCTTTGTGCAGTAAAATCGAAGTATGTTTGATTAACAGTCATTTCTTTTATTTATCACAGCATGAGAATTTAATACATTGCATATTTCCCCCTAAATTTTTGGCATTATTGATATTTGAAATCAAATGGTCTTTGCATCTTCAATATGACTGATTTTTTTCAGATTTTCTTTATATCGCGATATATTCAAATTTCTGATCTAATCGTACTTTTGGCTGAGTATATACAAGAAAAACAGTGTTAATGTTGACATATATCAATGGTGATCAATATCCCTTTGTGTTGCTTATCATAATTGACTTGTTCGGTAATTCATCTTTTTATCTTCCTTTCTCCGTCGAACGTCGAACACATTGAAATAAAAAGAGACGCGACAGTGAAAACCGACGAAAAGATGAATTACCGAACACACGCCCAATTTTCTATGCCATTTCTATCGATAGAATCTTATTATAATTGATTGTCAATTGATTACTTACCGCCCAGCCGATTTATAAAGATCGAAATTATCATAATGATTATCAGAGTGAATAGCCAGATAATTGCAACATCTGAATTTTTGAAAAATACAAGATCCTGAGTTATCAGAGTGAGAACATCGTCGATCGCTGTGTTGCGAACTTCCACTTGTTTCGTTTCACCCGGAAGACACATCTTATGCTTCATAATTTTCGTCAAAAACTTCGTCTTCTTTTTTATAGCTTCGATTTCCCTTACTGTTCTTTCGACTTTTCGATAATATATTTCTTCCAATTAGAACAGGTGACTCGATCGAGTTGCAGTAAACTCGTTGTATAACCTCAAAAAATTGCAAGGTATTTAAACTCGGTAGAACAACAAGAATATCGGTTAAACTTTTCGCCCCAAGTGTATTCTTCATCCAGCTTTTAAATCTCCGTTAAAAAATATCCATAGATAAGAAAAATATTTTTACTACCTACGCATGATATTGAGCAGCTCTGTTTTATCTCACTCTCTCTCTCTCTCTCCCGCGCGCGCGCTACGAACCGCGGTCACGTGCATCGCGACCTAACACAACCTCATCAATTTTCCCCACCTTGCGTCGCTCTGCAGAACTTTTAAGCCAGCGACGAACAATGGCGATCGCGCGCAGTGGGCTGTCAAATGTCATCGTCCTCGTATTTGACACTCGCGAGTGATAGAAAAAAATGACAAAAAAAATATAAACATGGAAACTTAGAATCGATATATAAATGTATAGAAAATTTATAAATAATCGCAAAGTATGTAGCAAAATTATTTGGGATTAATAACAAATTGGGCAATGAAAAATGCGTCGTAGTGTGTGTAACAATCATAAGCTTTGTTTTCTTATTTAAAGGGGCATGAGAAAAAAAACAAACAAACAAACCCGTTAATTTTCAACTCGAAACTAAAACATCCCACGATGTTTCGCCATCTGAGAATTTATAACTGATGTTTGAGCCTAGAAAATTATAAAAACAAATAACGCGAGTGTTGGTGGAACGGCGTATTATGTTTAAAACCGAGGAATCGTCGAGGGACAGTTTCCTTCAGCAGACCAAGGCCGCGAGGGAGGAACGCGCACAGGAAAAATGCAAGGAAGACGCCGTTGTTTGCATTCAGAGAAACGTCAGAGGATGGCTAGCCAGATCGAGATTCGCCAAGAAAATATTGTGAGTCTTTCGTATTATTTTCGTAGCCCGAGATTCGTCAAGACTTGTCAACAAGCGAAGATTCAATTACATTTCGAATATATATCGAGTCATCGCCGAATTGCCATAATTCTGATTTACATTTATCGTTCTTATTATCGTACGATCGCTTTGCCACTACGCCAAGTTTTTTTTCTCCTTTCTATCTTTATCGTTGATATTTACGAGCAGCGAGTACGAATTTTCCGCCAATGAAAAAACAAAGAGTAGAAAAAAAAATATCCGATCCCATTGGCCCGTGAATTATCTTGACTTTTTTTTTTTATCAGGGACGAATTTGACATTTATTTTCCCGATGAAACTTCCGTCAAGCCTCACACGGAGCTCAAGCCTGCTCTCCAAGTTTACCGCATAATAACGCGATTTCTCAGAGTATTCAGAAATAACAGAGATCAGACGAGAATAGAAAATTTATCCAGGTAAGTGAGCGCCCAAAGATTGACATATTATTGTTTCTCCGATTCAAGTAATTATGAAAATATTCCAATCGAACGAGGGGAAAACTTTATCGTCGAAACGCAACGAAAATAAGTTTTAAAAAAAAAAGAAAAATCATTTCCAGCATCGACTCAAAGTCAAAAATCGTTTAAAGCTTCTTTTTCGGTTTTTTTTTTTTTTTTTTTCAAGCTCCGGGGGGCCTAAATATGCCAGAAAAGCTTCAACGATACGGGAAACGATTTTTTTTTATTCAAGGAGATTCTTAAGAACAATTCGGTGCGGGGCAAGGGGAACGTACAGCGCGACTCGAGGGGCAGTTCGGCATTTTTTTCACCAAATACGTTTGCATTTTATTAATTTGCCATTAATAAAATTAATTAATTATTAATAAATTAATAAATAATAAATTAATAAATTAATTTATTAATTTGCCATTGAACGGTGAAAAACTTACTTTACGGGCAAATTATATCTACGAAGGTCTGATCCGTCGTTTAAGCGGGTTATATACAGTCGTACCGCGCAAAGAGATGAAATTTTCTCGATTTTTATTTTCGACACCATAAAAAATATTTATTCAAAATCTTTCGTCAACGTTGAATAGTCCATGTTTCCAAGAACTTTTTGAAATTTTTTCATCAAAAAATATTAAATAATAAAAAAGTTATACGCGAGAATTCCAGGAATGAGAACGGTTCATCCGAAATCAAAAAATTCAAAAAAATTCCGTTATTATATTGTATCGTCCAGTCGCCGAACGAAGGATTTGTAAAAATTTTGAATTAAAAAAAAAAATGGCGACGGTTGTAACAAAAAATGAACTTTTTCAATGTATAACATTTTCGATTTTTTGCTCTAAAAAAAAAAGTTTTCAAAAAAATTGAAAATCCTTCGTTCAGCGACTAGCTATTGTCATAATAAATAATTGGTATAAATTTGGTGTTGTTCGGATTAATAATTTTTTAGTAATCCTGTCCGCCGCAAAGATAATTTCGAAAAAACAAGATTCTGATATAATCGCGTTTAAAGTTTCAAATTTGTTTCTTTCATATTTCAAATAAATATATATTTCAACTTGCATCGAATCGGTTCTAATGCTCCGATCGTTATGAAATTTTGTGCGAGTATTCTCGAGAGTATATATACTTAAGGAGGGAGACCCAAGTTGGAACGTCCAAAAAAAAGGCTTTTTTCCGAATTTTTTTTTGGCCAAACGACAAAATAATTTATAACAAAAGTTTTTCCATATAAAAGATATATATTTAAAGTAGCCATTAAAATTTTTGTCAAATAAGAATATTTAAAAATAAGCCGCTAGGAGGCAATGGGCGAGACGTCTGCAAAAAAAAAAAAAGGGTGTTGCGGTGATCACTCTGCAATGGATCATCCGAAACCGACAAAAGAGGGAGAGAACTTTAGTCAATGATATAATGCTCCGGATGAACGAAGGGTTTTGAAAAATTTCAATTTTTCACAAAGTAGCGGACGTCGAAGGTCAAAAGTGTCGTTTTGACCAAAATTTCACTCACATTTTTGGCTATTAAAAAAAAATAATAATTGTCCAAAAAAAAAAAAATCCTTCGTTCATCCGGAGGACAAGTATGTATAGAATAAGTGAGACAAATTTCAAACCGATCGGTAAAGCCGTTCTCGGGTTACAGTGATCACCGACTCCGAAAACATGGTCTCGTCCATTGCCTCCTACCGGCTTATTTTTAAATATTTTTCTTCGAAAAAAATTGTAATGGCTACTTTAAATATATATCTTTCATATGGAAAAACTGTTGTTACAAATTATTTTGTCGTTTGGCCAAAAAAAAATCGGAAAAAAGGCCTTTTTCCAACGTTCTAACTTGACCCGACTCCTTAAAGAATATGCAATAAAAAAAAAATTTCTTTTTTTCATCCATCACAACTGTATATAATCCCTTGAGCGGGTTCTTCGGGTAAATCTTACCGTTTTTCCACTCCTAAAACAATCTCCGATCATAACTTCGAATACTTCTCCCACGCATAAGCGGCATATTTAATGTTTTTTTTTCTCAACTACATGGTCAAAAAATCTTAAATAATTACGGTGTATTCCCAGTACCAGCACAAACCTCCCCTCAAATTTTAGAATAATTCTTACCGTTTTTCTCTGGGTTAAGAATCTCTTTGAAAAAAAAAAATTTATTCTCCTCGCATATTTCAATATTACGCGAAGCCAATCGAGATTTCGATTTATCGCGATTCCTCATTCGCGCCTTGCCACATTTTTTTCCCCACACGGAAAAAAATTTTGCCTCTCGGGAGAAAAACTTGGGAAATTCTTTTGATATTTTGAAGTGGAAATAATTATTTTTACAGTTTGAACCAGCAAATATGATTATACAGATAGTACAGAAGTATATTCCGCACATTTTTTATCAAAACACCGTAAAGAGATTCATTTACCGTGTTAAACTGCATTTTTTCTCTCTTCATCGTTCCATTGTTTTAAATTTCCGTTATTATTTTTTGAAATGTCTTTTTTCCCCACACGGCAAAAAATTTTGCCCCTCGGGAGAAAAATTACGGAAATTCTTTTGAATTTTGAAGTGTAAATAATTGTTTTTACAATTTAAACCAGCAAATATGTTTATACAGATAGTACAGGAGTATATTCCGCACATTTTTTATCAAAACACCGTAAAGAGATTAATTTACCGTGTTAAACTGAATTTTTTTCTCTTTATCATTGTATTTTTTAAATTTCAGTTATTATTTTTTGAAATTTCTTTTTTTCCGTGTTGTATTGTTTTAAATTTCAGTTATTATTTTTTGAAATGTCTTTTTTTTTTCCCCACACGGCAAAAAATTTTGCCTCTCGGGAGAAAAATTACGGAAATTCTTTTGAATTTTGAAGTGTAAATAATTGTTTTTACAGTTTAAACCAGCAAATATGGTTATACGGATAGTACAGAAGTATATTCCGCACATTTTTTATCAAAACACCGCAAAGACATTAATTTACCGTGTTAAACTGCATTTTTTCTCTCTTCATCGTTCACGGAAAAAAATTTTGCCTCTCGGGAGAAAAACTTTGGAAATTCTTTTGAATTTTGAAGTGTAAATAATTGTTTTTACAATTTAAACCAGCAAATATGTTTATACAGATAGTACAGGAGTATATTCCGCACATTTTTTATCAAAACACCGTAAAGAGATTAATTTACCGTGTTAAACTGCATTTTTTCTCTCTTCATCGTTGTATCGTTTTAAATTTCAGTTATTATTTTTTGAAATTTCTTTTTTTCCGTGTTGTATCGTTTTAAATTTCAGTTATTATTTTTTGAAATGTCTTTTTTTCCTCACACGGCAAAAAATTTTGCCTCTCGGGAGAAAAATTACGGAAATTCTTTTGAATTTTGAAGTGTAAATAATTGTTTTTACAGTTTAAACCAGCAAATATGGTTATACGGATAGTACAGAAGTATATTCCGCACATTTTTTATCAAAACACCGCAAAGACATTAATTTACCGTGTTAAACTGCATTTTTTCTCTCTTCATCGTTCACGGAAAAAAATTTTGCCTCTCGGGAGAAAAACTTTGGAAATTCTTTTGAATTTTGAAGTGGAAATAATTGTTTTTACAGTTTAAACCAGCAAATATGTTTATACGGTTAGTACAGAAGTATATTCCGCACATTACTTTTTGATCAAAACATCGTAAAGAGATTAATTTACCGTGTTAAACTGCATATTTTCTCTCTTGCATCGTTGCATTTTTTAAATTTCAGTTATTATTTTTTGAAATTTCTTTTTTTCCGTGTTGTATCGTTTTAAATTTCAGTTATTATTTTTTGAAATGTCTTTTTTTCCTCACACGGCAAAAAATTTTGCCTCTCGGGAGAAAAATTACGGAAATTCTTTTGAATTTTGAAGTGTAAATAATTGTTTTTACAGTTTAAACCAGCAAATATAGTTATACAGATAGTACAGAAGTATATTCCGCACATTTTTTATCAAAACACCGTAAAGAGATTAATTTACTCTGTTAAACTGCATTTTTCTCTTCATCATTGTATTTTTTGAATTTCAGTTATTATTTTTTGAAATTTCTTTTTTTCCCCCCACTTTCCAAGATATCTCGTAAAGTCGCTGGATTCCGATTCGCCGAAGTTCTCGTACATCGGCGTTGCGCTGAGCAAAGATCATTACGCATCATGGATCGCGCAGTTAAAGAGCGTTCTTCATCGCTGCATGACGGGTTTGGAGGGTCTGAGGCCGGAAATCCCGGCGGATCACAGATCCATATTACTGAGATTGCATACTTTGGTGAGTTTTACGTCGTCGGGAACATGGGCGATACGGAGAGCCGAGGGAATGGAAAAACTCGAGGCAGGAATGAAGCAGCTCTGCGCAAATATAATGGGTCATCTGGTGAACAATGGTTTTTATACGACGATGAGGCTATCGCTGGTAAAGGGTTTGGGTAGAAAAGAAATTTCTCTTGCACCCGTTGCACTTTCCGCCGCTGTCACCCTATCCATGAAACCTCTCGTATCATCAAAAATCTCCGACAAGCTTCTCTCACTTTTTCTCATAAATATCTTCAGCGTGCCAGCTCTCGTCTATCATTTAAATCTCAATTCACCCGAGTGCATCTCATCATTCATCGTTCACGGTCTTTTCGCTCGTTCACTCGAACTTCTGAATTCCGAGCAAAATTTACGAATCGTCTTCAACGCCCTCGAGGCCAGTTACGCCCTCTGTCTTCTCGCTAATCTCATTCAACTGGCGAATATCGAGAGAGACGAGATTCTTCAAGATTTGTACTTTCCCACATTCACGTATGTCGCGACGAGGATACTCGAGGCTTGCCAGCAATATGTCGTAGCTAAACAGAGCAATCTGACGTATTGGCATCCGATTCTCGGCTGTTTCGCTCAAGCCGTTGATTCGCAGCTTCACGGTGCTACGGATTATACGAAATCGCAGCTGGGCCATCTTTGGAAGGGAAAAATTGTCGCTCAATTGATCGGGCGAGCTTTGAGCGAGCTCGTGGAGAGGGAAACTTCCGGTACGCAACAGTCGGCCGAGCAGCAGCAGCAGAGCGGCGCGTCGATCGGTACGAATATATTTCGACGAGCTTTTCACGAGGCACGAACGAATCGCAACAATGGAAGCAAAAATTATCGCAAACTCGGCAGTCCCGAGTGCACGAAAATTGCCCTCGTGTGCTCGCTCTATCAGACGGCAATTAACACGCTAACGGAAATGAAATCTGACATTCTCACGGGTCTGTGCTACAGGGACAAAATATTGTATCACATGTGGCTTTTTTTGGGCACCCTTGGACCTCACTGCGGTCTAAAAGCATTCCTGGATCATCTTGCCGCGAATACGAAATGCAGCGCGCCGGAATTTCAAATGCTCATACTATTCTCCGACTGTATGACTCATTACGTGACGATATTCGACGATATGGAAATGTACGAGCAGCAGGAACCTTTCAAACTCACGGATTTCGTCGCGATGTCATATTTTCTCAATCAATTTCTCTACAAAGCCGTGCTGAATAATTTATTCGACATAAAAACCGTCTCGAACAATCCGCTCTTCGCTTCGCTTCATACACTGCTAATGGCGATCTATCGGCGCGATTGTCGACGAAGTTTCTGTCCCGATGGTCATTGGCTCGCCAGGGAGGTCAGGGTTTCCGGTTTTCTCGCTGATCTGGAAAAAGGGAGACGCGGCGCTGCTCTGCTGTTGGCAAAAATGCCTCATGTCATACCGCACTCGGAGAGGGTCGTGCTATTTCGCAAGCATATCGCCGATGAGAAAGCCGTCATGGGACTTACGGAGAGCGCATGCAACAGTCCACCCTCGACTCTCATCGCCGTTCATCGGTGAGAAAAAAATTTTTTTTTTTTTTTTTTCTATTTTAGCCCTTCCCCCGCTAGCTCAATATTAATATTAATATTAATATTAATATTAATATTAATATATTATTAATATATATAGTATATTATATATATATATATATAATATATAATATATATATTAGGGTGATTCAAATAAAATCGATGTTTTTTTTTTTTTTTTTCGTATAAATTTGATAGCTGTTAGTACTTGTCAAAAAAGTAACTCTCTCCAAATTTGAGCTCTTAAAAAAAATTTTTTAGAGGTCGCGCAAGTGACTTTTTTATTTTTATTTTTTTTTTTTTTCGATCGGGGCTAACAATCACGATTTAAAAATTTCTATTTTTCCGTTCTGCATAAAAAAAATATCAGTACCCGATGAAGCAGTGGTTGTCCCAAAATTTGGGCTCATAAAAAAAAAAAAATTAATGGCCGCGCAGGCGATATTGAACTTTTTCGTTTTTCAAATCAGGCTGAAAATCATGATATAGATGTTTAGATTTTCCGGTGTCACGACAAGAGATATCACTACTTTATAAAAAGTGAGTTTCCCGAAATTTGGGTGCTAGAAAAAAGTTGAGGGGGTTGAGCAAGTAATTTTTCTATTTTTATAATCAATTCTCGTTAAAATTCATGATATAGAAATGTCGATTATACGCTGTGGTAACAACAATTATTGGTACCCAATGGATTAGTTGTTCTATAACAATTTCGGTTCTTGTAGAAAATGTAACAACTGTCGCAGGCAAGTTTATAACATTTTTTTCTAAATTTTCATGATGATGTTTGTTAAAAATCATGATGAAACCGATTTTGAACGGAGAAAACAATAAAAAAAAAATACGATAGGAAATATTTATTCCAATAAATATGGCACACATTTGTCGGTGTTTAAAAAAAAATGTTTTTTTTTTCTCTCCCGAACAGGTTCAAAAGTTTCATTTAGATATACAAAGACGCAGGTTAAAATTTTAGATTTTAATATTAACATTAATTAACAAATCAATAAAAAAAAGTAATTCTACCATATAGTTTTGCAGATATTGCAAGTTAAAGTTCTATGGTTTCTCCATCTGAACACGTGGTAAACTTGGAAACGGTTCTTACTGTTTTTATAAAAAAACAACATCGTATTAGAGAACCTTCTAAAGAAAATATTGAAAAAAAAAAAGAACATGATCTGACGTTTAGTTTTTATTTATTTATTTTTTATCGTGAGTAAAAGAGGTACCCGCTCGGCTGTCAACGGTGTGATTCATGCTTCCGCCACACACCGAGTACCGCCGCGCCTAACTTTCCGCTTCTTCCTCGCCGCCGCTCGATATAGAACTACCTTAAATACTTAAATATATTGATTCGTTACTAGAATATGTAATCCTAACAACTTGGAATTCTAAAACACGTACGCAATGTATTATATCGCGTGTCAATAACGTATAAATAACGTATCAATAAAAATTAAAAAAATTTTGTTCAACGCGTTATTTTTTAAATTCTTAGCCAAATGAATACACTTACATCATTATAAATTACATGAAAAGTTAGTTGTTAGTTGTTTTTTTTTTAAATAAGTGCCAACATCCTTTGCTGCAGCAATGAAAAATCGAAATATCTATGCTACAAATTTCAGCGAAAAATGAAAAAAAAATAAATTTAAGTGACATGCACGGCCATTAAATTTTTTTTTTATGAGCCCAAATTTTGGGACAACCACTGCTTCATCGGGTACTGATATTTTTTTATGCAGAACGGAAAAATAGAAATTTTTAAATCGTGATTGTTAGCCCCGATCGAAAAAAAAAATAAAAAAGTCACTTGCGCGACCTCTAAAAATTTTTTTTAAGAGCTCAAATTTGGAGAGAGTTACTTTTTTGACAAGTACTAACAGCTATCAAATTTATACGAAAAAAAAAAAAACATCGATTTTATTTGAATCACCCTAATATATATATAATATATTAATATATTAATATATATATATATATATATAATATATTATATATATATAATATAAATATATAATATATTAATATATTATATATATAATATAATTATATAATTATATTAATATTAATATTAATATTAATATTAATATTAATATTAATAATCAATATTAATATTCTATCCCTGCTGGTGCAGGGCAATAAACCACGGTTTATTTCCCTGAGGTGTATAAAAGAGATTTTTTTTTGTTTCTTTTGAAAAATAATTTGAATTAAATTATATAATTATTGAGTAGGCGCTATGAGAAAGACGTGAGATTGCAACGATTTTTCGTGTAGGAAAAAACTTGCGTAAAAGAGAGAGAGAGAGGGATAGAGAACATTTGTGAGGAATAAAAATCGTTAGTATTATTTTTAAAAAAATGAAATAAATAAAAATGTTATTAAAATTGATCTGTATAAATTGAAATTAAATGCTGTTCGTTGGTTAGCGCATCACTTGAGAACGGCTGGACCGATTTGGCTATTTTTTTTTTGTTCGTTATCCGAGCAAGGTTCTTGGGGAAAGAAAAATTGGAAAAGTTGATCGGAAAATTGGAAAATTTGGCAAAAACTGAAAGTACCTTTTTTTTATGGGATTTTTTTATGAAGAGACCATAACTAAACGATTCGAACGATGGATATGCGGAAAAGTTTTCAGGAAAAAAAAAATTCGGGACAATTGCATAGGAAAGTCGGAAAATTCGGACAAATTGTAAAAATAATAATTTTTTTATGTGCACTCTCGATCATAACTGACTATAGGAACGACATATTTTGTTGATTCTTTTTTTTTTTCGTTCGTTTTGCTCCCGGGATGGAAATGACTCGATTGAATGTTTTCAATTGAAAAAAAAATCTCGAAGATCCGGAGAAAAATCTGGAAAATTCGGACAAATTGCAAAGATAATAATTTTTTTTGTGCACTCTCGATCATAACTGACTATAGGAACGACATATTTGGTTGATTCTTTTTTTTTTGTTCGTTTCGCTCCCGGGATGGAAATGACTCGATTAAATGTTTTCAATTGAAAAAAAAAATCTCGAAGATCCGGAGAAAAATCTGGAAAAATGCATTTCAGCCTTGATTAAAATAAAATTACGTTTGTTTTTTACTTTTGTGTTGTTTCGCGATCTGTCCAAAAAAATGTAGTTATTCGTATTTATATATTCAAATTTATTTCGCTGCGTGCGCAAATATTGCGAATCAAGCCAATCGGTTGGGCAGTGACGAAAAATTGTCTCAGCTGTTTATGTTCAGTTGAATTGTGATTCCGCTGTAAGTTCATCGCAATCGTTTCATGAAATGAATCAAGTTTCGTCGTTTTATACCTCAAACAAATTTACAAATTTACCTATACGAAATACGGTGATTTTTGAAGTGACAAACGGCTGTACGGTAACAACAAAGTTAATCAATTGTCCATTCTCCGTTGAATCGTGATACAATAATCAGTCAGAAATACGTTTTTTTCCGAATTTTTCCTTTTTTTTTTACACATTTTCAATAGCTTTTCACAAATTTGCAAAACGATCACAAAAAAAATTATCGAAATTTGGACAGAACAACGTCTGTTGGGTCAGCTAGTTATTAATAACTATTAAATAACAAATAACATTATATATTTGCTAAATGTTTACTTTGACGGCTTTTTCGAATTTTTCCAATTCTTAGGGTTTTTTTTTTCGACAAGCACGCTTTGTTTTGGTCCCACTAATGATAATCAGGTGGGGGAGCTTGAAAAAATTAATTACATTAAAAATTTGTTTGCAATTTTTTACCTCGATAGATTTTATGAATTTTGCAAATTCTTGGGTTTTTTTTTTGCCTCAATACGTTAATAACTATTAATAACAAATAACATTATATATTTGCTAAATGTTTACTTTGACGGCTTTTTCGAATTTTTCCAAATTCTTGGGTTTTTTTTTTTCGACAAGCACGCTTTGTTTTGGTCCCAATAATGATGATCAGGTGGGGGAGCTTGAAAAAATTAATTACATTAAATATTTGTTTGCAATTTTTTACCTCGATAGATTTTATGAATTTTTCAAATTCTTGGGTTTTTTTTTTTTGCGTCAATAACAAATCAATAACAAATAACATTGGATATTTTATTTTTTGTATTTTTTTTTTTTTATATTAATGTCCCTAGTATAATTTCGTACCGAGGCGTTTGATTCTCCATCGCTTATCCAGGGCTGTTATTTTTATGAAATTTTATTTTTTTTTATCGTTGATGATTTTTTTGTGCGCGTAAAACCATTGCGTTTTTTTTTTTTTTTTTTTTTTTTTTTTTTTGTGCAATTATCGCCCAGATCGCGAATCGTCGAGGATGGTTATCGTCAGCTGGCTATGCTACCGTCCCAGGCGCTCAAAGGTGTGATACGGGTGCGTTTCGTGAACGAGCAGGGTCTTGACGAGGCGGGAATCGATCAGGACGGCGTTTTCAAGGAATTCCTCGAGGAAACGATAAAACGGGTCTTCGATCCGTCGTTGAATCTTTTCAAAGCAACGAGCGAGAATCGCCTGTATCCGTCGCCAACCTCGTGGATGCAGGAGAATCACTTGCAGCTCTTCGAGTTCGTCGGTAGAATGCTGGGCAAAGCCGTTTACGAGGGTATCGTCGTTGACGTACCGTTCGCCTCGTTTTTCGTTTCACAATTTTCCGGTCAGGCAGGCGGTGCCGTTTACAGCTGGCTCGACGAATTGGCATCCCTCGATCGTGATCTTTATCGAAGTCTTACCCTCGTGAAGCATTACGAGGGTGACGTGAGCCAGCTCGAGCTAACGTATTCCCTGGACGAGGACGTGATGGGAAAACTCGTCACGCACGAGCTCAATCACGGTGGACGAGCTCAGCCGGTCACGGATCAGAATAAAATAAATTATATTCATCTTATGGCGCATTTTCGTATGCACGGACAGATAAAGAATCAGACGGCGGCTTTTATCAAGGGTTTTCGATCGATAATAAATCCGGAATGGCTGTCACTGTTCTCCACGCCCGAGGTAAATGGCGAAATTTTCTTTCGCTCGAATCCGAATCGTGAATCGTTGACGAGAGTCGAAATGAAAAAAAAAAAAAAAAAAATTCTCACCTCTCGGCGGAGAGATGAATTGGGAGTTTGAATGAAATTTCCTTTGTTTCACGATCCGGTAGTTTGGGAAAAATATATTTAGGACGTATTTTTTTATTTTTTTATTCGAATAAAAATTGCCGTTGATGTAACAAATTGATAATTATAACATTGTGACGTCACACATGTTACGCTGTGTCTATGTATATCGAAATCCGTGAAATTAAATTGCCTATTACACGCGCATCTGTCATTTTTAACGAAAAAATGAAAAATACGTCCTCATTATTTTTACTTACTCTGCATTATGCGCCCCAATGATTAAAAAAAATTTCATTCAATTGGGAGTTTGCATGAAATTTTTTTATTTCACAATCCGGTAGCTTGGGAAAAATATATTCAGGATGTATTTTATTATTTTTTTTTTTTTATTCGAATAAAAATTGCCGTTGATATAACAAATTGATAATTATAACATTGTGACGTCACACATGTTACGCTATATCTATATCTATATATATCGAAATCCGTGAAATTAAATTGCGTATTACATGCGCATCTGTCATTTTTAATGAAGAAATAAAAAATACGTCCTCATTATTTTTTACTTACATTATGCGCCCCAATGATTGAAAAAAAAAATTTGGTAGTTTAGGAAAAAAATATTTAAAACGTATTTTTTTATTTTTTTTATTTGAATCAAAATTGCCGTTAATATAAAAAATTGATAATTATAACATTATGACGTCACACATGTTACGCTATATCTATATATATCGAAATCCGTGAAATTAAATTTCCTATAACAGGTGCATCTGTCATTTTTAACGAAAAAATGAAAAATACGTCCTCATTATTTTTACTTTGCATTATGCGCCCCAATGAATAAAAAAAAATTCATAATCTGGTAGTTTGGGAAAAAAATATTTAAAACGTATTTTTTAATTTTTTTATTTGAATCAAAATTGTCGTTAATATAACAAATTGATAATTATAACATTGTGACGTCACACATGTAACGCTATATCTATATATATCGAAATATATGCGCCCCAATTATTGAAAAAAAAATTTCACAATCTGGTAGTTTAGGAAAAAAATATTTAAAACGTATTTTTTAATTTTTTTATTTGAATCAAAATTGCCCTTAATTGATAATTAATGCACAAATTGATAATTATATTGATAATGATTATATATTGTATTATATTATTGATTATATATTGATAATGATTATATATTATATATATATTGAGAATTGATAATGATGCACAAATTGATAATTATAACATTCCGACGTCACATATGTTACGCTATATCTATATATATCAAAATCCGTAAAATTAAATTGCCTATAACATGCGCATCTATAATTTTTAACGAAAAAATGAAAAATACGTCCTCATTATTTTTACTTACTCTGCATTATGCGCCCCAATGATTGAAAAAAAAAATTTCACAATCTGGTAGTTTAGGAAAAAAATATTTAAAACGTATTTTTTTTATTTTTTTATTTGAATCAAAATCGCCGTTAATATAACAAATTCATAATTATAACATTATGACGTCACACATGTTACGCTATATCTATATATATCGAAATCCGTGAAATTAAATTGCCTATAACATGCTGTCATTTTTAACTAAAAAATAAAAAATACGTCCTCATTATTTTTTACTTAAATTATGCGCCCCAATGATTGAAAAAACAAAATTTCATTCAAACTCCCAATTGCAATGAACCCGGCTAATTTTTATACACAGCTTTGCTGTGCAGTTTTTGGACTCGAAAAAATTATACTTATCTCGTTAGACCCTGAAAATATTGAAACATTTTTTTTTTTTTTCAACAGTCACTATTTTTTTGGACAATTCTGTAAATTCTAATTATCGTTTAGATCCATCGTGAAGGAAAATTGAAGCAATTTCAACGAAAACGATTCTTTTTCGGCAAAATTTTGCCTCGCGATTAATAATAATTACCTCACGATCATCGTCGTTGATAATTTTCAGCTTCAGCGTTTAATCTCGGGCGACAATGTCCCTCTGGATCTTCGCGATTTGCGAAGACACACCCAATATTACGGTGGATTTCACGACAGTCACAGAGTCGTCTGCTGGCTCTGGGATATCCTGGAATCGGACTTTAGCGAGGAGGAGAGAGGATTGTTCTTGAAGGTTTTTGTCACAATTGATAGATTAAAATTCGGCGATTATTTTTTTTTTCTTCGAGATAACTATGAGATTTGATTTGTTCGCAGTTTGTCACGAGCTGTTCAAAGTCACCGCTTCTCGGATTCGCGTATCTCGAGCCACCGTTTTCCATAAGATGCGTCGAGGTCGGCGACGACGAAGACACCGGCGATACGATCGGTGAGTTTCTCCTCTTTCAAAATTATAATTATAAATAATAATGATGAGTAATATGTTTTTTTTTTTTTTTCTTAAAATACTTTACAGGTAGCGTGATAAGAGGATTCTTCACGATTCGAAAAAAGGATCCGCAAAATCGTTTGCCAACATCCTCGACTTGCTTCAATCTTCTAAAATTGCCGAATTATCAGAAAAAAAGTACTCTGAGAGAAAAGTTACGTTACGCGGTAACGAGCAACACGGGATTCGAACTTTCGTAAAGTCTCTCGTCCTTTAATATTTGCTGGAAAAAAAAAAGGAGAAAAAAAAACCGGAAAAATAGAGAGCAAAGTTTCCCGACTGATCGTACTATCGAAAATTTCATGAAAAATCAAATTTTCACAAAGTTTTTGGCAAAAACTGCTGAGAGAAGCTTTGAATTCTCAATTTTAATTGGCAAATATGGATTTCCCGAAGGAAAAAAAAAAAAAATTATAATCTCACTCGACGAATTAATTGCCGAGAACGAAACGAATATGAAATATTCGATAAAAATTTGTTTTTTTCCAAAGCAAAATTTAAGAAAAGTTGCAATCTTGTTGAGAAAAAAAACAAAAACCGGACGAAATTTCACTTCACGGATTCCGTTTATCGTGAAATATCGACGAAAAGAAAATTCCTGACGAAGGATAAATATCAAAATTTTACTTTTCAAATATGTACAAATCGAAAATTTGAGGATTTTCTGATCTCCGATCGCGCGATATGCGCAACTCGGTTGGGGTCCGGGATTTTCTCATCCGCGACGAGTTTAGATTGTACGAGGATTTTTTTTTTTTTTTTTTTTTTTTTTTTTTTTTTTTTTTTTCGCCGAGGACGCGGTCTGGCGCAGCTCGTTCTAATTATAACGAGCAAGCTCGTGCGTGAAACGAGAATATACGACGAGGAATTGTTCACCGTTGTTCGGTGAACAAATCGATTCGAACGTTTGCGAGGAAATTTCGAAGAAAAAAAAGAGAGAGAGAGAGACGATGAGGAAAAGTGAAAAGAAATGAAACGGAGAATTATTATTTGCAACGTGTTGTTTCGGTAAAAAATCAATAATCGAAATTATTGAGGAAAATTTAGGCGAAAGGACCAAAGATTTCGACGATTTTAAATTTGGCAAAAAAAGAAAAAAATAGAAAAAAAAAACAAATAAGCGGGATAAACGCACCGAAACGCTTTTGTACATTGCTCGCTCGTACGTAAAGGCCGCTTGATTAGTGTTTTATACAATTTTAAGTACGTGTAAATTGTTGCCATGCCGTTAAATTGTAAATTAAGCATCGAGAACGCTCGACGTCTACGGTCACTCGAAAAAAAAAAAAAAAACAAAAAACAAAAAAATAGATTCGACGAGAATTTACGTATGAAATTGGGAGTATAAATGAAATTTTTTAAATTTCAAAATCTGGTAGTTTAGGAAAAAAGTATTTCGTACTTATTTTTTTATATGAATCAAAATTTCCGTTGATGTGACAAATTGAAAAATATAACATTGTGACGTCACACATGTTATATGCTATATCTATATCAGGGTGTTTCAAATTTTAAAAAAATTTCGATTTTTTGTACGGGCAGACGCAAAAAATGCTCGCTCTTGGTATAAAAAGGAGCCCCCAAAAGAGCGAGCACTTTAGCGCTAGTTTTAGGGTCTCCGAAAACGATTTTTCTAAAAAAAAATAGTGAAAAATCGATATATTAGCACCCCTTTGATATTTATTGTTCCTTTTATGTTTTACAAACAATTAATTATGACCAAAAAAGAACATCTAAAGTGCATTTTAGAGAAATGCTGACATGGAATTTCCAAAATCAGTGTCGTAAGGTGTCGGGCGCACGGTTGGTCCGATTCAACCTTTTCGAAGTCTCGCTCTGTTCGGGCAGCATTTCCGCATCTTTTGAACGCGGGGATCTGAAATAAAAAGAATAATTATGCGAAAAGTTACGGTCAATTGTACGAAATTTTCCAAATTCGAGGCACTATTTTGCAAAAAACTTGGTAAAAAAAAAAAAATGAAAAAATTCCCTCCGTCGCATAACGAGGATTTTGATTCTGATATTTTTTACCGAACAGTTGAAATTTTTTTATTCGAAAACCTTAAATATCCGTTCAACTGTTGGGTAAAAAATAACAAATTAGTTTTTTCTTGAAACTATATTTTTGGCGCTGTGTCGTAAGCTTTTGGGGAGCACCGATAGTACACGATTCATTTTGTTCGGAATCAAAATCCTCATTATGCGATTGGAGAGAATTTTTTCATTCTTTTTACCAAGTTTTTTGCAAAATAGTGCCTCGAATTTGGAAAATTTCATATAATTGACTGTAACTTTTAAGATAATTATTCTTTTTTCGGATCCCCACGTTCAAAGGATGCGGAAGCGCTGCCCGAACAGGGTGAGACTTCGAAAAGGTTGAAATGGACCAACCGTGCGCTTAACACTTTGCGACACTGGTTTTGGAAATTCCATGTCAGCATTTCTCTATAATGCACTTTAGATGTTCTTTTTTGGTTATAATTAATTGTTTGTAAAACATAAAAGAAACAGTAAATATTAAAGGGATGCTAATGTATCGATTTTTTACTTATTTTTTTTAGAAAAATCGTTTTCGGAGACCCTAAAACTAGTGCTAGAGTGCTCGCTCTTTTGGAGGCTTTTTTTTTAGACCAGGAGCGAGCATTTTTTCCGTCTGCCCGTACAAAAAATCGAAAATTTTTAAAATTTGAAACACCCTAATCCATATATATCGAAATCCGTGAAATTAAATTGCCTATAACAGGTGCATCTGTCATTTTTAACGAAAAATAAACAAATACGTCCTCATTATTTTTACTTACTCTGCATTATGCGCCCCAATGATTGAAAAAAATTTCATTCATGCTCATAATTGATTGATCATCAATTAACAAAAAATAATAATAGCTTATAATTATTATCAATCGTTAATTATGAGGAAAATCAATTTTACCGAATTATTAATTTCATAAATAATTTATTTGTGAAACGATGAAATGTCTAAAAATTTTGTTCAAAAATGAGAATCGACCTTTTTTTTTTATTATCGACAAAAATTCCATAAATTCCAAGCAGAATTGGGCAAAGTTGCGTAATGAAAAATTACTCAAAGTAATTTTAAATGGATTTTATTTAATTGCAGCTACTAAATGATCAACCCCTTCACGGGAAATGATTTTTCAAGCAATTAATAAAGTAAACACCTAAAAAATAATAATAATAATAATAATGCAGAAATGAAGTGCAAGCGCTGAATTTTTTCGTGAATGCAAATTTTTTTTTTTCTATTTTAATTAAATTTGGTTTTTTTTTCTCGTCAATAATTGAACGATTAAAAAATCGGCATTTGCGAATCCAATTTTTCGAAAGTGACCGTACACGCTCGGCATCCTGAACGGGAGGACGAAAAATTCATGGCGTTTATATATTAATTTAATTACTGTCCGTGGTAATCATGTAAATATTCAGAAAGATATAATTGTTCGAACTATTTAATTGTTTGAAATGGATATTGACGTTAAGACGACCCCTGGTGGTCGTAACGAGAAATCCATGCTAAATGGATCGTTAAAAAATTCCAGATGGATAGAATTGAAAGATGAAAAAAAAAAAAAAAAAAAAAAAAACAAACGATTAATAAAAATGTGATTTTTGTTTCGTGATATCTCGATCGATAATTTTATTTTATTTCATTTTTTTTTTCTTAATTCGACAGTTTATTTTTCAGTTTTATTCTCGGTTTTTCATACGAAAAATTTTCATCCCAATTTCATTGATTATCGCAAATAATGAGAAAATTCAAGATACAAATATATTTTATGAGAGAATAACGCCATCGACCGAGACCGATGAGAAATTCGATCGAGGAAATTACGTTACGCTCATATAATCATCGAAACAATACGAGGGCAGTATCGGCCACGTAAATGAGATGCTAATCTATGCATGTCATTTAGCATTGAATTTCCCTTCCGGGTCATCGGATCTCTGAAGCTCGTGAAACAATGGGAAAACGGTAAGCGAAACGTTGAGTAAATATTTCGTCGATGTAATACACGACAAAACGTGAATCCTTGCAAAATTTCTCATTTTGATAATATACATTTTATTTGCATCGAAAAAAGTCGATTTTTCAATTAATTTTCACGCAAGTCAATAAAAATAGCGAAAAAAACAAATTTAAAGTATTCATTTCCTTACAGTCATGTCGAAAAGAGTAGCAAATATTTTAAATAATTGTTTAAAAATTTTTTTTCACAAAGCAAGCTCAATTATAATTCGTTCGATCAAAGGAATGTACGGTGAACGTGGAAATAAAAAATTAATTGCCGAATCCAAGAAGAAAAAGAAAGTTGTCACCAAGAGCTTGCACAAAATTCAAATGCCTTTCCCGCCACTTTTACAAAAGTCACGTGATCGCAGGTACCTCGTTCCTCCGCAAATACGGCGCTGCTGAACGACAATCGAGTCGCGCGCATCGAGTTACCCCGAGAGAAAGCAGCGCTCGTTTAGCACTATTTAGCAGTGGCCAGCGAGCCTTGGCTGCGTAACGACGTCTTTTTAAGCTTCCTTCCTCCCTCCGTGCGAGTCAATCGCTCCGACCCCGCAGCGAAATAAATCGCGCGAGGTAGGCGGGTGATCCTCCTTTTCCCCCCCAAAACCCCGTCGGTTGCCCAAAACGAAAAGGAGAAAAACAAAAAAAAACTGTTGCGAGAACAAAAAAAAAAAAACTCGCGACGAATCTGATTCTCGTACAGGGGGCAACAAACGGAGACAATCGTGGCGAGACTCTTTCTAAGTGCGTGCGTAAAACTCGCGTGTCTCTACTCTCCTTTTTTTTTGTGTGTGTGTGTCTCATCGTTGTGTTTTTTTTTTTTTTTTTTTCGCATTGTGTATCCGTGAGTGTTTCTCGTGAATAAAAAAACGAAAAGCCCTCAAATTAATTATCGCAACGACGCACCAACGAAACGAGGAATTAGAAGAAAAAAAGTGTAAAGATTTATATGCAGTGATTCTATATATATGCATTCATATATATATGCACAGATGTTTAAATCGAAGGATAGTGCACGCGTCTAGAAAGAGGTAAGCGTTGACGCCCGGGACTCGCACATTATCAGCGTACGAAAAAAAAAAAACAGACGCCTAAGATTTTTGACCTAGCCAAGAAAAAAAAAAAAAAAAAACGTCGAGCTCGTAAGCGCGATCACAAAAGCAGCCTAGGACTTGTTCTCCACTCGTTTCGCAAGCACGTCCGCATTACCTTCCCCCACCACACCTTTCTCTGCCAGGAGGTTAATTATTATTTTATATTGTCACCCCATTTGACAATTTTCATCAACGAACAAGCCCCGTATTCGACATTTCTCTTATCGCTTTGTCATGTTCCACGATCACGCGAGATCATTTCGTTAAATTTCGGCAAATTGTGCGAGCGGAAAAAAAAAGACAAGTATCAGCTGAGAGATTGTTCCGTAGCAATCTCTCTGTCTCCCCTTCTCTCTCTCTCTCTCTCTCTTTCTCGTACTGCGGAGAGTGACAACAAAGAGGAGATAACGAATGATGATTGAGAGGATGTAAAAAAAAAACACCGAGACGGAAAAACAGGGGAACATCCGAAGAAAAAGGCCGAGAGAAAGAAGAAAAAAAAAGGAAAAGGGGTTGAATAAAGAATGTCATTGAGAGCGCGGTAGAACGCGAGAGCACGCAAACAGGAGAGAGAGAGAGAGAGAGAGAGAGAGAGAGAAAACTCGAAACCTAACCTAAATATTTCTTACTCTCTCGTGTCATCGACTTACGACGAAATTTCTTCGTATCGATAAGAGAAAGAAAAAAAAGAACGACGCCATTACGCTTTTATAAGTATAAAAAAAATACTTTCTCTCAGTGATCTCGTAAAATACGAGATTTATTTTTCTTCCTCGACGAGGCAACTGTATCGAAGGGAGAGGCAATTTTTTTTTTTTTTTCTTTATCAGCTGCACCGCGTTCTCATTTTCGTACGTTCGGAACACGAAACGCGCGGATAAGAAAAAAAAAGAAGAACGGGATTTTCAGACGTAAATTTTTTCCCGCTGGTGTATTACGAACAAAAAAAATAAAAACTACAGTGAAAGAGAGATAGAGAGAGAGCTACAAGACGTGACGATTTGCCAACGAGGCCAAACGAGTTTTTTCCCCCTTGAAGTGATAAGATAGCAAAAAGGAATTAAATTTAAAAAATAAAAAGATCCAAGAATCCCCCGTAGAATAGAGAAAAGTTCAAACGCGGGAGGAGCATATTGTGTGTTTGTTTTTTTTTCGCGGGAAAATCGACGATTCGAATTTATTTGACCGATACGCACACACCGAGGGGGAAAAAAAGTGCAGCGAATCTCGGATAAATAGAGATTATAGTGAGAAAATAAATTTTCGATCATAACGAAGAGCGTGGGGGAGGGGGGGGGGGGGGGAGAAAAAAAAAACGTCGTTGAAGTTTCGCGCAAGTGGCAAGGGAGTGAAGGAGCATAACGAGTCAGTGAAGGGGCTTCAGGGTGTCCTCAGGAAGAGAAATTGATGGCAGTAGTGGGGCCCAGTCGGCACTCGAGGGTGTCCATGAGCGTCTCGATGTCGTTGATGCAGGCGGGGGGCCCTGCTGCTCCCGGTACAACGGGCGTTAGTGGCGCGACAGCTGGGTCCCATCAAGCTCAATCGCGCCTGGGCCGCGGCGCCGCCGTCGCAGTCGCTGCGGCCCAGGCCCCTTCCGCTTATTATCATCCGGCAGCACCAGCGCCACCTCCGCCACCACCGACTCAGGATCCCGTTCAGCCCGACAGGCCCATTGGTTATGGTGCATTTGGCGTTGTATGGTGAGTTTTTTTTTTTTTTTTTTCCACAACTGTCTCTACAAAATTTCAAATAATGCCCTTATATCTAAAAATTGAAAAAAATAATGCCATACTTTTTATAATTATTACAAAATTTCTATAGTAACTATAATATAACTATCGTAATTATTATTATTGTATTATTATTTTTATAATATTGTATTATAATTATATGCCCTTATAGCTAAAAATAAAAATAAAATAATAATTCCGGACTGTATAATTATTAAAAATATATGAATATGAGTAAAAACATGAATTATCGGCCAAGTTTGGGCTTCAACTATCGGGGATCTTTTTTTGTAAGTCACACAGCTTGGTGTCTGTATTGAAAAACACGTGCCATAATTTCTTCAGATTTTTTCCTCCATTTTTTTTTAGCTACCATTGGCTATCGAATTCTTTTATAAGAAACTTTGTTGTTTTTTTTTTTTTTTTTTTTTTTCATTTAATTTTGGTGGCTTGAATTTGAAAAAAAAACCAATTCTATATTTTTTTTTTAAATCTCAACTTTTCGAAAAAAATATAGCCCAATTAATGTGTAGAAGACTCTCAAAATCAAGATAATAATTTTAAAAGTCGTTTTTTCGCCATTGCCCAAAATTCAAAAAAAATTTCCCATATTTTTTTCCGAAAGCTGAGAAAATTTTACATAATATACATATGTAATATTTAAATTGGGATCTCTAAAAATACTCCTGGGATTAATAAAAATGTAGAAAAAAAATCATTATAAATCTCATTTAATCTAAAAATTTTAATACCAAATGTAACTTTTGAGTTTTTGGAATATATTGAGTATCTGAATTCAAAGACTGAAAATGAATAAAGATCTTTGCATTCAAAGATTGTCAAAGGTGTACTGCTCAATCATTGCATTCGATTTCGCCTGTACCAAATAATTTGGGAACCTGTGTCGAACTCGAAAACGTTTTCTCTAACACGTGTATTTCAACTGGAATGATTGTACGTTGTCGTAATGGTAAAATAATAAAAACAATAACCCAGTATTTACACCGGTACACAGCAATTTTCTGTTGTTCGTTTCAACAGCCACTCCAAAAAATGGCAAAATATTAAAATTCTTAAAATAAATTAGATTTATAATGATTTTTTTACATTTTTATTAATCCCAGAAGTGTTTTTAAAGATCCCAACTTAAAAATGACATATATTATCCGAAATTTTCTCAGCTTTCTAAAAAAAGTATGAAAATTTTTTTTAACTTTGGGCAATGGCGAAAAAATGACTTTTCAGATTTTAATCTTCATTTTGAGAGTCTTCTACACGTATATTAATTAGGCTATATTTTTTTTCAGAAAGTTGAGATTTAAAAAAAAATACATAGAATTGGTTTTTTTTTTCTTCAAATTAAAGCCGTTAAAATTAAATTTAAAAAAAGTTTCAAATGAACAAATTCTCGATATCCAATGATAGCTAAAAAATGGAGGAAAAAATTATGGCACGTGTTTTTCTCAACACAGACACCAAGCTGCGTAACTTACAAAAATATCCCCGATAGTGAAGCCCAAACTCGGCCGATAATTGATATTTTTACTCATATGTATAAATATATAGTAATTATAATATAATTATCGTTATAATTATTATTATATTATAATTATATGCCCTTATACCTAAAAAAAATAATGCCAGACTTTGTGTAATTATTACAAAATGCATGTATGTAGTAATTATAATATAATTATATTATAATTATTAATAGCAATGTCGGTATTTTCAAAAATACACAAAAATATAAATCCTATTACGTCGAAGCTCGATACAAGTCAGAGCTCATACCAGACCGAACGGCAATATCACGATCGTTATACCGACCGTTAATAATTTTTTCGACCTCCATTATGCATAGGTCATTCAGTCTATCCGATCGACCCAAAGATTCGCAACGATACGTTCGTATTTTCACGATGCTCGATCCTAGCGATAGCAAATTAATGATAAACAAAAATTTTATTAAATTTTTGTCCAAGCATCGATCGAAAATGATTTTTCATCATTCAGGAGAAACACGTTTTTTATGATTAAACTTTGGGGGGAAAAAAAAACGTTGGAACATACATACGAGAGCAAATTCAATGTTTATATCGCGCGGCTAATAATAATTCTACGCTCAATCGCTTTAAAAATATGTTCAACGTTTGAACACGTGTGTGGAAATAAAAATGAATATATATTTAATTCATTCAGATCGCTTATATATGCCAACCTCGATATTATGGATATTAAGTTGAAAAAAAAAAATAGAAAATTCAAGCAGACGAGAATTGTGGAATTTTTTAAATATAATTTATACAGAAGTATAAAATTAAAAAAGTATTTTTCATAATATTAAAGCAATTTTTTTTCGCACATTCGTCAGCTTTGTGGTTTAACTTTTTTTTTTCTATTCGCGTAAGAATTATTATTTTTTTCTATTTCACATTGTCGATCGACGATTTTATTATGCTTCATTATCTTTTCGTTTTTTTTTTTTTGTATCGTTTTCCTCGTATCGTCTTGCCACAAAGAGGGGATCGCTGGAGATACAAATATACATATATATATATATATAAATTGACGTTGAGGGCATTCACTCCGTGTGTACGAGCTCGCACGCCAGACGGTCCAAGTACATATCGAGGGGCAAGACTAGTCGAGCCACAGAGGGGTGGGGAATTTGGAAAAGGGCCCACTGTAGTCAAAACTCGAGAGACTCGTGCATGCATGCGTCGCAGTCGTGAAACTGCTGGGCCCCCATGAGTCGGCTCTCGTTATCCATGCCCCTACCACAGAACGTGTGCGAATAGAAAAAAAGTAACTATAGAAAGCACGAACGATTGCGAAGCATTTATTTTTCTTGCGATACATTTTCGTTTGACACAAGTCTCGATTGTTTTGCAAATCAATTATTTGAGAAAGTTTTTTTTTCTTCGTTTTTTTTTTTCTTTTCGCAGGCTTTACATATTTCTCGAATCTCCCTAACCCTTTGAAGATTAATTTTTTAATATTGCTCAATTTCAATCCTCATTTAATCTTTTTCTTCATCGAAAAATCTGTAACGATAGTCGGATTTTAATTTTACACGAATTGTTTCATGCTTGGGGAATTATTTATGATTTTAATTTTAAAAATTTGCCAATAATCTTACGGTTAATATTAATTTTTTAGCCTAAAAAATTTTTCATATAAATAAATGGCTGTGTTGCGTCAACAAATGAAGATCGTTCGTTACATCTTTTCGATCGAATCCATAAAAAAAAAAAAAGGTTTAACCGATATAATGAGCTATGAAAAATTGAAATCGAACATTCTTACGGATTGTTAACTTAAAAAATCGAAATTTAACTATTCATCTCATCGGCAATTGCAACAAAGTAGACAATATTTCGATCAAAGGATGATTAACCCCAGCTTAACCACTTATCTTCTGCATATGTCTGCATAAGAGTTTTTTTTAACCTTTGCCATTTTCTCAGCATGACTGTAAACCGAAGCAGCCTTGATTGGTAAATTTTTCGTTAATCGAGTAAAGCGTTGATCTGGTTTTTCATGACTTTATTCTCTACCACGTGAATCCGTTTTGGATTAAGTTCGTCGTTGTCGCTTTAAGGGGAGAGACAATGGGGCTACCGATACCCTCTAACGTCCACACTAATACACTCGCAAGATTCCCATTGCACCATTAATCCTCATCAATTAGTCCGATATTCAGTCGATATCCGGTTCCACATAGCAGACCTCGATCCCGACCGATCGTTTCCTCATCCTCGCATTCGTACACGAAACATCTCGATCCTCTTTCTCTCTCTCTTCTCCTCCTCCTCCTCCTCCTCTCGTCCTTTTTTTTCTCACGAACCATTTTACCTGCTCCCCCATTGATACAATTTCGTGATACATATATACACAGGGAATTTTCGTGAAACTGATTTTCACAAAATAGTCCAGTCATTCTAGCCAAAAAAGTAAGTTAATGATGCAATCTTTTGCATAATTGATTTTGCTTTTGAAAAATGTGTCCCCTGAGTGTTGATTCAAAAGTCGTCGGGATGCGGGTCATCGAGCTTCAGCAGCCATCTTGGAAAACACGTTTAATCAAATATCTCGTGAACCGTGCATTGTATGACAAAAATAGGAGAAACCTTTTTTGTAGATAATTAAATTCTCTACAACTTTTATTTGAAAGTTTTTCCTGTATAGTGCATGATTTTTTATTTATAGCGCGGCAAACTTTTTCAAACATCACCATTTTTAGTGTTTCATCAACCGTTAAATATATATTTAGCAATAACCATGTTTGAAAAAGTTTGCCGGGCTATAAATAAAAAACTATTTACCGTACAGGAAAAAGTTTGTGGTAAAAGTTGTAGAGAATTTCATTAACTACAAAAAAGTCTTCATCGGTTTTTCTCATACGATGCACGGTTCACGAGATATTTGATAAAACGTCTTTTCCAATATGGCGGCTGAAGCTCGACTCTCCGCGTCCCGCCAACTTGAATTTACACTGAGGGGACTGAACCTTTTCCAAAAGCAAAATCAATTCTGCCGAAGATTGCAGAAAAAATGATTAGAAGGACTGTGAACTAAAACGAAACTAAGTCTCATTAGTCTTTCGATTTTTTTTTTTTTTTTTTTGCATTTATACATCGAATTTTCCGGGGCATTCGAAAATAAATTCGATCTTTTTCGGCGTCAGCGACGAAATTTTGTCGATTTCGACTTTATCGTTGGGTTACGGAAACCTCTCGAGTGGACTCGGAGATTGCGACTCGATTGATCTATCTTATTTTTTTTGAATTTGCGAGAGCCTTTTGAAAGTCTTTGAAAAATAATCGAAAGGGGTAAGAAAATCGAGGTAATATCGAACTTTGAGAATCTTTAAAAAAAAAAATCTTAAATAAACATTGCTTGGACGATTACGAAGAGAATGAGGAAATAGAGTGAGATTCAGAGACTGTCGAGGACAAAAATTACAGCGCTTTAGGTGAACAAACCAATTTCTTTTTTTTTACGAAAATGTAAAAAAAATGTGGATTTTTTTGTTTTTTAATTTTTCGATAATCGGTAAATTTATTTAGAGATCGAAAAAAATATGGTATTCATAAAAGTGCGATCTCTGGAAAATTTTATCAATTGACCCTTTCAAGGGCAGTGGCACTCCTAGAGAGTGCCACCGGTTTTCCTGTGTGTGCTTTTCGATCAATTTCAATATTTCAATATTTTTTTTTCTCAAAAAGTATGCATTTTTGAAAAACATGACAATCGAGCTTTTTTGTTGAAAATTTAATGCAGAATACGATAAAAAATGTTTCTTGTTTAGAAATTTTCAATTTTTCCGCTTGAGGTCCGCCATATTGCTGCCGCGATCTTGAATTTTTCAATTTTGACTTCAGATTTGTAATCGCAGCGACCCCAAAACCATAAGAATATGACAAGAACAGTTTGATAAAATTTCCAGTTTAATTGCGCCCCCTCCGAAAGGTTTAAAAGGCACAGCAGCGTTGCCTTAACGTTCCACCACAGAGCAATCTTTTATGAACAATCTTTATACCGTATATATCCCGAATTAGAACAAAGTTTGGGCGTGTCTGAACAATTGGAGTTTTTTTTTTCCTCCGACGACTTCCGGTTCGATAGCGTCGATATTTTTTTTTTCCTCTCGATCTCTTGCCTCACACATACCGAGAGTTATATTTCTGGGATGCCCCCGGTAGGCGATATGGCGATTCCCGAGAGTGAAAACCCTCTCTCTGCCGCGATGTTTAGTCCCGTAGGTTCGTATAGGGGGTGTATAATTCCAAGGTCATTTTTCACACGGGTTGCCACAGGCGCGACGATGCGGCCATATTGCGAGTTTAAGGGTCGAACGCTGTATATACATATATATTTTATATGCCGAGGGCCACCCTCGAACTCAAATTGCCCCACGGACCACGCTTTGTGCGATCCTCTCCCCTTCGAACATTCGGATCTTTCTCGTTTTCGCTTACTCTGAGAGCGTCACGCTCGTGACTGTACCCGCGAAGCCTAATCGAAACGTTAAGAGCTCGAAGCAAGGGCAGGAAAGTCGTAGAGAAAGAGAAAGAGAGAGAGAGAGAGAGAGAGAGAGAGAGAAAATCTCGGGGTTAAAGAACTTGGGAATTGAACAAAGTTCAATAACAAAAAATTTTCAATGAAAAAAAAATGTTTTAATTAAAATATCAATCACAAATAACAGTAATGACGATTTGGGGAACTTTCGAGGAATTTTTATTGAAGAAATTAATAACAATGCCACTACTGAATCCAAGTAATAAATAAAAAGATCAAAATGAGGAAAAAAAAATAAGTCATTGAACTCGAGGTAATTCCTGGAATGGCATTTTCGATAAGAAACGCGAAAGAAGAAATCAGTTTTCATATATACGCCGGGAAAAGTGATAGAAACGACGAGGTCGCAGGTATAGAAAAGTAAAGGAATAAGAGGAGTGGAGGAAAGGACCCAAGTACGTATACAACGATGGACAAAAAAAAACGAGGGAGGGTTCTCTTTCTCTGTAAGTAAAAACGTGATCGATCTTGCGAGAAGCGAGGGTGCTCTTTCTCCCTCTCTTTCTCTCTCTCTCTCTCTCTCTCTCTCTCTCTCTCTCTCTCTTTCTCTCTCTCTCTCTCTCTCTCTTCTGCCGGAAACTCAAATTGGAATCCCTATTGATCCCCCCTCCTTCGAATATATACCTCGAGCTTCAAACCTGTAAAACTCCGCATACCTGTTTACTCGCAGCAAAACATTATCCCACATTTTCTTTTTTCAAACTTTTTTTAGACACCCAGAACGAAAAAAAAAAATGTTCGACAAAAGTTTGATAGAAAAATTGATAAGCCAAACATTGATAAATCGATAAATCGATTCTCAGCCTTTCCTCACATTTTCTGCCTCACCGTTTATTAATTTTAATAAAACTACGTCCATTCGCTTTATTTTGCCATTCGGCACTTTTATTTCACGTATTTTACAATTTTCTCCGATTTTTTTCTTTCTGCACTCGTTTTCTCATGGACCCGGTCCAAGTACACCTGGCACATTCGCGAAGATTCGTCGGAGCGTTCTTCGTCGTTCCCTCTCCGATATGCTCGTGCGTGATCCACTTTTTTTCGCCGCCAATTTCGCGAAAACAGAGGAAGTAACCGCGAGATCGTTGCGCGATGAAACTTTTTTTCGCAATGATTTCTCGGATTTTGACCCTGTTTTAATGTCGTTGACTCGGCTGATCACTTTAATATCATTTTTTAAAATATTTTTCTTCCAATTATTATCGATATTAATTTATTTTCTCAATTATTTGTATATTAATTAAAATCTCGAATTAATTCATATCATTATTCTCGATTAATTCGCCGGGAATTTTTTTGATAGAAAAAAATCGATTTTGTGAAATTGTTGGGTCGAATTATAGATTGGGAAAGAAAAATCGTGAGGCCAGAAAAGCCCTGGACGTCGCGTGCGAGGGCACGTGGCAATCGATAATCGCCTTGACGTGTCTCTCTCTCTCCCTTGTCCCCATCTCGTAATTCGCTCTTAATTTATTTCAATTTTTTTTTTTGCTTCTTTTTCTTCATCACCGTCAGGTTACGCATCTTTTTTTTTTTTATTCGATCCGTCAACTTGCCATATTATACTCGCGTGTTCCTTCGTGTCCTTTCATTCTATTTTTCCATCCTCTCTCTCTCTCTCTCTCTCTCTCTCTCTCTCTCTCTCTCTCGCTCGCTCGCTCTTTCGCGCCGTAGTCAGATGATTTTTCAGGCCGTTCCCTCGCTCACGATACAGAGTATAGCGTGTAGTACTGGAGCATAGAGAAACAGGACCAAACAGCAGCAGGAGAACCCGCGAAGCATACACGCGAAGGGCTCTTTTCGAGCCCGGCGCCGGGCGTGCCAGCTGCTGCCTGGCAGGTGACGGCGCAGCTGTCAATTTTATCCGAGAGAACGTGGGGGGGAGAGTGAAAAATCGTAAAGTAGCGAGAGAGAGAGAGAGAGAGAGAGAGAGAGAGAGAGAGAGAGAGAGAAGGATAAAAAATTGACCCACCACTCGTGAGCAAAATATAATTTTTTGGGATTTAAACCCTGAAGCAAATACTTGCTAGGACTGACGTCTGTCAGACACGACGAGAGAATTCGTTTTATTTCAAATCGTGAAAAAAAAAAAATTCATAGACTTGTTGAATTTTTTATTCCCGTGTCCAAAGAGAGAAATAAAAAATCGTTGTGCGATCTTTACATGACCAAATCACGGTCATTGAACTCAATTGGATCATTTGAACATGTGGTTAAGGGGGCACATACGTCTCTAATAAAGGCTTTTTATGTTAGAGGTCTATATTACAAAAATAGTGTTGGGGATGGGGTGAAAATGATACTTTGAGTAGAAAGCATGGTTCATTGCCTGCGAAACGCCTCTCATTTTGACGTTTTTCAAATAAACATATGTAGCTGTAATAGGGAAGTTAGTGTGAGAGTCACTGGGAAAAGCTTTGCGAAAAATGGGAGTCATAGAGTCACTGGGAAAAATTTTGCACAAAAATTTCTGAAGTCATCCACTTTGAAATGACGAACCGTAAACTTGATCCATCGATTGATTTTTAAGATAAAGTATATATAATAATGCACAAATAAAATATCAAAATATCAAGAAAAAATATATTTAATCCTCTGCCAATCGGTCCATTCTCACGTGAAACTCAAAACTGGTTCATCATTTTGATTCGGCACATTCTTTCAACGTGTGGTTAAAATTTCAGCTCAATCCGGATAAGTCTGTCTTGAAAAATTCTGCGCGCAAACTTTGCGCAGTAACTTATACAAACTTTCATATTACAGCTATACTATGTTTATTTGCAAAAAAGCTTAGGCATTTTGTATAGGCAATGAACGAAGCTTTATACTCAACGTATCATTTCCACCCTAACCCTACCACACTATTGTTGCAATAGATCTCTAAAATAAAGATGTTAGAGACCATGTGATTTTCTCCATTGATAAATCAATAATGATTATTCAAAATCAATTTTTTCCATGGATCGTTCTATTCGATTTTTTCGTTAATCAATTCGACCGAATATTGAATGATAATTAATTAATTATCAAGTAATCGAAGCAATTTCAAAATTTAACGATGTTTCAGCGTAAAAATTTATTCATAATTATTAAATAAAACGAGCTATATTACGGTACATTAAAGAAGAATTTTCATGAATTATTCGATCGAGACGATACTATGAAAATTGATCTCCCGGGGCTGTAAAGTTATTTTATTTTAAGGGCCCTATTAAATTTGCGATATTCAAAAGTATATACCTGTTTTTTGGGTTTTTACGAACCCTTTCCTTCACTACCATTCACTTTTTCCAGACAATTCCTGGGGCCTCCTATTAAACCATTTTTTTTCCCCCTCAATTACCAACATTCGTGCACAGAGAATTTTCTTCTAATTCAACGCTCTTTACGTATTGCAATAAAAATTTTCATTTTTTTTTTTTTCAATTCTACAAGTCGTCCGATAATTTTTTTTTTGGCAATGAAGATGTGTATACGATAAAGTCGTATACAATGCAGAGCCATTATCGATGATATCCGGTAACTGGTGGTTTGTTCCCCTTTTCCGGAAGTCACTGGCGGACGATGTGTGTACCCTCTATAGCTCGGAATAATATGTTCTGTGTGTCTGCACTGTGAAACCACATTCATTGGAGAAAAGAAAAATGAAATAAAATAATTATTATTATTAAATAAAAATTCAATTGAATGAGGAAATTTGTTTGATAGCTTTTCCGGCGTGTCTTTCTCCCCTTCGTTGCGTCAAATTAAAAAAAAACAGGTCACATTTGAGAAAAGCACAAAGAAGAAATTTTCGTCTTATCATAGATCGAGCGATGAAATTTTTTTTTTTCAGATAAAACTTTATCAAAACGAATTAAATTTTCTTCGACGCTATGTGCAGCTTTTTTTTCGTTTGTTTATGTATAAATAATTATTCGAATTGTCTTGATCGATGGCATTGATCTCGCGAGCGTTGAAAAGGGGATCAATTGATTCGGAAATTAGCGAGTATTCGATACCGGAACAATACCGATCCGTTTACCCATTTTATTTCACGACCTCAAGAGGGGGCAGAGAGGCACGTGAAAACCTTCGTGGTTAACCGCGATCTCGTCGATAATCCAAGGATTATATACGGCTAATCTTCTTCGTGTTAAATGAAAATGACAATAGGGAACGGTGTCAAGTCCATCGATGCCACTCTTGCACCACACAAATAATTTATATATACTAGGGTGTGCGGAAAAAAAACAATTTTTTTTTTCGGCTGCATCCACCAAAAAAAGTTGAAGTAAGGTAAAAAAAGAAGAATCCTAAAACGGGAGGTCAAAAAAAAATTATTTCGAACGGCGCATTGCATTTGAATATTTTCCATAAGAATAACACAGGAAAATATTGGGATTTCTGAATGTGGTAGTGCAACTCGTCAGGAAAAAATCACACAAAGATGTCATTAACATATTCTCATGGAGAATCGAATTCCCTACAAAAAAAGTTCTTACGAAAAATTAGCTCAGAACAACCGTTCAAGTGGAATATAACGCGAATGAATATAGCGGAAATAACGCTGTCTGAAATTGAATTGATAGGAAAAAAAATAATTCAAAAGGCTGTAAAAATCGAATTTTTCGCTTTACGAAAAAACTTTTCGGGGGGTTTTTTGTAGAGAATGTTCTGCTCTAACATACTTGCATGAAATTGTTCTTAAAATATTTCTCTTATAAAAAAAAAAAATCAAGTACAACAAGAAATATAAAAGAAACGACGTTCATCATTGATCGTGTTTAGAAAAGCTTTATTCAATGAATTTGGTTTATTAAGATAGAATAGGTTTTTTTTACATTATAATGCTTAATAATCATCGTTTCTTTTTTTAAGAGTCTGTTTGTTGCAATTAGGGTATTTTTATCGATAATTTTGCACTATGCCCAATAAATATTGTAGCTGCTCTTCGTTTTTTGTCAATGAACCGTTATATGCTTCTATCAAAGCGACGTTGTTAGAGCAGAACATTCTCTACAAAAAACCCCCAAAAATTTTTTTCGTAAAGCGAAAAATTCGATTTTTACAGCCTTTTGAATTATTTTTTTTTCCTATCAATTCAATTTCAGACAGCGTTATTTCCACTATATTCATTCGCGTTATATTCCACTTGAACGGTTGTTCCGAGCTAATTTTTCGTAAGAACTTTTTTTGTAGGGAATTCGATTCTCCATGAGAATATGTTGATGACATCTTTGTGTGATTTTTTTCTGGCGAGTTGCACTACCACATTCAGAAATCCCAATATTTTCCTGTGTTATTCTTATGGAAAATATTCAAATGCAATGCGCCGTTCGAAATAATTTTTTTTTGACCTCCCGTTTTAGGATTCTTCTTTTTTTACCTTACTTCAACTTTTTTTGGTGGATGCAACCGAAAAAAAAAAATTGTTTTTTTTTCCGCACACCCTAATATATACACATATATGTGTGTGTGTGTGTGTGTGTGTGTGTGTGTGTGTGTGTGTGTGTGTGTGTGTGTGTGTGTGTGTGTGTATTTTCTTGTTTGCACATGAGGATTATTCAGTAATTCGTATTGCATTTTTCTTCCATCATCGAGACTCGCACTTTATGCTCGGCCTTCCTCGCACAAGTGTGTTTTTCCTCACATCTTCAAACATTTATTTTCTCGTCTATCGCTCTCGTCGTCTCGTTCAAAGATCTTGTACAATTCCTACGATATCGATTGATTAATACCAAATAGGCCTATCGTTAATGTATAAGCATAGCTTATACGCCCCTTTGAAATTTAACCATCCGATATAATATATATTCTTTATCCCCTGCAAATCAAGCTTCTCGTCTCTCGACCTGCCCCCCATTGAATAAATCTCTCCACCGCGCTCACTATATTCATGATAGATGGACTATGCTAACTTTTACTTTTTCATAAAAATTTCAACGATTTAAAGTAAAAAATAATCGAAATAATCTGTTATAATGAAACAATTATATTTATTTATCAAATAAACCAGAGCTGGGCAGTACTTCAGGTATCCGGTAATTGCGATGTACTGAAAGTACAGTATACTTGAAGTACAAAGTACTTGAAAAGTATTTCAAGTATTGTACTTAAATTTCCAAGTACTTGGCCTGTACATTAAGTATCTATGTACCTAAATTTTCAAGTACTTACCTGTAATTCAAGTACTTTTTCAAGTATCAAGTACGAAGTACTTCTGAATACGTCTTGCTAATGATTGCATGTATAACGCTTTTGAATATACAATCGAGGAACGTTCCGTGCCATTTTTTGGTTAAGATGAGTTAAAGGAATGTGACCGTTCGAAGGCTGAAGCTATACGGTAGTTACGGTATCATTGTCAATGCATGGCTCCATTTTTAACAATCCGTGTATTATATTCTTTATTTTTTCATTTTCAAACCTGATGAAGCTCAATAAATCTTAATTAAAATCGACGATGCAATTTTTTAAATTATTTCTAATTCTTCGTTTTGATATTTCTGTTCCAATCTGCCTCGGCTGAGTGAATTGCACAATGTGAAAATATGTTTTGATACAAAAAGTATTCGAATCAAAATCAAACAAGTTTAAAGAGTAGGGTAAGAAATCAAATATATAAGTACCATAGAATTTACGAGATGTATACCTGAAAACTTGAAAAGTATTTGATACTTGACGTATTTCAAGCACTTGATACCTCAAGTACTTCAAATATTCAGTACTTCGAGTACTCAGAACTTGAAGTACTTGGCACTTCAAGTATTTACGGTACTTTTGGTACTTGAGATGCACGAGTACTCTAAGTACTTGCAGTACTTTGTACTTGAAGTACTTTCAGGTACTTTGCCTGGATCTGAAATAAACTATTGTTACTTACAATATTGAATTTGGCAAATTAACAACAGCCTGACGAAAAAAAAAATTAACCCAATTATTTTATAAGTTGGGAAAGCTGATGAGTATTTTTTTTTTCATGACGTTGTAATATCTCGTGATATCCACAATCGTGTATTAATTATCTAATGTATAATGAGAACGATATATGAGGGCTTTGATCGCTTGAGGCACCTGAATATCGCGTTTATATATATATATATATATATATATGCATGTATACGGGGTTTATCGTATACACTAGATATGTATATTTGTACTTTGTGGGGACGAAAGAGCGCGAGAGCATTTGAGATCAAGATACGAGAGGCTGACGTGAACCGGTGTTTTTTTTACGAGAATTCGTGTCAAGTATAACACACAGACACATATCCCATATCGTCGTTGTTACCATGCGCGGTGAAATATTGAGAGATGAAATCTCAAGGGATGCGATAAAGTATTTCCGAATAAATCGCGCGGAATTTATTACCAATAAATCGAGTGAAAACTGAAATAGCATATTTTTGAAAATAATTGTTCAAGTAATTTTCTTTTGGTCAAATATATACTGAAATTTCAAAGATCATGTAAAATTTATGATTAATTTATATCTTTGGAATTCGTGAAATAAATGGTTTATATACAAAGAGGACTCTCATCTCTTTGTGTATAAATTATTACGGTGATTCGTAATTTTTTTTCAATCCAATAATGTACTAAAATAAATTATAATTATTAATTTAGTACAATTCAAGACGAATCTGTGTCTTTGGACTTTGAGTGAACGAAATTTTTTTTCGTGCAATCCATTTTTAAATCATCAATCACATCTTTTAAACTATTCGTCTTTGTTTAACCGGGAAAACAACGTTTTGCTTACGGTCATTTATCCTTTTATTCTACTTTATAAATCAAATGCAACATTTTTCCAATTGTTTCTAACCAATAGAACTGGCTCTCTAACATTTTTTTTGTTATTTATAATTTTGTATTGTACACAATTTTTTAAAAATCAATTATCCAGTAACCAATGATTCTGCAGTTGTTTTAATGTCTTGCATTTAGTATTTCAACTGCGTTAGGCCAATATTCACAGCGATATTAAATTCGAATTATTTCAAGTCCAATTTTATTATCATTGCAATTTATTTATAGACGATGGGTATATTATATAAATCGATGAGGAAAGACATTTAGGGTGGAGTTATCCTCTTCCTTGCGTGCTCGTATAGTCAAACACGTGGATTCCATCGCGAGTATATATATATATATATAAATAATATACCCGTGTAGAAACTCACGGTATGCAGTAGCAAGAAAGATACGTACACATACTAATGCAATCTCTTGAGCATTTTCTTATATGCCATGTACGCACTTTACCGTGACGGCCACTGGCCTTTTCTATACTCCTCTATTTTTATTTTTTATTTCTTCTTCCTTGCCTCCTATCTCTTCTCTCTCTCTCTCTCTCTCTCTCTCTAGCCATATCCCTGCCTCGTATCTTCTTTTATCTTTTTTCCGTATATCGTCATGAAAATTTATCTATTTTCGTGCTCTAAAAATTTGCGATATTACAAAAAAGAAATATAAAATCACATTGAGAAACAGAAACGAGGGGGGGAAAAAAGCATATGACGTCAGAGAGTGCGAACGTGCTCGCGGGGTTAAAGTCGACAGGGTGGGGCGGTAGAACCAAGAACCGCGCGGGAATCGATGAGCGTCGCGACGCCGGCGACAAAGTCGACGCATCGTCGGGGAGTCACCCCGCGAAGACTCCCCTGCTGGGTTCGTCCTGGCTGCCAGAACGAATTTACGAAATACGAATTAATGGAATTTACGAATTCTCGTTGGAATGATTGTTCACAAATATCATAATGACAAATTACATTTCGTTTGACAGCCAAACTAATGTCAAAAAAGGTTCAACCACAAATTTAATTAATTGATGATTTTTATTTTCATTATATCTTTTACAAGTGAGCACTGGAAATTTTCTAGCTATATATCACTGGGTACAAATTAATGAACACATTGCACAGTAAATTGAAACTCTATCGATTTTTAGTATTGATATAATATTCGCACTGAAAAAAATGGTTCGGGATTTACAATAATACTGTTATTGTTGGCCAGTTATAGGTATACTGGTGAAAAAATATTGCCCACACAGAAAATGCAGTAGCCCTTTTAGAAAATCCCGATTGCCGTAAAGTTCATACAAATATGACTAGTGAAGTATTTCTAATTCAACAATAATATCGCTGGTGAAGGCAAAGCAGTTTTGTCTACGGCGCCTATACTGCGCCTTTGTGGACGACACTCAATCGTCTGGCTAGCTTAGTCATTATAAATAGCTGGAAATTTATCGTTTTTGTAAATCAGCCATACTAACATAGCTCGCGAAACTACACTGTATTGTTCAAACAGCTGTAGTAGCTGATTTTTACATGCCTAGCTATTTCAACCATATAGTATGGCTGCGAGAATAACGTTGTGACACATAGCTATACTAATATGGCTCGCGCAACTATACTACGTTTTTGGAACACCTACAGTAATCTGTTAACGCGTGGTGTCTATGCCTCTGCCTCGCGCGAAAACGAGACCTCGCTACGCAAAATTTGATAATGAACGAGTTTGTGAAGAAGAAACTGAACGAACGGAATCTTGATGAGCTTATACCAACATTTGAAGGTAAGTCTGTTCTCACTTATCTACGGAATATGTAAAAAAGGACTATTTTTCCTGTTATATAAACGCCAATCGTATAACAAGCGAATTTTTGTAGGTTAGGTCAACTGTCATTTTCCTGCAAGGAGAGTATCATATGTCTCCGGGCCATGGATTCTCTCAAACTTCCAGGTGTGTTTCATTAGCTCTAAAAATCAAGTCTCTTTTGCAAAATATTTATGTATGAATATCATTATCGATAACGGATGATTAAAATAAATATTCATGATTATGAAACATATTGGCTGAATTTTTACTGTGACCCGAATGTCCCCTACTATATATACTTACCTATACGAGTATAGGTAGGTACAATATCCTGTAATTTATCTATGTAAAATGAATTTATAATTCAGCCATATTCTTTTGGTAGTATAGCTGGTACGTCTACCTCGTATTCTAGCGTTTATAAAACAGCTCTACTAGTATTGTTGGTATACAAAGAATTCTGCCTACACTGACAAAACTGCTATCTACGAAACAACATTGTATATGTTTGCTTCGGCTATAGTATAGCTGGTGTTCGTCTACCTCGTATGCTAGCGTTTATAAGACAGCTATACTAGTATGGTTGGCATACGCATAACTCGTGATGGTGAACTCAACCATACTATGGTATTGCTGAAATAGAGATACTTGTCAGATTCGCGGAGCTATTCGGTATATGTCTGTCATGACATAGTGATATGCTTACGCCAACGATATTGTGTCAGTCATATTTGTATGGCTTTATTACCTAGATGGTATGGCAGTAGCGTATTTTCCCATATAATATGGCTGAAGCAATAATAATTATGGCTCGAATCGGGAAACTTTTTTTTCAGTGCGTGGCAATCCGATTTAAATAATAAAAAAATTAGTCGATCGCATTTGTGATTAGTTGCACACCGAGAAAATCTCATTTATTTTATTTCAATGCAATTTTTCTAAAAATTAAAATTTCTTGTATTTTGAGGCACAAATTTTTGAATCCTTCCTCTTTGGGGGCTTCCATCAAATTGATTATCCCTCGTGACATATTTTTTGGGACACAAATGAGTTTTAGAGTCCCGCGATCATATGCGATTCGAGGATCAGCTCAACGTAAAAATGAAGATCAATAAATAATTACAACTATACAGGCATTATTGAAAAATTACCTAACATTATGGGAATATTTTTTTAAATAAATATTTCATTATGAAAATCATTTTAAATATTTTTGTCGCCCGGAGATCGTTAAAATAAAAATAATATCATGGCAAATGAATAAAATATATGCGAAAATCGATCATTTGCTCGCTGATAGATTTTTCGTCCGATCTGAATTGGGAGTATAAATGAAATTTTTTTTATTTCAAAATCTGGTAGTTTAGGAAAAAATATTTAGTACGTATTTTCAATTTTTTTATTTGAATCAAAATTGCCGTCAATATAACAAACTGAAAAATATAACATTATGACGTCACACATGTTACGCTATATCTATATATATCGAAATCCGTGAAATTAAATTGCCTATAACAGGTGCATCCGTTATTTTTAACGAAAAATAAAAAATACGTCTTCATTATTTTTACTTACTCTGCATTATGTGCCCCAATGATTTAAAAAAAAAATTTCATTCGTACTCCTAATTACATCGAAAATCATAGCAAAAGAAAAGGAACCAAAGGACCTTATATCGATGCAAGGGAAATAGTTTTTCCCGCTCTCATTTTTCGGTTCTTTTTCTTCGTCGGGGCGAAACTTTTGTGCTGATCAAAAATCGTGTCATTTCATCCTCGCCACGGCTGATTTCTCCGGATGTGCGGATGATCCTCGTATATTCCGCTGATGCTCGCATGCAGCAGCAGCAGCAGCAGCCAACGATTTCATTTTTCCAAGAATTCTCCACCCACGTTGAATGCAACTCGCCCATACGTGCCCCGTGCTATAGTCCACGCTCAACCGTACAGCCCCATGATCCTTTCTGTCCTTTCTTCCTTATTCCTATTTGCATAACCTGCTTCACGAACGTATGGAATCTTTCGTTCTCGTTCTAGTCCGGATCCAACGTTATAAAGGGGTTGGCTTTGTCCACTGCGAGGTCGCCGAGATAAGTTTTTTTTTTTTTGTTTTTTTTTTTTCGTGAATTGCATCCATTTTTTTATCAGTCAAGAATACAAGCATTTTTGGCATTGTGATTTATCATTTAAAAAAAAAAATTAGTTGTGCAATATTATAGTAGGATATTATAAGATTTATCGTCTAAAGTGTGTATAATTTTATTTCAGCAAGTCCCAAAACACGACATCAGATTTTAATTAAATTAACCAAATTGGTCATTTAATTCAATCATTTTGGTCAGTTTAAAATTTTTACGTGCCTCGTTTCTATAGATAATTTTCTGTAATGACATATTGAAAAATATTTTTTCCCTAAACTTCATGATTTAAAAATGTTAATAATCGTTCCAAAGAAAATTTCAATAACATAGACGATTTCTACTCAAATTAATAATTATTTTTTCTTCACTAAGCTCGCTGTACATTAGATCGAAAAAAAAATAATAATTAATGTAACTTGCTTGTATGGTAATTTTTTAAATGAGTTTTTTTTAATATTCGCAATTAAAAGTATTAATAATCATTCGAAAGAAAATTTCAATAACGTAGACGATTTCTACTTAAATTAATAATTATTTATCCTTCACTATGCTTGTTGTACATTAGATCGAAAAAAGGTTAATTAATGTAGCTTGCTTTCATGGTAATTTGTAAAATGAGTTTTTTTTTTAAATATACGCCATTAAAAGTATTCATAATCATTCCAAAGTAAATTTTAATAACATAGACGATTTCTACTCAAATTAATAATTATTTTTTCTTCGCTAAGCTCGCTGTGCATTAGATCGAAAAAAAAAAATAATAATTAATGTAACTTGCTTGTATGGTAATTTTTTAAATGAGTTTTTTTTTTAATATTCGCAATTAAAAGTATTCATAATCATTCGAAAGAAAATTTCAATAACGTAGACGATTTCTACTTAAATTAATAATTATTTATTCTTCACTATGCTTGCTGTACATTCGATCGGAAAAAGGTTAATTAATGTAGCTTGCTTTTATGGTAATTTGTAAAATGAGTTTTTTTTTATTATTCGCAACTTTTTGGACAAAACTTAAGGGTTTGAATTTTTATCATTTTTGGGACTATTATAATCGTTCCATCGGCAACACTGTTATCGAATTTGGCGAAAAAAAAAAAAATAGTAATTAACGTTTTACTTTATTTTAATGTAATTTTAAATGTAACTATGGTCTCGTTGAAATGAAATTATGAAATATTAACGCCATGCCCTTATAGACCAAGGCCTTGCATATAAGTTCTCGGTTGGTACAGGTGCGCGCAGCGCATAAAAGAATCGAGACAATGAAAAAGATGTACGGGCCCTCGTGTGTGCCCTCGTGCGATATATATATATACATATATAGCGCGTGTACCGGTGTGTCTCATGTTCGCCAGGTGCAAGATCAGGTGCACACAAGCCAATTTCAGCGTTCATCCCAACCAGACAAGACATCCTCTCTCTTCGCCGCTTATAAACGATGTTTCGTGTGTCGATGCGTTTTCTTTTTTTTTTTTTTTTCCCCTGTTCATTGCACTCGTCTAACGAGTGTTTCGATGAACGTAAGTAAAAAAAAAAATTGCAATACTTTTTCGTACGATCGAGCGGTAAGAAAGAAGATGTCAATTCGATAAAAATTGATTTACCGTCAATCATCACATAATTCGTAGAATGAATAATTTCAGCGTAAAAAAAAACGAGAAAAATGTAGACGGATTTTTGAAAAGTGATTAATCATTATTACAAAGATTTTGGTATACATTCTTCAGTCTACAGTTTAATATATAGTTTCGAGCAGGGGGATCGTGGTATATGTAAAAAAGAAAAAACAGGTTTTTTTAGTGCCAGTGAGGCAAGCAGCTTTCGCAGAGTGTGTTCTAAATCGCAGAATCGAAACCGAGGATAACCGGGTAGGGTATAGGCGTACGTATAGGATTGATGGAAAATGCAGTTACACGTAAACTGGAGAAGCACAGAAAGAGAGAAAGAGAGAGAGAGAGAGAGAGAAATAAAAAATACACATAGTATATGAGAAAAAAATGAACTATCGCCAAACTGTGAGTTGACCACGGTGCACGGAGCATTCGATAGACAAGATTCAGTGTGTGCGGTATAGTTGGTTGCAGCAGCAAAAGCAACGAGCAAACAGTTTGCGAGTAGCTATATACAAGGCCTCGCCATATCCGGACACGGTAAAAGGGAAACCGCGCTGGTTGTATAAAGACAGGCATAGTTTTACAATTCTACTATGTACTTTGCGGTACTCTTCTGCTATTACGATCCGGACTCTGGCTTCAAGTTTATGTACTACGCCACGACAGCGTGTGCTCGCACTATCGGGATGAATTTCAAGGTACATGTATCTTTAACGATATATAGTCACGTTCGTTCGGGTACGAAAAAGTTTTGAAAAATTATTCGCGCGCGTCTTATCAATGACAGCGCACGTTGACCCTTCGAAGCTTAGCGCAGCAACAATTGTTTAGGTATTCGAAGGATAATTTAGGTATTTTAATAATAATTTAAGATTTTTAATATTAATTTAGGTATATTAAAACATTTATTTGGGTATTTGAACAATAAATTTAGGTACTCGAACATTAATTTTGGTATTTAGATGATAATTCATGGATTTAAGCAACAATTCACGTATTTTTCCAACAATTTAGGAATTCTTTGACGAGTACCAAGTTCCACACTGGTCCAAAAAGTATTAATTCCACCCTTTCATCTATAATTACCAAAAATTTCTTGTTCCTCACAGTTATTTTTCATTTTTAATTCTTCACTTCTCAATTACGTATATATATATTGTCTCATCGATCCTTACGAAATGCAAGATCAAAAGGAAAAAATCCACCAATTCGAGAAACAAAAAAGGGGACTGAAAAAAAATGAAATTTTGTATACCTTTTCCTCGACCTTTGTGTTATTCTCTCTCACTCTCGTTGTTTTGGTTTTTCATCGTGATCCCTCGAGACGGTAAAATATAGAACAATATAACCGAGAGCAGAGAACAAAGACCATGAAAGTTTGGGTGCTGGGCGAGGTTTAATCGCTGTCGAAAAATCGCGGTCTCGGTCCCTTTGTTCGCTGCACGCCGTGTGGTATCGATCCGTTGAGTCGTCGTCACGTGGCGAGGAACTCTGCTTGTCGCTCGACGACGACGACGACGACGCTAAAACGCGTTTTAGAATTCGCTGCCCTCGTCTATTTCTCAAGTATGTAACAAAATTCGTCTTCCCTTATCCCGAGAGCTTATATCCATTAATCATATATATCCTTCGTCTCTCTCTTTGTCTCTCTTTTCTTTCCTTATATAAGACGTCGCTTATACATCGGCACACATCTCTGGCGAACGCTAAAGGTCCTAGATCGCATACGATTTAGCACGACTTTTTAATCGACTAACGCCCTTTTGGCTCGTCGAAAGTATATATATATATAGTTACTCGTTCCGCTGAATCGGAGCTGCTCTTTACGACGTTTTTTTTTTTTCCTCAACCACTCCCACATCAATGCCCACTTCAACTTTTCGAGCCTTCGGGCATCCTTGGATTTTTTTTATTTATTTTTTTTTTTTTTCATTTACTCGTCTGCGGAGCGCCAAGGAATTTGACTCCGGTATTAGATTTATAGTTTTCTAGCAAATTTTTATTTTTCAAGAGTCATAAAATTCTCCCCGAAAATTTGAACTTCACTTTAATCTCTTTTTTTTTTTTTGTTTATTTTTTTAAATACAATTCGTAAACAAATATTATTATACTCATTTTTTGAAAATTCATTTGGAAAAGTAAAAGTATTTCTCGTAAAAATGATGAATCTCGCGTAGCTCTTTCAAAAAAAAAAAAGTACCATATACGTCTATTTCGTCAAGTCGCAAATCCGAAATAGTTTACCTATATTAGATTCTCTCTCTTAAACGGGCCATGGCGTAACTGACCAGCCGAAATTCCTTTTATTCAGAGTCAAGTTCACCGATTCATCTCTCCCTCTATATGGCTTTCCTTCTCACGATTTCTCTGTCCTTTCACCATACCGTAATTCATATATGTGGGGCCACGAAAAGTTCGTTCAGAGAGAGAGAGAGACCGCGGGGCAAAAGTTTTCGACACCTTACGGTACCTCGCGACTGGCTTATATCTCGTCCGACTGATCCGCGCGCGCGTATGTTTACATTGATGTACGAATTCCTCGTGTTTAACTGTATCCGTCTCGACGGATATAAAACGAGTTATTCCGCATTTCTTGTATTAAAAAATAAAAAAAAAATTTCTAAACCGTAAAACGGAACAATGAAGCGCGGAGAGAGAGAGAGAGAGCGATGTATGACAATTATACTCGAGAGAATGGTTTTTATTTTTGCCACACTCATAAGTCAGCGCGCGAGAAAAATGAATTTCTGTGATTCCTCAATAATTTTATGTCCATCGAAACAAAATTAAATCAATAAAGTTGAAATTGATTTGCCTCTCTTGATAGCCATTTTTGATTAATCTTAATTTTATTCAAATCGAATAAACTTTTTCTCGATGTATATCCTAAGACAATTTACCTTTGAGTCAATGAAACTTTGAATTATTGACATTTTTTTCGACTCATTATTTTTTTATTTTTGTTTTTCACAATCATTCAGATTGAAGTGGAGGAATAGAATTTAAAAAAATAAGAATTGGATACAAATGAGGAAAATAAATAAATTTGAGAGTAAAATTTTGTATGCAATTATAGAAATTATGCAAGTAAAGATAAACGATAATGGAGACCACGTGCTCGTGATTGGGATATCGCACGTTCGCAATGCACACAGAGGTGTACCTCGTATATAACCGCATTATATGCTTTGCCAGTTTACCCACACATCGGGGCTTCGGATTTATATGTATACGTTTACGTAATCCATTCCAGACTAACCCTGTAATGTCCCTTTACGTTTCTCCCTTTTCCCTCTCGCAATTGTCCTCCGGTCGAGGGTATAGAGAGTCTATATACGTTATAGTGTATCAGTTGACACGAAAACCGAATCAGGCCACAAGACACGGGGGCACAACGTGACGACACAAATCCGCATGCATCGAGAAACATTTGGGGAAATTAATGACGCATATTTTGTCAGGATCGACGTGATGTCACAGAGGCAAAAATATCCATTATCTTCCACGAAACTTTCTCAAAGCTTCTTTTCATACATTTTTCATTGATTTATGTCACGTAGTAAGATATTTACTACTACATAAGTATATTTATTAAAGGTGTTGTCCGATGGACTCGTATAAGATAGGAGCAGTTATATTGTCCCTTAAAATCTAACAATGACAATGGTCGATATTCGATATAATTAAAACTAGCCAATTAAAACTTCCATAAGATAATTAATTCGATTAATTTCGTAGCCAGGATAAAAGAAGAGAAAAGCAAAAAAAAAAAAATATTGCAAGTCGAAGGGAAAAAAAAAAACGTAAAATTATATTACCATGTATTTTTGGATTCTGTGGAACGAAAAAAAAATAATTTAGTCGACGATCGTATCTTTGTGTATTTGTTTTTCGAAAATTAAAATTATAATTAGATCAGCTTTGTGCTTGAAAATGTTGACAATTAATTTGTTTTTGTGGATCAAAAAGTATAAATCGTCAAACGTATCTATAATCCTTTTTTTTTATCTCAGTAATGAAGCTAATGGAAGATGATAAAACGGTAATTATAATAATTTCAGTGATGATGGTGATCATTAATAATGAAAATAGTCGAGAGAAAAAAGTAAATTAACGACGATCAATAAATTTCTATAATCATTTTTTACGTCGGAGAAAAAAAAATATATTCGAGATATGAATACAGCTGGATGAAAAATTAATCGCAAAAACCATCAGAGTGATAAATCGAGCTCAATTCAGTTTGAAAAAAAAAAATTGTATGCAGCAATAGAACATATTTTATGGTAGAGACGTATCGATCATTATCATAGGCACACCGCGCGTATGCACTCTCGCTTTCTCCGGGTCTGTCAACCCAACTCTTTTCCTCGCCCCATTATCTGAATTTTCTTTTTTTTTTCCTCCTTTCTCTCTTTCTCTGCATCCACAGCCGCAACAGGTGCAAGCCTCTCTCTCCGTTTGTCCTCACTCGATCGAGGTACCGCGATGCGATAGGACAGAATTTCCCCACGTGTGTTTATTTATTTAATTTATCAATTGACAACAAATATTTATTTGGCTTTGACTCATTATTTTTTTGCGAAAAAATCTACCTCGGTTGCATTAATGTTTTTTTAAATTAATTTTACTCTGTTGAGATACATTATCTCAATGGAATTCATTTATTCTGCGAAAAACAAAGAAAAGAAATTTAATTTGATTTAAAAAAAAAAAAAAATTTTATGTTAATTGATAAAAACTCATCGATGTTGGCCGATAAATATGTTTCACCGATAAATATGCAATCGAGCCATTTCGCTGGACATACACGCGCTTCAAACACTTTTTTTTTTACGCTCTCTCTCACGATATAGTACGCGTCGTTTGTGCTGGGATAATAAAATGTAATATCAAAGGACACTCGTCCGTGATGGGATTGCAAAACCCCTCGAGCAATGAATCGATAATACCCTTTCGCCCTTTTTTACCCTCGTTTTCTATTTACATATTTTTTTGCACCCATTCTTTTTTTTTTTGCGTATAAAAACGTATTCGTATACATAAATGCATACTCATAAAATGTGATAATCCCCAATCAATATCTTTTAGCTCTATCGTGATATTCATAAACCATGTGAATTTTAATTAAATTTCATCCGATGGAAATTGTTAATTTTAATTTTCGGGAAAGTAAACATATTTTTGACGTTTTGAAATGTAATTTTCGACTTTCAAGAAGAATGTCCAGCAAGTTTCGTGATCAGGGGAAAAAAATCACCTCGATTCAGGGTCCTGAATGAAATTTCAAAAATCCAAAATGTTTTTCGAATTTTTGCGAAATATGAACGGGCTAACTGAGTCGTTACAATTTTTCTCGTATACCTACCTATATTTTATATTTGAATTCTGTAACGAATTTATTCAATCATTATTTTGTTTATATTGCTAAGGTTATAAAAAAAAATTATATTCATCTTTCTGTATTTCGTAGCTTATCTAAACACATACTTAAAATTATATCTGCATTCCAAGATTTCGGGCTAAGACAATAGCCTTTTGTTATCCCCCCCCCCCTCCCCTCCTCCATTTTTCCGTAGCGAGAAATTAGCGTTTGAGCAACACCACAAGATTCTTTTCACTCTCCAGAGATGCACAGGAACCGGCGCATTAATGAGCCAATAAAGTGACTCGCGTTTCTCTGCCAATTTTCCATCAGTCTTACCTCTTTACTCAGCCTTATCTCTTTGTTCTGCATTCCTTAACCCAATTTTGTTGAATAGGAAACGAATTGAATTAAAAAAAAAAAAAACAAGAACTATTTGGTCTCCACGTTTTAAGGTGAACGTCCGGCTATTGGAACGTTTACCTTACATCTTCAAATATTTTTACTCTCTTAAAAAAATAATCTATTCAATCTAATACATATTCATTTTATATGTCTCGACGTATATATTGCCTTACGAGACAAAATATCATGTACGATTGAAAGTAGAAATCAAGCTCTTTTGCAAATGTCAAAACGCACCGGCATTTTCTTTTAGTTGCTACAATACCAACGTATCTATACCAGACTTATGATCAACGTTGGTCGTATATATAAATGTATACATGTATAGGAGCGTTGTTGAGCGTTCAAGGGCAGCCTGCGGAACGACCTGTTGCGTGCAATTTTTACGTGTACTCGCTTTACTCGTTCGTACACTCCCCCTCTCTGCCCTGTTTTCAGGTGCATCGCGTTGTGCACCGGTCAGAACGCAACGCGACGCATCGTTCGAATCCCTACATTTTCTCTATCGCCAACCCCAGCCCCCCTTTCTCACACTTCCCATGAATACTCTCCAAAATTATCGGGGAAAAAGTACAAAATTGAAAAAAAAATTAATTCTCGAGCATGAATTTTTAATTTACAACGTATGCGTTTTTTTTAAATTGATTTATGAACAAAAATATTGCATTTTGTGAAGGATAGACAGAAATTTCGATCTGACAAAATATCTTTAGAGCTTTTTTATTTATTACTTTGAACAAAAACTATTTAACTTGAGACATAAGATGGTAATTTTGAGGAATGCAAAGCTGATTAATCTTCTGGTCAATTTATGTAATAAAATAAAATGTATTTACGCAATATTGTGTGGGCAAACATAACTTGTGTAATATTCATCTAGGGAGTCACAAAGCTTTGAAGTGTCCAAAAACGAAAGTGCAAATAACGAATTAATGAAGAAGGTTTTTTTTGTCGTGTCTGTCCGTTATACGGGATAATCGGTAAGATATAATGAAAACGGATTAAGGAGGTACGACTAGTATGAAGAATCCAACTGACGGACTTGAATTTTTTATGTTTTTGCCGAATACTTTATGCGCCTATTGCCAAAATTTGAGCTATATTGACCGTTTAGTTTATTCGTAATAAAATTGCAAAGTCGAGCAGTTTGAGTTACTAAAGCACGTCGTCTTATGGAGACGGTTAACCGGAAGTGCTGTGATCACGGTTTTGCTGCTCACGTATCCAACTACACCCGTTGAAAAACTGAAACTTGATAGATTAGATATAATAGATATTGTAAAAAATTGAAAAATTACTCTTCACCGTGTAGTTCTGGCACTACATCATAAAAAAGTTTCAATTTCCGGTTGTAAATGGTCAGAACGATCAAATAGCACCCACAGACTTAGCAACGTCGCGAGTAACAGCTGATGGGTTTCGGCGAACATAACCTAGCTTTGTTTTGATATTAGCAACGAAGATAGAGTCATTTTCGTTGGTCACGTATACCAACTTATCGCATCGCGAATGCGACGTTGCCAAGTGTTTACTTCAAATTTCATCATGTTATTTATGGAGTTTTATTATTTATCACGTATCATTTATATGTATAATTATCATTCTACCGATCGTATTAATTCCACTGAGGTAATTCAAGTCTATTTTAATAGGTTTTCGGCTGATTTTTTAAAATGTTTTTTAGTCCGTTTTTGTGGTAGACATGTCATTATTATTATGATGGAGACTACTATCGAGTCGTTGACAATCTAATTTTTCAGTTTTTATTAGTTCATGCGCAATAAATTAATCATTTACCACAAAATTTTTCACATTATAATCGATAATATGAATAATCAACGCAAATAAACATAAATCAGAAGAACTGTGGGTAAAATAAATTTAGACTTTTTTTTTACTCCAAAGAACTAGTCGTACCTCCTTAAACGAGGAGACCGCGTCGAGTGAATCCCTCTCCCTCTTGGTGTGTGTGTGTGTGTGAACGCGAAAGCTGCGATGGTGTTGCAGCCAACAGCTGCAGCTGTTGTGGGTCACATATGGTCGCGGAATATCCACCGAAGAGCTTCCGAGCTTTGTGTGCAATTTGTTATTCAACTGCTCGGACTGGACCGCGTACAGTAATTACAATATCGAAAATTTTACGAGCATCAAAATTTAATTGCAATTATAACACGCAAAGGAAATTAATTGATCACCGGAACGACACATATGAATATCGATTTGCTTGATTTTCCAACACGATGCTTGTAATTTATCCAAAAAATGAAGTATTTTCTAATCAATTGATTGAAAATATTTTCATTTTCGTAAACTCGTCGATTTTTTTGGTCAATTGTGCGATGATTTATCGTTGGTAATAATTATTCTCTAGTATTTAATTGCCAATGCAACGCGTGAGCCCAGTCGATTGCACAATTTTCATGAAAAAAAAAAGAAATACATTTTACGATGCAAAAAGGAAAAATTTTGCATAAAGAATTTATCGAAATTTCCATACATCTTGTTGCACAAATCATACGTAAATTTGCACGTGCAACCGCGATGGACTACGAATATGCGTTTTTATGCGCAAACTCGTATAATAATCTTACACGCATATTTTCATCGATGCATTAAACGTGCATACGGACGATCGTGTATGTGAGTCAGGTGATCATTTTAATCCTCCCATATATAGATTGAAATGACGAAGTGAAAACTTTCGTACCAGCGCAGATGCCCGTGAATCGGTTATCCAGGTGTTATATATACTTGCAATCATGAATATACCTCTTTCGACTCAATTTTTTTTTAATTTACGTAATTCCACTCGTCGATTCATGTCTGCATGTGTATGTGTGTGGCTTTTTTTTTTTTAATGAAAATTCATGAAACATTAATTATTCCAGTCGGTTTTATATTTGTTTTTTTTTTTTTTTTTTTTTTTTTTTTGTAAAAAAAATATATAATTACGAAACGGAAAATGTTGGACTCTGATTCTCACAACGTTTTATCGGAGCCTTCTTATCCAATTGCACTAAAAAAAAATCGATCCATACTACCGGGATAACATATTGTCCGTGCATAGACGTGAATAATGAGAATATAATTTATGCATATATACACATGCGCGTCATTAATTTTAATTATACGCGTACAATGTGACAATTGCATAAGATTATTATAAAATTGTCCTAATATTACGTATTTATACTTGAAAATAATTCTCGATTCAATCGACAGAGCAATTTTTGTCTTTTTTCGAAAAAGTTTCACGACTTAAATTATTGCAACTCGACTGGCAAACGGTTTAATCGTTCAATAGTTTGCCTTGGCGATTAATTGTTTGAACAAGTACAAAGTATAAATGTCGAGTCTTTCATTAGCTCGTCTTTTGAATTATGAAAAATTGGACTCGATCAATTTGTTAACATTAAAATATGCAATCTTCTTAGTCGCAGTTTCAAACCAAAAGTAGTATACAAAAAAAATGCACTTATTTGAATGCATTTTAGATTTCGTTTCCTTTGTTTTTTTCTTCGCAATCAATGATCTGCGATAAAAGTGTCAATCCAATAATTCAATTCGACGTTGACGAGTGCAAAGGGAAAAATCATTGGCACGATCGTCTCCCTTTTTCTTTCTAATTCTTTCGCGAGATAGAAATTCAAAGATTTTTTCATATATATACGAGTCCGCGTTCCGCAGTTTATAGTAGACTCTTTCGTTACGGAACAAAAGAGAGCGAGAGTCCGCGGGATCCGTAAGGAGCAAGCTCGAAGATGTTGAGCCTGTTGGGCGCAGCGTGTGCGAGATCGGTTATCCAGATCCCAGGGCTGCCTCTCGGTTCTATCCGGTTTGGCAAGTGTGCGCGCCACACAGAGTTGAAGCTGGTGAGAGAGAGCGCGCGGTTCTCGCGGACTTAGGGCGAACGCGAACTTCTTGGCAAAGCAGCGCGCGCGCGCGGGGCGTTGAATCGCGTTTATATCGCGTCGAGAGAACGGAAAGAGCGCAATGGCCCAAGGAGTATATAAGCACCGCCGGAGAATACTCCATATAACGATCCTCTTGTATATATGTTGGTCAATCATCAAGATTGATTTTGCCATTAAATTACCAATTTTTATCTCCGATCAAACCGAGAGATTCCTGAACCAATCAAATTTCAAGAATGACCATCTCCATTGTGCCCAGAAATTAATTATTTGAAGCGTCAAAAATTAAATTTGCAATAACGATTCAGAGACTCCTATAATTGGAGAAAGAATTTCAGATATCGATGCGCGCCTCTCGTTTATTATCTCTTATCATTATTCTTTGCGCTCTCTTTCCACTTTGTCTTTCTCTTTTCTCCGCTAATAATCCCCGCTCTGCTGCTCCCAACACACACTTGTCCGATTGTTATGTATCGTCATTGGCTTTCGGCACGTTTCACTGGGGCACTTCAACTTCTCTTTCAACTTCACCTTTTCGTGCTCGTATACTCCTCTAGCTGGTCGATGTGATTCTTCACTTTGGCTGACGCGTCAACATTCGTCAGCGCAATGAATAAAAAAGAAAGGGTCAAACCCTCAACGGTGTATTTTACATCGTGAAGGACCTTTAACCTTTTCACTTTTCAATGGTTAGGAATTAATTGGCCTCAGGTAAGTAAAGAAATTGTCCTCGTGCTTCGGAGAGATAAAAGTGGTTTTGTTTTTTTTTGTTAGACTTCTCATTTGAATTTGAGAGAAGTTATTGTTAACGTACTCACTGATCAAATTAATTGATCCAACATGTTTAGTACATCGATCGTGTTAATATCATTTATATTTTATTGAACCTTCGAGTAAATAGTTGGATGAACTATTAGAAAAAGTGTTCCTCGATGATCGAATGAATTGAAAAGAAACACGAGTCGAACTTTTGTAACGAACAAAAAGCTTCCCCTTCGATCGCTGTGTGTTAATTCCTGAAACGGCCTTATCGGGCTTCCAAGTTGGCTATGCCAGTAGATACCGATGCGGTTTATAAAGAAATTTCACCCCCCCTTATAATCCACCAGTGCATTGCCAGTTATATGCCGAGAATATCGAGCGCCTCTCTCTCTGGAGCCCTGATGGTAAAACGACCGGCTGTCACAAGGGACAACGGTCCAACGACCCACACACCGCGACTGTGGGTTCTTTGTCCGTTTTAACACCTGTCCCTCCTCCGGAGGGTGGAAGGTTCGTCTTGTATCCCACTTTTTTTCCCTCTTCTCTGTCGCTCTCTCTCTCTCTCTCTCTCTCCCTTTCTCCCGTGTCCGAGAGATCGAACGACGAGGGGGTTGCGTGTTCCCTGCCGTACCGTGAACTGCTCACGGAGTATGATTAAGGTGAACATCGACCGGAAGTATCTCCGGTGCGTTGCCCTCTTGTATCGCTTTTGCCCAAGCTCCTCTGCTGTTGATACACTTATTCTGCCTGAAGCCACACAGAGTATATTTTTTCTCATCGGTTTCAATGTTCTTGTGACCAGTTTTGTACAACAAAAAAAAGAACACACGCACCAGGTTCCTTTTCGACTTGAGATCGATCCCCTAACATTAAATCATTCGTTTTCATTATTGACCGAATGACAAAAGTTGGGTTGACGACTTTCCAGTTGGGAAAAAAAAGAGGCTGATGGATTTGACTGGATTTACTTGACAAATATGGTCTTTGATTCGGGCCCCAATTTGGTTTAAGGGGGGGGGGGGGGGTAGGGTTTTGAGGGTTCAAAAAAAGTGATTTTTTTTTTATTGCATATTATGAAAGTATAGTAACTCAAGAATGTTGTCTGTTAATAGGAAGTCAATGATTCTATGTGAGTAAAATAAAAAATAAATAGCTTACTAAGTTTTATCAGGGTCTTTTCGCTACGAAAAACTTTAAACGCGTTTTTCTCAAATCGATGTTTTTTGAGTCGGTGCACTCTGTATCTCAAAATCTATTCAACCGATCGTTCTCAAATTTTTTACAGTATTTCCTTACATAATTTATGAGGTAACCCTGTTGAGATTTTTTCGTTTTTGATTTTATTTTTTTTATTATTAACAACAATAGTCATGAATTTAGGCCAAAAATCGGTATTTTCACTTTCAAGTCTTGTAAAAAGTTCAAAAATTAAAAAAAAAAATGGAAAAACTCGACAGAGATACCTAGAGGGACATAAAAATTAAAGGAAAAACTTTGGTTATTTCATTTCAAATGATCCAGTGCTGAGGTATGACGTGCACCGCAAAATGTATTTTTTCTGAGGCGCCTGCGAAGAATTGCTGCCATTCGGTCAATTTTCAATATTTTTCAACCAATATTTCACAGAATATAGTTCAATTACTACTCTTTAATGTACAATAATCAGAAATAAATTTACTTTCACCGTACGCCCAAAAAAAAATCTGTAAAAACCTGTTTTTTTCTGCCTTCAAAACCCTACCCCCCCCTTAAAGTGATTTCAGTTGATATTGCAGCTCCGTAGGTCATTCGATAATTCCTTTGTGACGCATGACACAAATTTCCCACATGGAAATTTTCTCTCTCGTGTGAAAGTGAACTGATGCGTAACTGAAACTTGTTTGCTTCCGAGTTGGATCGTTGTTACGGCGACAATCGATTAATAATCAACCGATATGGTTAGACGGAAATAAGTCAATTAATTAAGGGAGAAACTATATTAGTCAGTGCGGGGGGCGGGTGAGCAGAGGCTAGCGCAGTCGTCGTTTGTTCGCTCGTTCGTGCCGATATAGGCATTTCTACTCTCTCTCTCTCTCTTCCTCCTTTTAGCTGATCATTCCTCCTCCTCTACCGATCCTAAACTCTCGCACAATCTACACATTGCACGAGGACATTATCGCGAAGTGGTCGAAAAGTGCACCATGCAATTGGTCGCGTGCGGTATATCAACCAACCTCTCTTCTTGCTCACTCATCCCTCGAGTTTCTAAACTAGTTTTAGTGTTGCATGGGCGCGACGATTCTGAGCACAAACGTACGTGAGAAGACTCACTGCTATTCTTGTGAACGAGCTAACCGACTCAATCGGCACTTTCCGCGCAGAGACGATCCTCAATTCGGCAATCCATGTTGCCCATTTACACTCGCCCTCGTTATCTCCTTTCTCCTATCTCTAATATCTTATCACTTTGCTCCATGGCATTGCCCTCTGTTTGATCATTGTCATCCCCGTTTTCCTCAACGATGCCGAAATGCGAATAAGTTGATAAATAGACAAACTTGGACCACAAAAAGTTCATCACATCGTTTGGATTAAAGTGCGATTAATCTTTGTATCGAAACCTGAGAAATTTTTTGATAATTTCTGATCTAGCTAATTATATAAGAGGATCACGAGAAAAACTCGCGTGTACCCTCTGGAACATTATCATTAATTTCGCGAAATATTCGTACGACGCGTTGGCCAAGCAGGTGCGCTCGTTCTTCTTTTTGTTACACAGGTGATTTTGCCGAGCGCACCTGCTACGGTTTTGCCGATACGAAAATCCCCTCCGAGGTATCTCCGCACTTTTGTGCTTCGATATATCGCCCATTTTTTTTTTTTTGCTCTCCTGATTTGTTTTTCCCGACTCTCTGAAAGATTATTCGGCGGATTGACGGATTCAGATCGAAACTGCATTTCCGGTTAAATTAAATTTTAAAAAAAGATGAAGTCTGATTGAATTCTTTTTGATCGATCGATCCCCTTTCGATTTTGTCGCCAGGGCGGTGACGGATCCTAGGGACGGAAGGCGAGTCGCTCTGAAGAAACTGCCGAACGTATTTCAGAGCCTCGTGAGCAGTAAAAGGGTATTCAGGGAGCTCAAGATGCTTTGCTTCTTCAAACACGAGAACGTGAGTACATTAGCCAGCGCAAAACTCACCACGAAACTCGGTATTACATAAATATATATATATATACATACATACATGCACACAAGTCCATATATGAACGACCGATCCTTCCCACTTTCGCAATCAGCAAAATTGCTTCGCAGCTGGGCGATAACTCGCTCCGCCATTACACGGATATGATTACCGAGAGAGCTCTGATGAGAATCATGCGTTATTTGTGTCCTAATCATGATATTTTTTTTTTTTTTTTTTTTTTTTTTTTTTTTTTTCGGACTCATCGCAGGTATTATCGGCTCTTGACATACTGCAACCGCCGCATCTAGACTTCTTCCAGGAAATGTATCCTTTTCAAATTTTTTTTACTCCAATGACTCTCGTTTTTACATTTTGTTTTCTTTATTTTTTTTTTTTTTACAATTTATTTTTTTATTCATTGCAATATTTATATCCGGTAGAAATTGAACAAAGGAAAAATCGATTTGCAAAATCCCATTGAACTGCGAAGATCCAACTGTCCCGTGAAGAGTGCGAGTGTAGAAAAAAAAAAAAAGTGGTAAATCGGAATGTACGACAGATCGATCGAAATAGTTCAAGGTCACGCGATTATGTCGTAAAAATTTGTGCGTAGATTTTGAGAAAAATCATATTTAGCGTGAAAAATCATATTTTGGTGATCCTCGATGTTTTCTTTGCCCCAAAATGAAGGACTATACCATGAAATTTCAGGAAAAAAAATGGGGGGCGGTGGATTTTGGTAAAAACGTAAAGAACAAAAGTGTCTGGACCCCCTTTCCCCTGCCCTTCGGGCATTATTATTCCCCCCCCCCCCCCCTTGATATTTCGCAGTTGATAGCTGCTGAAGAGAACAGATATGATAGCCGAAGGACTAAACGTCCGGCGGGAACAGACGTGAACCAACAGAGCATTACGAGCAACCACCGGCATACTCATAGCACAGCCAGTATCGATCCGCGACCTCCCTCTCCCCCCTTCCCCCCCTGTACCAACCGCGACCCATCGTGGGAAACTCGAGATTCTCACACGCATACACACCGGCACACACACACACAAAAAAAAAGCTCCCTCATTCGAAAAATCTCTCCCTGAAAATTTCAATCGATGACCATTTTTTTTTAAATTTGATTATTTGGAAAATATTGAGTATCGATTAAAAAAAAAAATCCAACTATACTCTCAATCGGAGCTGGGCAGTACTTCGAGTACCCGGTAATTGCAATGTACTGGAAGTACAGTACTTGAAGTAAAAAGTACTTTAAAAGTACTTCGAGCATTGCACTTGAATCTCCAAGTACTCGGCCTGTACTTGAAGTATTTGTGCTTAAATGTTCAAATACTTTCCTGTACTTCAAGTACTTTCCTGTACTTCAAGTACTTTCCTGTACTTCAAGTACTTTCCTGTACTTCGAGTACTTTCCTGTATTTCAAGTACTTTCCAGTGCTTCGAGTACTTTCCAGTGCTTCGAGTACTTTCCAGTGCTTCGAGTACGTTCCTGTGCTTCGAGTACTTTCCTGTGCTTCGAGTACGTTCCTGTGCTTCAAGTACTTTCCTGTACTTCAAGTACTTTCCTGTACTTCGAGTACTTTCCTGTACTTCGAGTACTTTCCTGTACTTCGAGTACTTTCCTATACTTCGAGTACTTTCCTGTACTTCAAGTACTTTCCTGTGCTTCGAGTACTTTCCTGTACTTCAAGTACTTTACTGTACTTCGAGTACTTTCCCGTGCTTCGAGTACTTTCCTGTACTTCGAGTACTTTCCTGTACTTCGAGTACTTTCCAGTGCTTCGAGTACTTTCCTGCGCTTCGAGTACTTTCCTGTACTTCAAGTACTTTCCTGTACTTAGAGTACTTTCCTGTACTTCGAGTACTTTCCTGTACTTCGAGTACTTTCCTGTACTTCGAGTACTTTCCTGTACTTCGAGTACTTTCCTGTACTTCAAGTACTTTCCTGTACTTCTAGTACTTTCCTGTACTTCGAGTACTTTCCTGTACTTCAAGTACTTTCCAGTGCTTCGAGTACTTTCCAGTGCTTCGAGTACTTTCCTGTGCTTCGAGTACTTTCCTGTGCTTCAAGTACTTTACTATACTTCAAGTACTTTCCTGTACTTCAAGTACTTTCCTGTACTTCAAGTACTTTTTCAAGTACCAAGTATGAAGTACTTTTGAATGCGTCTTGCCAATGGTCGCATGTTTAACGCCTTTGAATATACAATTGAGGAAGTTTCTGCGCCATCTTTTGGTTAAGATTGCAGGGAATGAACCTTCGAAAGCTCAAGCTACGGTAGTTAAGGTGTCATTGTCAATTCATGGCTCCGTTTTTAACAATCCGTGTATTATAGTCTTTATTTTTTCTTTTTCAAATCTGAAGCTCGATAAATCTTGATTACAATCGTTAATGCTATTTATTTAAATTATTTCTAATTCTTCGTTTTGTTATTTCCGTTCCAATCTGCCTAGCTTCGGTGAATTGCACAATTTGAAAATATGTTTTGATGCAAAAAGTACTCGAATCAAAATCAAATGAGTTTAGTGAGTAACGTAAGAAATCAAATATAAGTACTGAAACTTACGAAATGTATACCTGAAAACTTGTAAAGTATTTGATACCTCAAGTACTTCAAATATTTAGTACTTCAAGTATTTACGGTACTTGGTACTTGAAATACATGAGTAGCTCAGGTACCCGGTACTTGCGATGTACAGTACTCAAAGTACAAAGTACTTTTAAAGTATTTCAAGTATTGTACTTAAATTTCCGAGTACTCTGACGGTACTTCAAGTATTTGCACTTAAATTTTCAAGTACTTTCCTGTACTTCAAGTACTTTTTCAAGTACCAAGTACGAAGTACTTCTGAATGCGTCTTGCCAATGGTCGCACGTTTAACGCCTTTGAATATACAATTGAGGAACGTTCAGCGCCATTTTTTGGTTAAGATCGCAAAGAATGACCGTTCAAAGGCTCAAGCTACGGTAGTTACGGTGTCATTGTCAATTCATGGCTCCGTTTTTAACAATCCGTGCATTATAGTCTTTTTTTTCTTTTTCAAACCTGAAGCTCAATAAATTCTAATTGCAATCGTCAATGCTATTTATTTAAATTATTTCGAATTCTTCGTTTTGGTATTTCCGTTCCAATTTTCCCAACCCAAGTAAATTGCACAATGTGAAAATGTTTTGATGCAAAAAGTACTCGAATCAAAATCATATATATTTTTATATTTTTATATTTTTATATTTTTATACTTTATAGAGTACGTGAGAAATCAAATATAAGTACTGGCAATACACGAGTACCTCAAGTACTCGCAATACTTTGTACTTTGTACTTGAAGTACTTTCAAGTACTTTGCCCAGATGTGCTCTCGATCAATTTCGATCATTCCATTACTCCGACAATTTTTTTTCAATCTACATCCATTGCGGTCTTTCTTACAGACTTTTTTTTTTTGTAATCGAGCACAAGAAGGTTTATCTTTTTTTTTTAGTCGAAATTCGAAAAAATTGATTTTCAATTAGTCGAATAATTAATTTTCTCGATTAATTCGTCTCTGAGGATTCGTCATTTCTCTTTTGAAAATTTTGATATGTTTATTTAATTCGAAAAAAAAAAACTATATTTGTTGCCAATTCTCGTTTTCTCGTGCTTCTCGTAGGAGTGGAAAAATTCTCCGAGCCTCTGAATCTTTCTTTTCTTTTCTCTCTCTCTCTCTCTCTCTCTTTTCCGGTCTGACATCCTCTGCTTGTGCGTTATTCCTCGCTGCTCCAGTCCAATCGCCATGCAAAGCTTTTCGCGTTCGCCCATATCGCGCAACATGGAAACTGGAAACCTCGATGATACGGGCTAAGAAAGAAATCTCTCTCTCTCTCCTTTGTATCGGTACTCTTTTACAGCACGCCAGTTTGATATTTCCCTTTCAGGCCAGCCTGAAAGTTTATACCTTTTCTCCCCCATCGCTACCTCTCGGGCTTCTCGCGTCGCGTAGTAATTTTCTCCTTCACGTCCGGATATCGATTCCCGCTGTATGATCGCGATTTAATTTTTTTTTTTCTTCTTCTTCTTCCTGTCGTCCACCCCGAATAAGTTGCGATAAATCGTCGCCAGGATGGAAAAAAAATCGAATAATAATTTTATATATTTTATGATTTTTCTTCTCCTCGAAACGAGCAATCAATGAATAATTATCGTCCAATCGAATCAAAGGCTCGCTGAAATTCAAAATTTTGCTTATTTTTTTTTTAATTCATTGTCGTTGTCGATTAAATTTTCACAATTTATCCACGATTCATTCGTATCTCAAAAATGATAATGAATATGCAAAAAAAAAAAATTTGTATCATCTCGCAATTTTTTTTTCGAGTTCATTGCTCTTTATTTTCGTCATTATTTCTCATTATCAATGTTCATCATTAATATCGTTCGATCAAAGGGTTGCCCTTTAAATTTCTTTTTTTTCCATTCCCGCTATCGACGTAATTCTTTTTTTTTTTTATTTTTTTTTTTTCAACACTCAGTTGCCATTGAATTTAAATTAAAAAAAAAATAGATCCTTGGCTCTCTGAGGACGATATCTGCGGACGAGGCCAATGAAACCAGTCGCCCTCCCCGTCCTCGAGTTCTGGTGTGTGTGTGTGTGTCGGGCTTCGCAGGCTCTCTCCGCGCCAGGATATCTCTCGTGTATTATCCGAACGCTCGTGCCGCGGCACAACCTCAATGCCCGCATTCCTACGAACTCGCGTTTGACCTCGTTCCTCTCCGCGAGCATTATCAACGGTTTTTTTTTTTTTTTCTTTTTTTTTTCGGACACCCGCTCCCTCGATGTTAAATCTCCCGCCATCTGACTCTTGTCTTTTCGCTCTTTGCACTTTTCCCCTCCTCTCGCGTCCTCACTCCCTGCCATTCGTCAATGTTTCATCGTTATACATTTAATTTGTATGAAAAATACCAGTGCCATTTAGCGAATCGTTTAATTTTCTTCGTGGCATTTCTTCATTCTTTTTTTTTTTTTTAATACTCCAATTTGCTCGTCGTTCGTTCCAACTCCGTGAAATTTTGTTTGGCCGGTAATTTTTAATGAAACTTTTCGAGTATCGGAGAAATTTGGAAAAGAAAAATTCTTCCCCAAACATTTTTGGAGCGAAAACGTTTTTTTTTTTTTTTTAATACTCCAATTTGCTCGTCGTTCATTCCAACTCCGTGAAATTTTGTTTAGCCGGTAATTTTTAATGAAACTTTTCGAGTATCGGAGAAATTTGGAAAAGAAAAATTCTTCCTCAAAAATTTTTGGCGCGAAAACGTTTGTTTTTTTTTTTAATGCTCCAATTTGCTCGTCGTTCATTCCAACTCCGTGAAATTTTGTTTAGCCGGTAATTTTTAATGAAACTTTTCGAGTATCGGAGAAATTTGGAAAAGAAAAATTCTTCCCCAAACATTTTTGGAGCGAAAACGTTTTTTTTTTTTTTTTAATGCTCCAATTTGTTCGTCGTTCATTCCAACTCCGTGAAATTTTGTTTAGCCGGTAATTTTTAATGAAACTTTTCGAGTATCGGAGAAATTTGGAAAAGAAAAATTCTTCCCCAAACATTTTTGGAGCGAAAACGTTTTTTTTTTTTTTTTTAATGCTCCAATTTGCTCGTCGTTCATTCCAACTCTGTGAAATTTTGCTTGGCCGGTAATTTTTAATGAAACTTTTCGAGTATCGGAGAAATTTGTAAAAAAAAATTCTTCCCCAAACATTTTTGGAGCGAAAACGTTTTTTTTTTTTTTTTTTAATACTCCAATTTGCTCGTCGTTCATTCCAACTCCGTGAAATTTTGTTTAGCCGGTAATTTTTAATGAAACTTTTCGAGTATCGGAGAAATTTGGAAAAGAAAAATTCTTCCCCAAACATTTTTGGAGCGAAAATGTTTGTTTTTTTTTTTTAATACTCCAATTTGCTCGTCGTTCATTCCAACTCTGTGAAATTTTGCTTGGCCGGTAATTTTTAATGAAACTTTTCGAGTATCGGAGAAATTTGGAAAAGAAAAATTCTTCCCCAATCATTTTTGGAGCGAAAACGTTTGTTTTTCTTTCTTCGATTTTCACGGACGGTGAATCAATTTCAGGATCGTTTTAATTGATAATTTTGATTTTATTATCACTTGATACAAAAATAACGATCCGTGCAATTATGAATAATTATTTTCATATATTTATCGATCGATTTGTTATTTATTATCGCGATAATTATTAATTATCAGAACGATATAATATGATAGTCTCGATCGAAAAAAATAGTTTTTTATATCGATTAATTTCATTTTATAATTATCATCGTCATGCTAACGATATTATAATTGCGATAAATTGCAATCATCGCGTATGCTATTCCTCAATTTTCATCTTTGTCCTTTTCGCTGTCTCTCTCTCTCTCTCTCTCTCTCTCTCTCTCTCTCTCTCTCTCTCTCTCTCTCTCTCTCTCTCTCTCTCTCTCTCTCTCTCTCTCTCTCTCTCTCTCTCTCTCTCTCTCCCTCTCTCTCTCTCTCTCTCTCTCTCTCGTTTACGTCTGTCGATCGAACCGATGGAACTTATCGCGTACATGTAATTGCCACTTTTGCCATTCGTTGGTCTCCTTAACCCGCAATCGATGCACAGATACGTGATAACGGAGCTGTTGCAGAGCGATCTTCACAAGATAATCGTAAGTCCGCAGCATCTCAGTCCGGACCACATCAAGGTCTTCCTCTACCAGATCCTCAGGGGTGAGTAAACTCGAAAGATACATTTTTTAAACTATATATTTCCTTTCTAATAAAAAAAAATAATAATAATAATAATAATAATAATAATAATAATATTAATAATAAAATATTGCTGTCAGTGTAAGTGCACTTTTTTTCCCTGGCAAGATCGTTTCGACGATTTTTACATTTTGTTTTTTTCACGAAAGAAATTAATTCCCACAAAGGATCTCAGCAGATCGACTAGCTCAAAGAAAGAAAAAAAAAATAATAATTTTCGGCATAGTTGATCGAATGAGATGAAATTAGGGAAAATTGTTGCTCAGATAGGACACGAATAAAGCCATGGGGCATCGAACAATCGGTGCAGCTACAGAGTTAGATATAGAAGCGGTGAAAGCGTGAAAGAAAAAAAGAGAGAGAGAGAGAGAGAGAGAGAGAGAGAAAAATTGAAGCCCCGGTTTGTTGCAAGACCGAGCAGGGAGAGAACCAAAACCAGTCCTGTAGCTGCCCATCCATGACCCCCGGACCCCGTCATCCGGTCTATCCGCCGCGGTTGCCCCCTTGTCTCCTCCGCGACTCGTCCTCTCGAATCGTTCTCGCTTTACCAGCTTCTGCGGGCCTCCTCGTCTCGCTGAAAGCCGCACGGATATATCGTCCGATATACTTCCCCCAATCTCGCTCTCGCAATTCCATTGTCCTCGCGCTTCGTTATATTATTATACCCACTCTGTCGCGAGGATCGAGTCCAATTCGCGCGAACTTTAAATTTTCACGAATCATAATTGTCGCGTTCGCTTCCTGTGTCCAAAATTTCAAAAAAAAAAAAATCGTCATTTTCATTCGAAAATATGTTATGGAATGAAAAATGAGTTGAATAAATTTTTGGATTTTTTTTTTTTTTTTCAATTTATTTCAAGGTGTCCTTGTCATTTTAAGGTTTTCGTTCTTTTTTTTTTTTTTCTCAATAATACTAAATCAAGAATCCGCGAATATCCAATTTTTTAATTTTATTTTCCTCTCTTTGAAATTTGTACAATCCAGGGTGGATTTTGTTTGTTTTTTTTTTTAAGCTCAAAATTTCACGAAATCCGAAAATAAATTTCGACGAAAATAAATCACGTTCGATGGAAAAATAATATCAGAGAACGTCGTCCGGGTCGAATATGTGCAAGAGATAATATTAGACACGAGGACATGCACAAAGTTTCGGGAGAACTTTTTTTTTTTTTTTTTTTTTTTTTTTTGGGTGTATAATGTATAACAAAGATGAACTTGGTATCGTTCATGGGGAAGGAGGGGGGGAAAATAGATGGAGCTGTTGGGTAAACGTGCGTTGGCAGTCGCACGTGTGCAGCTGAGAATTTACTTGCATTGTGCACACGTGTGAGCTTTTGTCAGTGGCTGGCTATGACGTGTCGTCAGACCGTACAAGAGACACGAGGAAAAGGAATATATGTACGTATGCATGCAACATTGAAGGTGGAATTGAATTGAGTTCGTGTTCATTATGCGCGATCCTTGATGGTGTATTGCATTACGAAACTTTTCAGTCGACTCTCTCGTCCCCCTGTATATAACATTCCACGTAAAGTCAATTGTTACAGTGGTCTTTTTGAATTTTTATTCTTCGTGTGCCGGTGAAAAAAAAAAAAAAAAAAAAAAGATCGTCACGAGTCGAGACAAAGCTTGACCAACGAATGAAACAGTCGTGTGAAAATTATAAAAACACGCAGAACAAAGTAGAGGGAAAAAAAAAAATATTAAATGATCGAGAGATAATTGATTTTTCATTTAATTAAGCCGACAAAAAAATCGCTGTGACTTTTCTCTTTCCCATAAAGCCGAGCTTCAAAATAAGCCTCGATTCATTTTGTGAAACGATGTCTTTTTAAGAAATTTTTTACACGCTCTTCGAAACGGAGTAAAGATTTTCGAAAAAATTCGCAGAGTTCTCGTCAATTTTTTTTTTTGACGTCACAAAAATTGCTTGAAACGATTTTTTATTTGAAAATTTCTAAATTAAGAAATTTCCCGAAAAAAAAAAACGACAAATCGTTTTTATTAGGAATTTCGATCTATGGATATTTATCTCTGAACGAATATTAATTTCATTATTGATTTGTTATTTAATGAGACTATACAAAGTTTACTCAAATATTAATTTCATTGGATCGAAATTAATTTTTCTGACCGATTTATGTCTTTTTAAGAAATTTTTTACATGCTCTTCAAAACGGAGTAAAGATTTTCGAAAAAATTCGTATAGTTCTCGTCAATTTTTTTTTTTTTTTTGACGTCACAAAAATTGCTCGAAGAGTTGTGAATGATTTTTTATTTGAAAATTTCTAAATTAAGAAATTTCCCAAAAAAAAAAAAACGACAAATCGTTTTTATTAGGAATTTCGATCTATGGATATTTATCTCTGAACGAATATTAATTTCATTATTGATTTGTTATTTAATGAGACTATACAAAGTTTACTCAAATATTAATTTCATTGGATCGAAATTAATTTTTCTGACCGATTTATGTCTTTTTAAGAAATTTTTTACATGCTCTTCAAAACGGAGTAAAGATTTTCGAAAAAATTCGTATAGTTCTCGTCAATTTTTTTTTTTTTTTTGACGTCACAAAAATTGCTTGAAGAGTTGTGAATGATTTTTTATTTGAAAATTTCTAAATTAAGAAATTTCCCCGAAAAAAAAAACGACAAATCGTTTTTATTAGGAATTTCGATCTATGGATATTTATCTCTGAACGAATATTAATTTCATTATTGATTTGTTATTTAATGAGACTATACAAAGTTTACTCAAATATTAATTTCATTGGATCGAAATTAATTTTTCTGACCGATTTATGTCTTTTTAAGAAATTTTTTACATGCTCTTCAAAACGGAGTAAAGATTTTCGAAAAAATTCGTATAGTTCTCGTCAATTTTTTTTTTTTTTTTTGACGTCACAAAAATTGCTCGAAGAGTTGTGAATGATTTTTTATTTGAAAATTTCTAAATTAAGAAATTTCCCCGAAAAAAAAAACGACAAATCGTTTTTATTAGGAATTTCGATCTATGGATATTTATCTCTGAACGAATATTAATTTCATTATTGATTTGTTATTTAATGAGACTATACAAAGTTTACTCAAATATTATTTTCATTGGATCGAAATTAATTTTTCTGACCGATTTGCTGATTTTTTTAAAATTTTATTCACCGAAATTTATCGTACGAGAATACTATGCGGATGTGATGCAAAATGTATGTATATGAGGACCACCGAATCGTTCGGGCACGTATCATTGATAAGACGAGAGAGTCGCTATCGGTTTGCCATGTAGTTGAAGAGCCTCGCGTTTGTTTCGTCGTGATAACGATAAAAATCATTTCCGTCCAACGAGCACGCGTGAACTTTCTCGTTGTCCTCCGCTGGACGAATGTAGAAATCGTAGTCCAGTCGTTCCAACCATTTTTTTCCACAGACTTGACGTTGCTTTTGAAAAAGGTTCAGGGCTCTGTGTCCCCCTGCGAGCGTAAATTCAAGTTGGCGGGACGCGAGAGTCGAGCTTGGAAAACACGTTTTATCAAATATCTCGTGAACCGTGCATCGTACGATAAAAATCAGCAGAGACCTTTTTTGTAGATGATGAAATTCTCTACGACTTTTATTCGGAACATTTTTCCGTATAGTACAAACTTTTCTAAACATGCTTATTGCTAAATATAATATTTAACGGTTGATGTAACAGTAAAAATGGCGATGTTTGGAAAAGTTTGCCGCGCTATAAATAAAAAACAATGCACTTTGCAGGAAAAAGTTTCGAATAAGAGTTGTAGAGAATTTTATTATCTACAAAAAAGATCTCTACTATTTTTTTCGTACGATGCAGGATTCGCGAGATATTTGATGAAACGTGTTTTCCAAGATGGCGGCTGAAGCTCGACCCCCCCCTCGCGTTACGCCAACTTGAATTTACACTCAGGAGGCACCCCTAAATCTTTCAGTTCTGTAGAAGATTGCATAATTATAAACGAACTTTTTTGCCTAGAATGGCTTGACTATCGTGCAAAACCTGTCAGTGTACAAACTGGCTTGTACTACTGACAAGGAACGAAACGATGTTATCGAGAAAGTACATGGGGACAAAAATAAAAGGCTCAAAGGAATTCTTATCGTTTCGCCATTCGCGTATTTCTTCTTTCGCGTGTTCTCAAGAAGAAAAGCAAAAAATCATCAAGGCCCACTAACGTTATTGAAAAATTTAATCCGATCAAAAAAACTTGCGTAATTTTCTCATAAAACTTATCGCGCCAAAAAAATCGATAAGAAAGAATTTTTTTTTTAAATAAATAATGCCTACAGATTATTTTCAATTGGATTTGTTTAATTCTTCTTACGATCTCCATTAATTTTTTCGTTTTTTTTGCATCAATCGTAACGAAGCAACGATAATTTGAGTGATACGAGCGAGGAAAGCTCGATAATAAAGGCAATGATGATAGTACAAAGAGAATACGTGAAAAAAAAAAAAAAAAAATTAAGTTGCAAGGGACGAGCTGTGTGTCGTTTGCTCGCCAGAGAAAAGCTACCAGGGGACACGCGGTTATCGGCCGTTGCCAAAAATAAACCTCTCTCTCTCTCTCTCTCTCTCTCCCTTAACCGGAGAGCTTTACAAAGCTCTTTGTTTATGAGCTCAAACGAGCCCCTCATCGTATGCTAATTTTTCTTCTTACGAGCTTACGTATATATATATATATATATATATATATATTTGGCTGGCCCATCGTCGCCGATAAATCAAGAGCCGCAAGGTCGGTTCCGCTTTCGAGGCAAGTGCGGATTTGAGTTTATTGACCTCTCGACGAACGTACAATCTTTGTTGCCAATTCGCGCTCCTCGTGTCGACTCACAGACATAAAAGCTCCAAAAATCGACCATGAATCATAGTAATTTTTTTGAAAAAAATTTATTACACCGAAAGTTAATTATTTTTTTTTTGTTAATTTTTGTAAATTTAATCAATTTTATTCGATCATTTTGACCAATTCGTTTTTTTTTTAAATAATTTTCGCTTATACGCACAATTAATTTTCCCATGACCAATGTAGATTATAAATATATATATATATATATATATATATATATATATATATATATATATGTATATGTATATGTATATATATATATATATATATATATATATATATATATATATATATGTATATGTATATATATCGTTCGAGCTATTTCATTGGCAAACTTTGTCCCCTGTAGCCTAGAATTCTCACCGAAACACACAGGGGTGGGGTCCAACGGTGCACCAACGGATTAGCCAACCTAGTTCACCCTCTTTTAGAAAATATATACAAGGCTTGTTCAACGCCCAACGTTTTTTGTTCGAGGAAAAATTTTCGAGCATGACGTTTTTTCATTCGATAAAGCTGACTTCGAAGAATAAAATAAATTTATAACGTTGCTCATGAAAAAAAAATTCAAGACTCTTTCCTGCGATTTCTTCTTCGAATTCACATTTTGTGATTCGAAGAATTTTTTTGTTTTCTTTTTGCCAGAAATTCTGGGATAAAGAAATCATTTGACTCGACGTGAAATGGCCCATATAAAAAATATACCATTCGGGATTAAAACCCTCCGTTCCTTTTGTCGTGAAGTTCCAGTCTCCGCAGTACCAGGCGAGACTAAGATAATCTCGAATGAATATTACTTCTCGTCGTTTCTACTATCGCTCATGCCCCCCTCCAAAGTTGAATGAGGTGTCTGTCAATGATGGCTTATGGGAATAAATTGAGCTCGTGGCTCAGTCAAAATGGTGGATTCGTGCTGACATTTTGCTCCATTCACAATTCAGTTCATATATTTATTTATTTATTTTTTTTTATTATTGTACTTTTATGGATAGCTTCTCCTGATGTATGAACATTCGATGAAATCGTGGATTGAAAAACATGTTTTTTTAAATCCAACCTTGCGTCTATTAGCAGAATTTAATTGTCGAAATAGTAATTAAAAAAAAAAAAAGGGAAGTGTTCTTATTTTCCAATTACAAATGTCATAAATGAAATTGATCTTGCTAATGTGGAAAGATTCGTTAATTCGATCGATTGTAATTTCGGAGTAAAATCACACGTGACATTTATTTCGAAATTTTCAAGGTCTCAAGTACCTGCACTCGGCGAGGATTCTTCACCGTGACATAAAACCAGGAAATCTTCTGGTCAACAGCAATTGCGTCTTAAAGGTCTAGCATTGCATTATTCGTTTTCTTTTTAAAATTTCAATATTTATGAAAAAAAAAATTAGCTATCTTTCCAAATAATTACACACACGTTTGTTCCATTATTTATTTATTTTTTTTTTTGTTTCCCCCCAAGATCTGTGACTTTGGTCTGGCCAGAGTGGAGGAGCCCGATCAGAACAAACACATGACCCAGGAGGTTGTAACGCAGTATTATCGGGCACCGGAAATTCTCATGGGGGCACGACATTACACGGCATCCGTCGATGTATGGAGCGTCGGTTGTATATTCGGTGAATTGCTGAGACGACGAATTCTCTTTCAGGCCCAGAGTCCCGTTCAGCAGGTAAGAAATTCTTCTTTTTTTTTTTCGAATTACCATTTTTTATACAATTATTAATTTAAAAAAAGGCTTAAAAATATTTTTACTGCGATAATGGATTAGAATAATTGTTTTTTTTTTTTCTTCTTAAGAACATTTTAATGGATTCGAGGACACTATTTTTTTATTTTTTTAAATTCACATCCCGATTTATTTTATTCGAAGAAAAAAAGGATTCGTAATACGAGGACAAGAAATTTGATTTTAAGAAAACATTTTTTTTTTATTCAATTTTTTGTACGAGAACAGTTGGAGCTGATAACGGAGCTGCTGGGAACACCGACCCTCGAGGATATGAGGTACGCTTGCGAGGGTGCGAGATCCCACATGCTGAGACGAGCCCCAAAGCCACCCTCGCTAACGGCCCTCTACACGCTCAGCAGCCAGGCGACCCACGAGGCCGTTCATCTGCTTTGCCAGATGCTCGTATTCGATCCCGTGAGTATTATTTCCAATATAAAACGAGCGTTCTCCCTCTCCGACGCACGATAATAAAATTAATTTATTCACTCTCGTATCTCGCGCCATGATTCATGGCTTGAAAATTTATCGTCATGATATTTTTTTTCGTTCTTTCATAATTATTTAAAATATAATTTTTTTAAAATCCAAATTTACAAATATTTGTATGAATAAAATTCTTTCCAGCTTGAAAACGAAATTAATCGATACGATTTCGTTTCAATAAATATTTTGCTACGTTGAACGATTATCATTTTTACTGTTACTAATTAATATGATATAATAATGTGAGTAATTTTTTTTTTTCAATAAAAAAGATGAATATTTGTGTCAGTAAAATTTTCGTGCCTAAAAAAAATGAATTAATTGACATATCTTAGTTTTGATAAGTATTTTTGCTAAATCGAACGATTATTATTTCTATTAATTATCGTTTTTTTTTATCGTCATGATATTTTTGTTCGTTCTTTCATAATTATTTAAAATATAATTTTTTTAAAATCCAAATTTACAAATATTTGTATGAATAAAATTCTTTCCAGCTTGAAAACGAAATTAATCGATACGATTTCGTTTCAATAAATATTTTGCCACTTTGAACGATTTTCATTTTTACTGTTACTAATTAATATGCTATAATGTGAGTAAATTTTTTTTTTTCAATAAAAAAGATGAATATTTGTGTCAGTAAAATTTTCGTGCCTAAAAAAAATGAATTAATTGACATATCTTCGTTTTGATAAGTATTTTTGCTAAATCGAACGATTATTATTTCTATTAATTATCGTTTTTTTTTATCGTCATGATATTTTTGTTCGTTCTTTCATAATTATTTAAAATATAATTTTTTTAAAATCCAAATTTACAAATATTTGTATGAATAAAATTCTTTCCAGCTTGAAAACGAAATTGATCGATATAATTTCGTTTCAATAAATATTTTGCCACTTTGAACGATTTTCATTTTTACTGTTACTAATTAATATGCTATAATGTGAGTAAATTTTTTTTTTTTTTTCAATAAAAAAGATGAATATTTGTGTCAGTAAAATTTTCGTGCCTAAAAAAAATGAATTAATTTACATATCTTCGTTTTGATAAGTATTTTTGCTAAATCGAACGATTATTATTTCTATTAATTATCGTTTTTTTTTATCGTCATGATATTTTTGTTCGTTCTTTCATAATTATTTAAAATATAATTTTTTTAAAATCCAAATTTACAAATATTTGTATGAATAAAATTCTTTCCAGCTTGAAAACGAAATTAATCGATACGATTTCGTTTCAATAAATATTTTGCCACTTTGAACGATTTTCATTTTTACTGTTACTAATTAATATGCTATAATGTGAGTAAATTTTTTTTTTTTTTTCAATAAAAAAGATGAATATTTGTGTCAGTAAAATTTTCGTGCCTAAAAAAAATGAATTAATTTACATATCTTCGTTTTGATAAGTATTTTTGCTAAATCGAACGATTATTATTTCTATTAATTATCGTTTTTTTTTATCGTCATGATATTTTTGTTCGTTCTTTCATAATTATTTAAAATATAATTTTTTTAAAATCCAAATTTACAAATATTTGTATGAATAAAATTCTTTCCAGCTTGAAAACGAAATTAATCGATATAATTTCGTTTCAATAAATATTTTGCAACTTTGAACGATTTTCATTTTTACTGTTACTAATTAATATGCTATAATGTGAGTAAATTTTTTTTTTTTTTTTTTCAATGAAAAAGATGAATATATGTGTCAGTAAAATTTTCGTGCCTAAAAAAAATGAATTAATTGACATATCTTCGTTTTGATAAGTATTTTTGCTAAATCGAACGATTATTATTTCTATTAATCATCGTTTTTAGCGATTTTATTGATTTTTATTGTTATTATTTGTAGGATAAGAGGATCACGGTGGTTGACGCTCTGGCGCATCCTTATCTCGATGAGGGAAGACTGAGATATCATTCGTGCATGTGCACGTGTTGTTACACGACGAGCGCAGGAATGAGACAGTACACCGGTGATTTCGAGCCGGCGACCTCTCATCCATTCGACGATCTTTGGGAGCGTAAACTCACGAGCGTGCAACAGGTTAAAGGTGCGAACTTTATTTTATTTTATTTTTATTTTTTTAAATTCACGGCAGACATAATTATGATGAAGAAGAAAATATTCATTGAAGCTTGGAGAAAAATTATTATTTTTTTTTTCCATAATATACAAAATTGAAGAGTACAATTGTAAAACTTTTTATCCCAACACCCACGATATTCTTCATTGAATATTAAAATTCTAAATTATTTATTTATTTTTTAATTCACGATAAACATAATTATAAAGGAACAAAAAATGTTCTCCAGCCATTAAAACGATATTTTTCATAAATTTATTATCATGATTTCTCAATATTCATCGAAGAGTGGAGAAAAGTTATTATTTTTCAATAAATATACAAAATTCGAGGTTATAATTATACAACTTTTAGTCCTAATACATTATTACCATTAAATTCTCTATTGAATATTAAAATTCTAAATTATTTATTTATTTTTTAATTCACGATAAACATAATTATAAAGGAACAAAAAATGTTCTCCAGCCATTAAAACGATATTTTTCATAAATTTATTATCATGATTTTTCAATATTCATCGAAGAGTGGAGAAAAGTTATTATTTTGCAATAAATATACAAAATTCGAGGGTATAATTATAAAACTGATTGTCCCAATACCCACCTTATCATTAAATTCTCTATTGAATATTAAAATTCTGAATTATTTATTTTTATTTTTTAACTCACGACAGAATTATAATGAAAAAAATGTTCTTCAGCCATTAAAACGATATTTTTCATTAATTTATTGTCATAATTTGTCAATATTCATTGAAAGGTGGAGAAAAGTTATTATTTTGCAATAAATATACAAAATTCGAGGTTATAATTATAAAACTTTTTGTCCCAATACCCGCGTTATCATTAAATTCTCTATTGAATATTAAAATTCTGAATTATTTATTTTTATTTTTTAATTCACGACAGACAGAACTATAAAGAAACAAAAAATGTTCTCCAGCCATTAAAACGATATTTTTCATAAATTTATTATAATGATTTGTCAATATTCATTGGAGAGCGATGAAAAGTTATTATTTTGCAATAAATATAGAAAATTCGAGGTTACAATTATAAAACTTTTAGTCCTAATTCATTATTACCATTAAATTCTTTATTGAATATTAAAATTCTAAATTATTTATTTATTTTTTAATTCACGATAAACATAACTATAAAGGAACAAAAAATATTCTCCAGCCATTAAAACGATATTTTTCATAAATTTATTATCATGATTTCTCAATATTCATTGAAGGATCGAAAAAAGTTATTATTTTGCAATAAATATACAAAATTCGAGGTTATAATTATAAAACTTTTCGTCCCAATACCTACGTTATCATTAAATTATCTATTGAATATTAAAATTCTGAATCATTTACATATTAAACATTTTTTTTTTTTTTTTTTTTTTTTTTTTCTTTTCTTTACAGAGGAAATGCACAAATTTATAGCCGAACAGCTGAATACGTCGCGCGTGCCGCTCTGCATAAACCCGCAGTCCGCGGCGTTCAAGAGTTTCGCAAGGTAAGCCGTACGTGACGGTAGTATCCTCAAACTCCGATCACGAGGATTACGTCTTGCGTCGAGTTGAAAAGAAAAAGAAAAAAAAAAAAAAAAACTCAAACGTCAAATAGTGCGAAAAAAAAACTTAAAAAAAAAAAGAAAAAGAACAAAAAAAATTCGTTTAAAATCCGTCAAGCAAATTAAACGGGAAAATTAAGAATGAGATTTAATTGATCGTAATTTCCAATGCCACCACACGTCCGGCGAGCACGTTTTCTCTCTCTCTCTCTCTCTCTCTCTCTCTCTTTCTCTTTCTCGTTCGGACCAAAAAAAACCCACAAACACACACACACATACGACAAACCATTATCGAATTTATCGATAAACTGCCTTTTTGAAAAAAAAAAAACTTTTCATCCATTTTAATTTCTTCATTTCTCTCTTTCTCTCTTTCTCTCTCTCTCTCTCTCTCTCTCTCTCTTTCTCTCTCTCTCTCTCATTCACAATCCTTTCCCGTTGGAAACGTGCGCGCCGCAAGACGGGAGTGGCTGTAGTATGAACAACAATTATAGAAAAAAAAAAAAAATTCCAATTTTCAAAATTCTCCGTATTTCGCGAAAAAAAAAGTAATTGAAAAAAAAAAAAAAAAAATGACCGAGAAAAAGAAAATTAACGCGATCCCGTCGAAATAGCTCGAAGAATTCAGACAAACGTGTGTTTTTTCGAGCAGCTTGAGAGATCAATGAATCGAAAGAGAGAGAGAGAGAGAAAGAAAGAAGCGATGAAAAGAAAAAAAAAAAAAAAAACAACAACAACAACACAAAAAGAAAGATTTTTGGTGAAAATTCGGCACGGATCTAGAAAATGGAATTCCAAAAGAGGGCTTTGTGAAACAAACCAAAAAACGAAAAAAAAAAAAAAATTGAAAAAGCCTCGCTAATTTCCGCCTCGCGTTTTGAACAACTTGCGGGAGAAAGAGACAGACAAAAGAGCAAGAAACAATGAATTCCGCGAATTAAAAAAAAATTCACGCTAAACGGCGAGCAGCGGTGCTTTTCGGTCAAAAAAAAAAAAAAAAAAAAAAACAAAAAACAAAAAACAAAAATAAGAAAAATGAACTTTGGGGCTTTTCGTAGAGTCGCGAAAGATAAATTTAAATATTTCAGAGAAAAGCTTGAAAAAAAAAACAAAAAAAATCTCAAAAGAAAATTAAAATCGTAATGGGAGGGGAAAAAAAAATTGAATAAAAAAAAAGTTTGACGATTCGCCTAATCCAGATTATGTTTACTGATCTCGATTTTCTTCGTCTCTTGCTTTTATACCCGGCGCCTGCCTTGAAGTTAGAGCAAGCCAACCGCCGAGCCGCCGTCCACGTGCCCCGCGTATACTACCACGTACTACAATATACCACTACCGAATCAGCGATACGCTGCCGCAACCACTACCGTCGGCTACCGCTATCGACTACCGCCACTATCGTCCACTACCAATACTATCGAACGTTACGTCTTCTTGTGAATACGGGAGAAAAAAAACTATTTGAAAAACAAAAACAAAAAAAACAAACAAAAAAATCCACAATATCGACAAAACGAGAACCGAATGAATCAAAAAACTGAAAAAAAAAAAAAAAAAACTGAAAAACGAGCAATCCAGCTATAAGCCGGCACACGCACGCACCTCGCTCGCAGAGGTACTCACCTTAAACTTTACCTTTACGTTTTTTTTTTTTTTTTTTTTCCCCCATCTCCATCATTTTTTATTTTTTTTTTTTTTCCTCCAATTTTCCGAGCTTACTGTCCTCGTTCATTTTACTCGCGCTATCTTTTTTTTTTTTCCTTACGTTTTTGTTACTCCATTTTTTGTTTTTTTCGAGCCATTGAAGTCACAACACACATTTTTCGTCCAATTTTGTTTCTTTTTCAAAAAAATGACGTTTTGCTTGAAACGAAGAAAGCGAAAAATCTGTTTTTTTTTTTTTTTTTTTTGTTTTTTCTTTTTTTCGTTGTCAAAAATGGATAGAAAATTGAAAAAAAAATGTAAATTTTTGGGGAAAAAAGGGGAGCGGGGAGAAAAAAAGTTGTCGCAATGGCTTCAATGGATCAAAATTTGTCTCTGCTTCTTCCTCCTGCGATCCTGACCGTCATAATCGTCTTCTTCGTTTCACTCGAATCATCGAAAGAAAAATGAAAATTGTAATTAAATAATTACAGCCATTTTTTTTTTTTGCATTCCGTCACAGCCCCGACCCTCATATCCGTTATGACCAAATCTGCTCTTTTTTTAATTTCGTGGCTTTTGCAGCGACGATTCGAGCGAAGTCGGCCGTGGTATGGCGAAGAGAGAAAAAAAAAAAAAAAAAACGAAAGATTTTATCGAAAAATTCGTTATATTTTCGCAAAGCCGCGAATTTTCCCATTTTTTTTTTTTTTCCTTTTTTCTTCTTTTTCGACAATCAAAATTTCAAAGTATCGCCGCAGAGAGAAAAACAAAAACGTTGAAAGATCGGTCGATCAATTTTTTTTTTTTTTTTTTTCCATATGAATTGAAAAATCATTTCGTTCGTATCTTTTAGAAATCATTCAGGGGGGAGAATCATTGATGGAACAAAATTATGCTCGTTCGAATGGTCGACGCAATATTTACATCCAATCGCCGTATCGATAAATGCTGTCTGTTTATTTTTTCTTTTTTCTTTCTATATATTTTTTTTTTTTTTTTTTTTTTTCAATTTTTAAAAAATGCTAGACCAGAGGGTCTGATTCACCATGCAGCCTTCAGTCGCTCGAAAAATCTTCAGAGCCCAAGTGTCTCGTACCGATTCGCGTTGTCCCATCCGGCCAGAAAAAAAAAAAAAAGAAAAAAAATCTTCGGTAGAAAAAAAAAAAAAACAATGTACAATACAGCGAAAAAGAAGCGAAAAGCAAGAACGATAAAGAATCGATAAGACAGAAGGGATATCGGAGTTGTTTCACGAGTCGCGGTTATCGGGAAAAATTACAATCGAATGCGAGAAAAGAAAAAAAAAAAAAAAAAAAAAATGAATCAAAATCGAATATGAAAAGATTCTTAAACGGCTGTCACGTATGCTGACAGCTGCATGGGAAATCGGAATTGCTTTTATACATACAAATATTATATTTACATATATACATATTTGTTTCTATGCGAATATTCATTGAGTGTAAATATTTCTTTAGTCAATTATAAATTTGAAGATTTATTTGTCAGCTTGGCTCGGAGTACGATTGAATTAACATTTTTTCTTATCTTTTGTGCCCACTCCATGGCGTTCACGTGATCAATTCGATAATTTTTCTTTCAAAATTAATTAAAATAATAATTAAAAAAAATAAAAAATAATATTAATTAATTAATAAATAATAAAAAAAAATTTTTAATTACTCGAATTCGATGCTCCGAAAAAAAACAAAAACAAAAAATAATAATAAATAAAGAACAGAATTGATGAATTTCGAAAATTACGTTGACGTCGAGCCCTGCGTTAATCTTTAACAAAAAAATATCTCCTCGTCATTGCATATATATATATATATATATATATATATATATATATTTTTTTTCTTTTTCAATCAAAAATTTACAGCTCTACGGTGGCTCATCCCTCGGAATTGCCACCATCGCCTCATCAATGGGAATGAAACGACGCATCAGCGTCGTCGACGATCCTGTCTTCGGTTTCACGAAAAATTCGTCGCTCGCCGCGAATCGAGCTTGCTCAGCGGCGAACGATCCTGAGATTTTCTCGAGCTTTCCTCGGACGCAGCTGACATTTTTTTGTCGATGCCGTGACGAGAGCCGGGAAAAAAAAAAACGAGTATCGAGGATTTCGTGAATGGGGAATATCCGAAGAAAAAAAAAAAAAAAACTTGGCTGAATGGGAGCCGAGGGAACGCCCCGCGTGACGAGCCATGAGAGACAATAGACTGCCGAGCACCGTAGCCTCAATTTTTTTTTTTTTTTTTTTTTTTTTTTTTCCGACTAAGCGACTATAAATCGGGGCTCTCGCTCCAATGCCAAAAGGTTTGCAAACAATTTTTTTTGTTTTCGTTATTCTCCAAACAAAAGACAGAAAATATCACCGGATGGACGTTTAATTGCCATTATAATTATTTTTAACGTTCAAATATTTGTGAAATTTGGGAGTTTAGCGAAATCCATTGATATTCAAGAAGAAAAAAAAAACGAAATTTAAGATTTTCAAAGATTGCTCTTTCGATATTTTTTTTTTTTTTTGAGAGAGATACGAACGAGAAAATGAAATTTTTGCTCCTTTTGGCGTATAGCGAACCGATTTATGTATAAATATTGTATTTAATACGTAATGCGTATGTAAATTGAAGCGTCAAAGCCGTTTTTTGAAGTATTACAGAGCGGCATTGAGAAATATTTAAACGATAAAAAATGAAAATTTAAGTGGAGGAGAAAAGCGTTCAGAAATTTTGACGCACGGAGGAATAGACAATTGCGTAGGTAAATTCGTGGTAGAAGGTAAAAAAAAAAGTATTTTTTTTTTTTTTTTTTTTCGTTTTTTAGACGGGCCAGTTTTACTTTTCTCTTTTTCTTCGTCAATTTTTTTCGTTTTTCCTTTTTTTTTTTCCGCGTGCACGAATAATTCTCCATGAACGAATGAAAATTCGAATAAATTCACGAGAAAAGTGAAGAATACGAGAACTGGGACAACGCCCAAAAGACGGCTGGCATTTAATTAATACTTACTATACGAGCATAATAGTAGAATTCTTCGGATCATTTTACCTTTTTTTTTTTTTTTTTTTTTTACCAACGCATGAAGCATCGAGCAAAAGAGGGGAAAAAAATATTTATCCTGTACATACTTTAATGATAGGATTTATGGTTTTTTTTTTTTCTCCAACGTGCGAATGATTTAATTTTTAGGGGACGAAGGAACATAATTATACGCGTGAATTTGACGCGTTATTTCACGATTTAGCATGACGTGTTTTTTTTTTTTCTACGGGGCGAGGCCTGGGAAAGGAGAAACAAAAAATGCGAGTCTCGCAATAGATTGGGGCATTTTTTTTTTTTTTGGTGCATTTGAGGAAGCATTTTTTTTCGGCGGAAATTCTTCTCTCCGTCGATTTTTGGTTTTATTTTTCTATAAAATTTGCCGGGAATTCAAATTTCCTTTTCTTCGGGACAATCGGAGTTTCGTTAATTTTTGTTCTCGACAAATTTTTTCATGCTCTCAGCGCGATGCGCCAACGTTCGAAGCAATTGAATCGATGAAAAATTGAAATTTTCGAATTAATGTATATATATATATATATATATTTATTTATTTTTATATATAATTTATATATAATTTTTATATATAATTTATATATAATTTAAAATATATATATATATTTTAAATTTGCAATATTTTCTTTTTTTTTGCCAGGCTAAATCGTACGCGATTTTAGTTAATTTTTTTTTTTTTTTTTTCGCGTCTCCAACGACGTTGCCGAGACTCGAAACTCACAGAAGCCCCCGTGATACAAATACGACTGCGAGGGCCCTAGGAACGTGCAATTCCTAATTAAATTTAATAATTGAATCAGACTCGGTGAAAAAAAAAAAAAAAAAAATTTCATTCCGCGACTCGTTACTCGAGTGGAAAATCTTGCTTCAATTTCATCGGATTTATATATTTTCCTAATTGAGGGGGAAAAAAAAAAAAAACAAATTGAATCAATTAAAACTTAAAAATGACGAAAAAAAAAAAATTCGTCAAATTCTCCTCCATTCGTAAATCGCCACGTTGCATCGCATACTTACGTAACGCATGCACTGTACAGAAAACACTGCCCGATCCAAGGGTCTCAGGAAAAAAAAAAAGAAAGAAAAAAAACGCGCGCGATCGTATTTCGATTAATTTAAATAATTTTTTCATTTGAATTTAATAACTACGATGGAAACCGAGAAGAAGAAAAAAAAAGAACACGATTGCCCGTTTTTTTTTTTACGGAGATCACTGTAGCTAGTGAGAATTTTCAGCTACTTTAAAAAGTGTCCGTAAATTTTTTTTTTTTTTTCTCGTCCGAACATTTTTTTCGCGAATTAAACGTTTGCAGGATTAATTATTTTCCTTCGAATGAAATTAAAAAAAAATATATATATATATATATATACGTAGCGTGCCACCGTATATATTATTACGTTCTGAGTGTGATTTTAGGTTTAAGGCAATTACAGAGAGAGAGAGAGAGAGAAATAAAAAATTGGTGAAAGAGAGAATTAATGGGGAAAAAAAAGAGGTATGACCTTAAAAAGGGCCTAGAGATTTTTAACATCGATTATTCGTGCGATTTACTGGCCCTTGCGAGAAAAAAAAAAAAAATTATTTCGCAATATCGAAGAAAGAAGTAGAGAAACGCGAGGAACGAATGAAAAAAAAAAAAAAAAAAAAAAGTAGCAACATTTACAAATATATATTACGTAGGAATGCGTTCGATTTTTTTTTACTGCGTAAAACATTCGACTCGCTTATCGGTTACAATCACAACGATCGTACTGTCGCGTTTCCGTCGAGCCCAGATTTTTTGGGATTTAGCTTTTCCCTTTTTTTTCCATTTTTGACACTTCAATAACGTTCCTTTTTTTTTTTTTTTCAAAGACAGCAAAAGGGCCTTGTACAGAAACGAAATTTCCAGCAAAAAAAAAAAAAGTTTGCTTTTTCAAATCCGGAGATTTTTGGCGAATTGGAACTGAAAGAAAAAAAAAAAAAACGACAAGACGTCAAATCGAGGGCGCTCGTTGCATCCAATTTTGAGATATTTTATACTTTTATCGTCACGATATAACCGCAAATTACCGACTAAGCTTTGACGTGAATTCATCGATTATATTTGTAAATATATTCATCATCCCTCGATTCATCACTGTAAATAATAATAATAATAATAATAATAATAATAATAATAATGAAAAGAATTAAATTTACTTTATTGAGAAGCTCGAGAAACGACGGATTTTTCGTTACCCTTATCGATGCTGCATTTCCATCGTCGCAAAATTACGCGAAATATTTCAAATTTAATGAAATCAATTTTACGCAAATAGATTTTTTTTTTTCTTTTTTTTTTTTTTTTCTTAAACGCAAGAACGATTCCCCCGAAAATGTGCCAAAGCTACCGATACAAAAAAAAAAAAAAAAAAAAAAATCCCCAAAACGAGATTGATTTTTCGTAACGTGCGAAAAAAAAAAACGATGAAATTTATAACGTGAAAAAAATGTTGGAAAAATTGAATGTAAATTTTTTTTTTTTTCTCTCTTTCATCGATCGTTTTTGGAAAAAATGAATACACGCATGGATAAGAAAAAAAAAACCAATGAAAAATTCGTCCTCTCAAGTTCTTGATTTTGCGTCTTCCTCTTTTTCTCAGTTTCTCAAATTTGCCAATACGATTCCTTTTTTTTTTTTTTTTTTTTTTTTTTTTTTTTCAATTAAAAATCTATATTCTTCACGTTTCTTGAACTTGACGAAGCGTCTCGTTTTTTGGAATGAAATTTGAAGATTTTCGAGAGCAAAGAGAGAGAGAGAGAGAGAAAATGAACGTAACTGGCGTGGTTGTAACAAATATATAAATGTACAATTTTCCAAATGATTTTCGTAGTCTCGCGAGGTTTTTTTATCTCGATGCGCGAACTTGTAAATATGAAAAATAATAATAAACGATTAGTCGTTTAATCGAGAGAACGACGACGAAAAAAAAAATAATAAGTAAATAAATAAATAAACTACAGAAGGGAAAAAAAAGAGAAGGGAAGAGAGAAGAAGCCAGTAAAGCTCTCGTAAATTAGCCAGTGTCCTGCCAATTAGCCAGCGAACGCTGCCCATACAAACGAAGCTGTAATTACGTTTAATTTTTTTTTTTTTTTTTTTTTTTTTTTTTTTTTTTTCTCAAGATTAACGAGTTTTCGCAGTAACGTCAATTTTATTTCTCTACAATGGCTTTGTACTTTTAGCTCCGTAGCTCGAACGCGATAAATTTCCGTGTTTTATCCCTCGCCGTTTCACGACACGAAATTTCGAAATTTCTTTTTCGTTTTTTCGAAACAAACGAAAAAGGCGGTAAATTGGAAAACAAAACGAAAAAGGAGGTAAATTGACCTTCGCGATTGAGCGAGCGAGTTCGATGTTTCCTATTTAGGGGAAGGGGGAGCGTGGCTGAAGATATTTAAAAAAAAAAAAAAAAGAAAAAAGGAGACTTCTCAAAGCGCGATGATGACAAATTTTTTGTAAATAATAATTAGTAATTATAATTATAAATACACGGGCTCACTGTAGCCGGTCGGTTGGGCATTCGATGAACCGGAAATTCCGGTATTTGTCACGCGCGTGTACTCGAATCGCGGAAGAACGAGAAAAACGAACAAGTTGTTTTTTGGGTTTTTTTTTTTTTTTTTTTGCACTCGCGAGCAAAACGATTTCGCGACGAAGCGAGGAAGAGGGAAAATTTAAATTTAAACAAAAAAACGAATAAATTGAGAATACAGAGAGGAAAAGAAAAACCACGTGGAATATGACAGAACGATTGACCGAAATTTCATTCGAATGTGTGTGTGTGTGTATGCGTGACGATAGTGTGCGTAAATCTTGCGAGTGTGCGTTATTGCCTATATATATGATATAATTATAGAAGAACAAGATCGCAAAAAAAAAAAAAAAAAAAAAAGTGCATTAAAATCGTATAATTTACAGTAGCGAATATGCCTTGATTATTGGAAAGTGGGTGAAGCAGCAAGATTCACCAATCAATAAAGTTGCTAAAAAAACAAAACCGAAAAAAACATATTTACTCGAGGCTTTAAAAAAAAAAAATTTCTTTCAATCGTTAAGCACGATTTTTCTTTTCCATTATTTGCATATATATTTTCCCGCTATACCGCTCGTCCCGCATTATTCCCACTCTTAATTTTATTTCGTATTTCCCTCATTGACGAGTATTTGTTTAAAAATTTTTTGTTTTTTTTTCGAATCGTTACCAAGCCAAGTAAGAATGAAAAATTCCCTTGTAAAATAAACTAATCCCAGGATTCATGATAAAATATTAAATGTCTCAAACACTCGTAAAGTCGATATAACGTTGATTAGTTTGTGGCTGGGGGAAAAAAAAAAAAAAAGTTACGAAAAAGAAAAGTATTTCTGTAAATTTGGAAAATTGGGCGATGAGGCAAAGGAGAGAAATGCAATTTTATGCAAGGAATAAAAGAAGATGAGGACAGAGCGGAGAACGCGTCGCGCTTTCGTATCACGATATAGACATAGAAGGCCAGGAAAAAATAAAAAAATAAATCTATATATTGATTCATTATATTGAATAAATAAATAAGCAAGTTTAAAGTGTGTGATGACCTGTCGTTAGTAACTAAGAGGCCTTAATATATCACGTTTACGGACATATATATATACATGTAGATAACGTATATAAGTGACATCAATCTAACATTATTATTATTATTAATATCATTATACGATGATTGTAGTCTCATGAGATACCAGGGAAGCTAATGGGAAAAAAGTTTTACGGATACAAGTACATAGATGAAAGATATATTATATATATATATGTATATATATATATATATATATATATATATATATATATATATTAGGGTGGTTCAAAATAACCCGACCCCCGAATTTTTTTCGGGAAACCCTCTGAAAAGCTTCAGGCCGATGAAAAAAGATATTTCTCACTGGCTGAGCGAAAATGAATAAGATTTAGAGGTCGCGCAAACGCGTTTTCTGCCTAAATTCGTCATTTTTTTTTCGTTTTTGCGTTTTTATTTAGAAAAAAAAGGTTTCAATTGGAAACAGTTTGAATCAAGGGCTGCCGATTTTTTTCACAATCAAATACACTATAGAGACATGGGAAAAAATTCCAAAACCGTTACCGAAACCATCGATGATGAGATAAAAAAATCTTTCGCCTCATTTTTTTCGTTAAAATCACTTTTTTTTTCGAAAAATTCCAGCCGGCATGATTTTCACGAGATTCAACTCGTGCCAGTCTAGATTTTTTCATCAAGCGCTATAGTTTCATACAAAAAAATCAGGAAACAATAGGATACTTGGTTCGCGAATTCATACGACCTCATCAAACTCATCCACCTTTTTATCTTCGAAAATCATAAAAATCCGCATTTAAAGTTAATTTTTCTTGGTCATTCATTTAATAACATTCTTTACAGTCACCGCAGCTTGATTGCCAAACGCAGAGTCCATATGTACCGAAAAAGTACATTCCAGAGACAGGGATAAAAGAGGCAAAATGTATTCAGTTATAGGTTAATTTAACTGTCAATTCACGGATGAAACAAACTGAACGTGATTCTTCAGCAAATATAGTATTATATAGTTAAGAAGAACATGAATATATTACACAATAATCATAAATACTTCATGTTTCATTGTATGTTCCCAGTGAGGAATTTGTTGCCTTCTTTGTCAACGTGGTAATCAGTTTGCGATGACCTGAAGCAAATATTGCTTTTGTTCCTCGTCGTCCGTATGCAAGGAATTGTATTCTTGCATCGGTGCAACGCCTTGTTCAGCAACATCGTTGACAACTCTCAATCCGTGGCAAATTCTTTTTGCATCCAAAAAAGTGGAATCAACTCCCCATAGTAATGGATCAATTACTATGGGGAGTTAAATTTGACTTTTTTGGATGCAAAAAGAGTTTGTCAGGGATTGAGTATTGTCAACGATTTTGCTGAACGAGGAGCTGCACCGATGGAAGAATACAATTCCTTGCATACGGCCAACGAGGAACAAAAGCAATATTTGCTTCAGGTCATACATCGTCATCGCAAACCGATTACCACTTCGACAAAGAAGGCAATAAATTCCTCACTGGAAGCATGAAGCATTTATGATATAATATATTGTGTAATATATTCATATTCTTCTTAACTATAAAATACTATACTTTCTGAATAATCACGTTCAGTTTGTTTCATCCTTGAATTGACAGTTACATTTACCTATAACTGAATACATTTTGCCTCTTTTATCCCTGTCTCTGGAATGTACTTTTTCGGTACATGGACTCTGCGTTTGGCAATCAAGCTGTGGTGACTGTAAAGAATGTTATTAAATGAATGACCAAGAAAAATTAACTTTAAATGCGGATTTTTATGATTTTCGGAAATAAAAAGGTGGATGAGTTTGAGGTCGTATGAATTCGCGAATCAAGTATCCTATTGTTTCCTGATTTTTTGTATGAAACTATAGCACTTGATGAAAAAATCTAGACTGGCACGAGTTGAATCTCGTGAAAATCATGCCGGCTGGAGTTTTTCGAAAATAAAGTGATTTTAACAAAAAAAATGAGGCGAACGATTTTTTATCTCATCATTGATGGGTTCGGTAACGGTTTTGGAATTTGTTCCCATGTCTCTATAGTGTATTTGATTGTGAAAAAAATCGGCAGCCCTTGATTCGAACTGTTTCCAATTGAAACCTTTTTTTTCTAAATAAAAACGCAAAAACGAAAGAAATGACCAATTTAGGCAGAAAACGCGTTTGCGCGACCTCTAAATCTTATTCATTTTCGCCCAGCCAGTGGGAAATATCTTTTTCCATCATCCTGAAGCTTTTAAGAGGGTTTCCCGAAAAATATTCGGGGGTCGGGTTATTTTGAACCACCCTAATATATATATATATATACTATATTTAATGAGAAAGATAATGAATTCGCGATACTGGCAAATTACACGAAATTGATAGCTGGTAAATTCAAAGTTTGAAAATGAATGAACAAAAATGTTGTTTTATTCCTGTTAATAATAATAATAATAATAGACACGATACTTTCGTGCACCCACGTAGCGATGGGATATCGTTCGATCAGCCAACTCAAATTGGGGAAAAAAAAACTATTTTTAATTTTTTTTTTCAATTATACTCCATTTTGTGGAATTTTGAAGAAAAATTAATTTCTTCCTGTACAAAATATTTCTTTGAATCCTGAAATTCTTTATCAACAACGAGATAGCCAAAATTTTCTGAATTTGAATTGGAGTAGCAATTAACATTGTGAGGAGGTTATAAAAAAAAAATGTTTTACCGAAGAGTTGATCGTACGAAATTTCATATTACCTATGAAACTATACATTCTTGTGAGCGTTATTTCACCAGCACTGCCATTCGTCGCCGTAGTTTTTCGGCGATTTAATAGAACAACAACAAAAAAAGCGACCTTATTTTACTCGAGCACCGTTCGCTCTTTTTCATTCGCAAAAAAAAAGGGAGGGGGAAAAATAAGCACCGCGAGTCTGAAACGATTTTCCAAAATTTTCTCAATTTGGGACCGTGAATTTAAAAAAAAAACAAAAACCCAATCATAAGATTCTAGATCTGCTCGTGTCTATAGTTCTCAATGTCTTTTGTCAAATTTTTTGTACATACTGTGTGTATTATTAGATCCTGAAACGTTGAAAAGCGAGTGAATTCTTTCTATGTACGTTTTGTACAACTCATTCTCGATTGCCTCATTGAATATTGAAATTTTTTTTCACAAAAATTGGCGCAAAAAACAAAATTCAGCATCTCGTATTAATTTTCTTTACATTATTATGGTGCTATTTTTTTTATTTATTGATTTTCCAACTAAAAGTCACGATAATGGGAAAAAAAAAACAAAATTTGTCGCTCAATATGAAAGACATTTTTACAGAGAGCATTTGTATACAATCGATCGAGTTTTTTTTTTTTTTTTTTCTCGAATAATCGGAAAAATCCTACTCGTATTTTCATCAAACTCTTGCGGATAGTTTTAATTTTAGTGTCACGTTATACAGGAAAAAAAAAAAGAAAGATTGTCGAAATAGATTCAATCGCTGTAAATAATAAATCTATCGATGTAACCTATAAATTGAAGGATTGCACGAAGCGCAGCGTCAAAGAGACGCTATAACAAATGTATAGTAGAACAGTAGATTCACGCCGCGTGGACTTTGTTTCCTCAACATTTCCTCAACAAATGGCTAATTTCACGATCAACGAAGAGTCAAATTTCCAGTTTGTCAATATTGAAGCGAAAAATAAAAGGAAAAAATGTTTTAAAAAAAAAAATAACTCGATGATGCGTGAAATTTTTGAAGTTTTTGTGTAAATAATAATTGACACGATTTGTAAAATATTTCAATTTCCCGAGGTCCACGGTTCTTGTGGACAAGTCAGAGGCCCAAAGTATAATAAAAGAATTTGAGATTCGGAAGAGCGAAGAGAAAATAACTAACGAGCGGTGTAAAAGAGCAAAAAGAAAATAGAGAAGAGCAACTACTACTAAATATTACTGCTACTGCTATTACTCAAATAATTTACTACGTAACTGAAATTACTTTATTGGCTAACGCTGCTATTAAATAATTCATGAATTAACTGTATGATTAATATTATTGTAGCTTACTAATGGCAGTTTTAACTATCTGTATGTGTGTGTGTGTATATTTGGTGATTCCGATTCGACATAGATTTTGTATTACCCTCTGCGTATCTCGATCGATTTTGTTTTTTTTTTTTTTTTTTTTAATTGCAACTTGCGTAAAGAATGGAAGAGATCGAGGCTGGTAACTCCGATTGAATTAACAAGTAACAATGATAATTCATTCTATAATTGACTGAAAATATCTTTTTTTTTTATTCTTACTTTTCGATGCATCAAGATATTTTCTCGGAAGAATATATTTGTTTAGGAAAAATTGCTCATTGCGACCATTGGAACTGTACTTATTGTTTTTACAAAAAAAAAAAAAGTTTTTTTTTTATACGATCGTGGTACCAGCCTCGATGTAAAAATAATAATAACAAAATATAAATAATAATACATCGGGTCTTTCAGCTCTGCAATCGATTTCGGGTCTGATAAAATACTCGAACGTTCGAACCTTTTTATCGCACACTTTGATTATAATCGTGCATATGTTGTATAGATGTGACTATACGCGCGCACCAACAGATTTTCTCCATCGAACCCAACAAATTCCTTATTTTCGATGGTCCGTAAGCTTCTTCAACTTTCCATTCAGAAAAAAAGAAATACGGCCAGATATATAGTTCATCCCAAAAGTTTCTCAAAGTTTTCTTCCTTCGAGGCCGAACAACATATTGTACGCGCTTATCTCGAGTTGGAAAAAAAAAAAACTAAAGTTTCTGACTTTTTATCGGCGAAGAATTCGAACCATCGGAAAAGCGAATATAATAAATTTAAACGAGAAAATCAACATGGAAAGAAAAAAAAAAAACACAACAAAGATATCCGTATTGAAAGAAACAACAGTGATGAAATAAATAAATAAATAGGAAGAATATTAGACGAAAAAGAGAAACCGCAGAGCATTTTGTGAAGACTGGCAATCAAAATATAGTTTAAGTGGCTCATCCACGAGTGTGTATGATCGTGTATAGATATTCTGTATAGAGTGCGTGTGAGATCGGTTCGTCTCAAAATCTGTTTGCCCTCTCTGGTCTCGCTCATTTCTATGTGCGTAATATTATATATAAAGAAGAAAGAAAAAAAAAAAAAACAGCAAACGCTTTTGATGATTCAAGCGACATGTGTTTATTGAAAAATTCGACAAATAAGAAATGATAGCACGCGCGTGCTCATTTTTATGTCTGTGTCGAAAAATTTTGAGACCGTGAGAAAGGGCTAAGATTGAGATGAACCGATCATATGGAATTATAATGATGAAAAAAAAACGAAAAAACGAGTTTCGCGCGTCCGTTTGTAAACGCACTAAGTAGAGCTGGGTAGGTAACCTGCATACTACTTCATGAAAAAAAAAAAAAAAGTCTAAACATGCTTGGATAGCCTAGAGGTCCTCAATAAATCGTTATACATGTTTTGATAAATCTGAGTTGTCATTGACCCTCTGTTTTTTTTTTTCTTTTCAGCAAATTTAGTACACGGCATTATGAAATCTTGAGAAACAAATTCGTCGGTTTTCCACGATTATTTAAAAGCAACGCTAAAAGTGAAAAAAAAAATTTTTGTATTCGGGGTCAATTGAAAATGCCCAGTGGCGATCCTGGCGCCGCAGCTTTGCAAAAATTCTAGTATACCGTGATTAAACCTAAAAAAAGGAATGCATTTCGGATAAGCCTTGAACGCGTACAAATTATTTTGATAAATTAAACAATCATCCAAGTATTTCCGTAATAATTAAATAAGTATAAAATTATATTTATTCATCAAATATTCCAAATGTGTTCAAAGTAACAATAAATTTCCGAGATAAGTAATATTTATTAAACGAGTTACATCACATTGAGATACGAGATCCAATGGCACAAAACTCACAACTTTATCTCTGCCGATATGGTGCTCGAAAAACGCGACGTTACCGCTGTAGAAGTTCGTAGAATTCGTTAGTGCGCGTGATTGAAACTTTGTTGAAACATAATAAAAATGGCCGATCTGTCAAAAGTTCCACTTGTTGCTTTATCAGACGAAACAAAAATACTTGTTTCGACACTTTTGAATCCAACCAAATGGCTACTCACGGACGACCGACTACCAAGGTCAGTTTCAAAAATCTTAATAAAAATTCGTTTCCCCATTCGATTATCAAAATTTCACTTAACCTAAATTTCACAATTTATAAAAAAGTTCATTCGTTTTTGGAAAAAAAAAAAAAACGAAACTAATTAAGAATCCTGTCGTTTTGCGTTGATGAACATTAATCGTGATACGCTTGTCAGAGATTGGCGGGGCTTGGCACATTTGTGGGAAATGGGCGGCGAAACGATACCTTCTCTGGCGTCGCATGTCGATCCTACGAGACAATTATTGACGCTTGTACAAAACAAGAGACCGTCCTGTAGTATGAGAGATTTTGAATCGATGCTCGAAAAAATCGACAGATGGGACGTTATAGACGATGCTCGCTCTTTGATAGGTTCTTTCCCTTAGATTTTCCATGTATACGATCGGTCTAGATTTTCCAAGAATAATTGAGCGACGCTTTTCAATTTTTGTAGAAAGAGACGCACAAAAATATACGGAAAGAATGGAGCGATGTCAAAGCTCTGCGATTTTACTACAGGCTGAAGCAGAAAAAGAGATTTTAACTATGGGTATAGATAATCGAAATTTAAATTAGATTTAGATAGAATTTTTTTCCGCTCCAAATCGTCGCAGCATTTCCCCCCCCCCCCCTTAAAATTTCCAGATGACTTGTACAGAGTCAAACAGGGCATGAAAAATCAATGCTACGACGCTTTTGTATTGTACGCCGAGGAGGATTTAGAATTCGTAAAAGAAATGATAGACGTCCTCGAGAGCAAACATCGATTGAAGGTACATATAAGCTCGCGCAACTCGTTCGCGACCGTGCGTTATTTTTTTTTTTTATTTTTTCTTCGTTATCAGCTGTGCCTGAAAGATCGCGATCTGATGGGAGGCATACCGTTCGAGCACGAAGCCGTAATGCAATTGATATCGGAGCGCTGCAACAGACTGATCGTCATTGTTTCTCCCGATTTTCTAAAAAGTTCGGCCAACGCATTCTTTTTGAATTTTGCGCAGGCAGTAGGGATAGGTAAACAAAATCCATGTCGTCGCGTTTTATTCAAACAAAACTAAGAATCCCCATCGACGGTCTCTTATATCTATGGAAATGAAAAAAATATATTTTGCAGGAACCGGCCAGAGAAAAATTATTCCCTGTTTGTACAAAAAGTGTCAATTACCGCCGCAGCTTGCGTATCAATTTATTCTCGACTATGGCAAGAAGGGATTGTACGATTTTTGGGGAAGACTTCACGCTTGCGTGCGAGTCATCGACGAGGATAATTGCGCAAAGAGGTACAGCGAAAAAATAATATATCTTCCGTTGAAAAAAAAAAAAAAAATTATCAACGATTCGTTCGATCGGATATAGATATAGCGAGAAAATATATTTTACAGTCCCTTGCCGACGCAACAATCTTCCTACTGCGCGGAGGAGGAAAATTGCAAAATTGAGAATACTCCAAAATTAATGGGAAATTACATTGCTCGCTCGATGATTGATTCTCCCGAAAACGTAAACGAAGCCGTATACCCTTCCGTCGGCGTAAAAAAATCGAACAAACCGAATAAAGCTAAACGATTCATATCTTGGCCCAAGAGAAAAGCTGAAAAAAAAACGTTGCGCGCCGAGAACGAAATGGAACCTATAACGCAATCAATTACGCTTAGTCTACCGTCGCTCGATAATCTTCCAGCGCTGGATAGCGTTGAATCAACGACGAGCAATAAATTAACGAAACAGAGGAGAAATCTGGTCGGGACGTGCGTCAACAAAATACAATCACTTTTATCGAAGCAGTAATCGCAAATTTTCTCCGAGAAGCAATAAAGTCGCGGCGTTGAGATTTAAACTGTACATTTGTAAATATATCATCGCAACAATTTTTTTGATCAACGCACGACCTTAATGCATTTATTATCTGAAAATATACATAAAACTATGTTAAATATATTGAAATAAATTTACCAACTTTTGTACAAATACATGGGACTTATCATGACAATAAACTAAAAAAAATTATTCCCAAAAATCGCGGACTATTTTCATTTTTTTTTTTTAACTTTAATTTAATTCATTTATTATTTTATTCCGGCCTAAATCCGTCACTCTCAACCTAAATTTTACTGATGGGACGGTGTAAATTGATAGACATACGTTCGCTCAAACTTTATTTACATAAATAATTTTCATACGATATAATAATTATATACCAGAAATTAACTTTTATTATATTCGTTAATAATCCTTATTAAGATCAATAATAATTATTCAATGAGCAACTATACTTGTATATATATATATATTTTTTTTTAATTTAAAATTCCCGCGCAAAGAACGAGTTCACACACGCTTGCGCTGTTTTTTGCGCGGGACAAAAGTCGCGTGTGTTTTCGTTTACATATCTCACAATCGGAGAAAAATATCAACATGCGTTGACTTGAAAACTTTCAAGGTTTGTACGACTCGATTCAATAAAAAAAAAAAAAAAAACTATTGACAAAACAATGCAATATTGGGTTTCACGATATTATTAATTGGTTGATCGATCAATTGGAAATTTGATGAAGCGAGAAAAATGGTTCGACGAAAGTCACAAGCCAGGTTTGTAGGTTATGATTGTGTTATTTGAATTGTGTTTAAAAAAAAAAAAATGTATATATACGAGTTGAAATCGCTTTGTTTGTTCGATTTGGAAAAAAAAAAATATATATATGCATATCAGATCACAATCGGCGCGTTCCGGGTCGTCCGCGAAGTCGTCGGAAAGTCCAGCAAAATCCAGCCGGGTAAAAAAAAAAACATTTCAAATTTCGACCCAAGTTCGACGATGCCCAAAAAAACTTTACGAGAATAAAAATTCCAACGGGTGGCATTACATTTTTCCAGACGGAGGTTTTAGTGAACAGAGGCAGAGCAAAGAGAAATATGACGGCTCTTCAGGAGATAAAGTATTTAAGAAAAACGACGAAGCTGCTCATACCCAAATTACCATTTTCCCGACTCGTCAGAGATATAGTTATGGAACTATTTCCCAGGGAAAACATAAAACGGTAAGATATTTTCATTCCTATTGTCTCGAGGGGGGCGGATGTAACGGATTTTTCAAAATTGTAATATTCAATTCAATAAACATTCAGCGAAAAGGGGAGGAATCTTAAATATTTTTCCACAAAAGTAAATTCGTAAAATCTAAAGGTCATAGATCGGAGCGTTTCACGATCAAAGCCTTTTCATTTCGATAATTAAGTTTTTAAAAAAATTAAAACTCATTTTTAAACAATTATCTTTCTCGAGCTTTCCATCTTAATTTTCAAAATAATTTTTCCGTATTTTGAGGAAAAAAAAAAAATCATCCTTTCCTGCCGCGCGAGCGTAATAAAATTATCATTTTTGTTTTTTTTAAATCAAATAAATCAAATTTGAATATTTGATTAATTTTTTTCATCAGAATCCAAGCTTCGGCTCTCGAAGCTCTTCAAGAATCCGTCGAAATGTATCTTACGCAATTTTTCGAGGATGCCGTTTTACTTACGTTTCACGCAAAGCGCGTAACGCTGATGCGCAACGATATGATACTCATGAGACGTTTGAGAGGACGCGACGACGTCATCAATAGATAGACGCGTGCGATTTGATTTATTTTCTTTCAACTCCTATGTTAAATATTTTAAAAATACAAATTTTCATATATATATTTTTTTTTTTTTTCGTAATATTTTTATATTTCATAGAATGACGATAAAAATTGTACATTGAACTCGAACGAAATTGGTAAGATGCGTTGAGTCGCGTTGAAAAAAAATTCGACGATCGAGCAAAAAGAAGAAAAAAAAAAAAAAAAAAAACCACGAAACGATCAATTATCCTCGGTGACCGAGAGTAAACTTTGAGAAGACATCATCGCTTTTGCAAGAATATTTTTCCAATTAGCCAAACGATGTTTTTTTTTTTTTTTTTTGTCACTGACAAATGTACATATGATATTTTTTTTCATTAATCGACGTAGAGATAAAAAAATCCCATCAACAAATCGATAGCTCTTTTTTCTCATTCATTGTAGCAAGCAAAAAAATTGCTTTCATATTCGAATTGAAAAAAAAAAAAGAAAAAGAAAAATTGACGCAGTTTCATTTAGATCGGGATAAAGGGAAAAAAAATCGTGTCGCATCTATCGACGTTTCTTTATTTTCATTTTTCTTAGCAAAAAAAATTTTAGCCCCGAAGACTTTCGAAGAGAAAATTGAAATTTAATAATTAAAAAAAAAAAGAAAAAAAAAAAAAAAATTTCAACTCCGGTGAACCTTTGGTAAAATATGAATAATGGTTCTTAAATAATGTGTATAATTGTACATACATCCGTCTAATATATAATGGTATCATTACGATAAAGTAGCATCAAAGTTCTTTCAACGAGCGTCGTTTTAAATACGTTTTTTTTTCAATCAAAAAAGTAACCTAATTAAGCCTTAAACATTTCTGATATACAAAATACAATGTGTATTATGAAAATACATTTTTTTTTTTTTTTTTCAAACAACCGGACCACCTCGAAACTGCTAAAAAATTTGATCGTCATTAATAGCTGTGACAAAAAAACAATCAAACAATAATAATAATAAAATAACAACGTGTAGTTCGCGATTAAAATAACTGCCTAAAATGAAAAGGCGAGAAGAAAGAAAGTTTTTTAAAGTACTAACATTAACCTATTTTACAATACTATAATACATTTTTCGTAGGTAAATATAAAAAAAAAGCACCTGTAAAAGCTGCCCATTTGTTAATATTAATCGTCGGTAACTAAAAAAAAAAAAAAAAAAAAAAAAAGAAATAAAGACATTCGTTTTAGCTAAGGCACAAAAATTTGTCGTCCTCTCGATGCTGCCAGTCGTACATTTAAAAAAAAAATCATAAAATTATGCCCAATAACAATTAAAAATAATTAAGAGAGGTCCTCAATTCCACTCGAGCCTTTTCTCGTCGGCGATGGGGAAAATATTTTTTCCAAGGCTCGCGAAACGAAAATCAAAATGGATCTTCGCGCCTCGGCGTTGAAGCGCTTTGTCTCGTTTCTCAATTTTTTTTTTTTTTTTTTTTTTTAGAAAATTTAATAACAATAATAACAAATCTATATCACTTTTTGTTTTTGTTTGTTTGTTTTTTCCTCGCACCGGCCCGACAATTATTTCTTAATCAATGATCTCACCTTGTTGACGCACTTGTTCATGAAATTTCGTTTTCTCTTCGGATCAGCGACGCAAGTAGCGCGCAACGATAGCAACGAGCCTCTTTGCCGCTGCTGCTGCTGCTGCGAATTAATTTTTTTACATCCCGAAGGATCCGCATCGCGATTATCGTCCTCGTTCGACGAGAATATATCATTATCATCGAGTCCCGCTCCGCAGCTTTTGGCTTTTAGCAACGGCGCGCAAGGCTTCTCGTTTCTCAGCGACGAAATTTTATCGCTCCCCGAATCGTCATTCGCCTCTCTATCACGGATTTCACGTTCATCGGGATCATTGTTTATCAAATTTGAGCTCGTTTTTATCGTCGAATCCTCGGATGACGATGAAATTCTCGAATTCGGGCGTCTCGCTGTCTCGTGTATCAATTTTTCGGAAATAATTTTTCCCCTCGATCTTGGCACCGGCGCTGGATTCCCATTATCGTTGTCATGAAAAAATTCCATTTCCTCCGCTGCGACGTTCGTTTGAAAGCTTTCATTCGCCGCATCGACGGTTTTCTTCTCTTTACGAATTTTTTCCAACGACGAGCTCGAGCCTCGCGAAACCGTTTTCGTGCAATTTTTCTCCGCCGGCGACTCCGAACGAGAATCGTCATCGAGCAATCCGTCGAGACTGCGCGATCTCGGACGCGGCGAAGGCTCGCGCTCGTCGATCGTTTCTACGCTCTTGTTTTCCGTTTGATCGATCAATTCGAGGGAGCGCGAACGCGCCGACGGCGAGGACGGATTGCGCGGCGGACGACGAGGTATCGGACTTCTTCCCGGATGCGTGTGAATGAATTTTAAACGGGGCGAGGTCGGTGGCATGCTCATCAGCCAATGGGACGGATTCGATGACTTACGAAGCCTGAAGAATATCAACAATTGCGAATTTCATTGAAAAAAAAAAAAAATATATGCAAGAGCGAAGAAAAAAAAAACGAGAATTAGGAGTATGAATGAAATTTTTTTTTTTTTCAATCATCGGGGCGCATAATGTAGAGTGAGTAAAAATAATGAGAACGTATTTTTTATTTTTCGTTAAAAATGACAGATAGGCAATTTAATTTCACGGATTTTGATATATATATAGATTAGGGTGGTCCTTATTTGGGGCTTGGACGAATTTTTAATCAAACGCCCTCCAAATCGGCTAAAAATGATTAAAAAAAAAAATACACGTGTTTCGGCCAAATTCTCCGGATATATTTTATTCCAAGAGTAATAATTTTTTTTTAAATCTGTAACTGCGAGATTTTAGTGTTCATTGGTGCTGCTATATGAAAAAAAAATCACATTATCATACGGATCAATTTAGACAAATTGCACACCCTTTAATTAACTTTGAAACATCGTGGTAAACCAAGTTACCACCTCGATTTTCTTGAATTTTTCTAATTTATTTACTTTTTAACGTATTCGGATCCGGTTTTTTGCACTTTTCAGTTACTTCAGCGATGAAAGAACATAAATATACAGTATAATTGTCATCATTGTTTATAATATAAGATTTATAAATAAACAAGCTCAAAAAATGACGTTTTTTTTTGGAAAAATTCATTCTTGAAGAATCTATCCAAGGTAATAAAATTTCAGTGACCCCAAAAACCTACTCTCACTGAATTTCAAGTTATTACCTTGGATAGATTCTTCAAGAGTGAATTTTTCCAAAAAAAAATGTCATTTATTTAGCTTTTTTATTTATAAATCTTATATTATAAACAATGACGACAATTATACTGTATATTTTTGTTCTTTCATCGCTAAAGTAACTGAAAAGTGCAAAAAACCGCATCTGAATACGTTAAAAAGTAAATAAATTAGAAAAAATGCAAGAAAATCGAGGTGGTAATGTGAGTTACCACCATGTTTCAATGTTAAAGGTTGTGCAATTTGTCTGAATTGATCCGTATGATAATGTGATTTTTTTTTTCATACAGTAGCACCAATGAACACTAAAATCTCGCAGTTACAGATTTTTAAAAAAATTATTACTCTTGGAATAAAATATATCCTGAGAATTTGGCCGAAAATTAGGGTATTTTTTAAAAATTATTTGCAGCCGATTTGGGGGGCGTTTGATTAAAAATTCGTCCGAGCCCTGCATGAGGACCACCCTAATATAGATACAGCGTAACATATGTGTGACGTCATAATGTTATATTTTTCAATTTGTTATATTAACGGCAATTTTTATTCAAATAAAAAAATTTTAAAAATACGTACGAAATATTTTTTCCCAAACTGCCAGATTTTGGAATAAAAAAAATTTCATCTATACTCCCAATTATTCCTCCGGATAACACAGTAACGGAAAAAGATGCCATGCTCGTGTTTTCGCTGACGAGATTCGGGGATGAGAAAGAATTGACAATTGGCGATGGAAACGATTTTGCGCAGTGATTTAACGAAGCCCCATGCTCGTTGAGATTCGAGATTAATTATATTTTTCATTGTAAAATTCGTTAAAATAATATCAACGCGATGAATAATATTTGTGAATACTTGAAAAAAAAAAATGAGTACAAACAAATTTGATGGGATGGAAATTAAATTTTCTTTGTTGACGCAACGAGCATGCGAATGAACGAGAAGAATTTTTTTTTTTCTGACAGATGCAGCGTAACGTAGCGATTTTAAAATTTTTCCGATAATTGTAAAAATGGCAGTAATTTTGGAATGAAAATTTGTTCTAAACATCGAAATAGAAAAAAAAAATTATCAAACATGGACGATCGGATGAAAAAAAATCGTTACGCTTTTCGATTTTATTTTCATTGAGAATATTTATACCAACTTTCAAGTCGATCAAATTGTTATTTTATTTGAAAATGGGAGCGAACAAACGACAAATAATATGTGACAAACGAGCTGAGATAGAAAGAGGAAAGGGTTGGACATTTATGCGACGATCAAACGACGACAATGAAACAACATCGAGAACGAAATTTTGCATTTATCATTGACTGACCTAATTCCTTTCGATCGAATCGTGTTTTTCGGTCGCTTGGTTTTTTTTTTTTTGTTTTTTTTTTTTCTTTGTACAGTTTTTATTCCGCTCAATCCTCGCTGCGTGGAATAAAATCGTGTTAAACCAATTCCAATTGATCGAAGAGGATTCGCGGGGTGGAAAAAAAAAAAAGAAGATCGAAACAAATTTTCAAAAGAAAAATATATTTACCTGCTCGGTATGGCTGTGGGCGGGCCCTCTAGTCAATCTCGACCACTCGTCGAATCTTTGTCGCTTCCGCGGCTCTCGTTGCTGTGCATTCTCTGATAATTCGGTGGATGTCGCATATTCGCGCTCGCCGGTGTGCTCGGTGACGTAACTTCCTTCGGGCCAATGCCACGAGGAATACCCCCCGATAATTCCGAACGTGCAGGTATTTCCCCTCGCATAAACCTTAATAATAAATTAAAGGAAAGAAAAAAAAAAACCCCCCGCCGATTACTCTCCTCGTTCCATCATAAAAGTAAATTAAACTTACAAAATGTATTTATTTGTTTTTGTTTTTTTTTTTTAATTCTTTATTCGAACAATTTTTACTGCCTAAAAAATCGATAAGAAGAATGGCGATCGATGATTCGATCGTTAAAAAAAAATCGTCAATAAAAAATTGAATTGACAAAAAAAAAATCGGTTTATTAAAAAAAAAAAAAAAAAAAAAAAAATAGTTGATCCGAACTGACCTTTCTAATTTGTCTACGCAGGCGTCCTGATAATCGTGAATCCATCGAACACCGTTGAAGTGACAAACCGCCCTCATGTCTTCGGGCAAGTCCTCGGGCTCGGGCCATTGGAAGTTGTCGATTATTGGAATAATATTGCACTGGGACTGCAACGCTGCAACGATCTCCTGACCGATGCACAAATGACAGAAAAAAAAAAAAAACTTAATTAACGAACAATGATACAAAAAAACCGTAATAAAAATAAAAAAAAAAAAATCGACTTTCCCCGTTCATTGATCGAAAAGTCCGAAACAAAATACATTTTTTACCTCATACGACGCTTTCGTTTCGTTTCGTTCGACAAGCATAAAATTATTCAATCCTCGAGCTCTCGTTGTGCAACGATCGAAAATTAAAGAAAAAGAAAATTGAAAAAGAGTCAAAAATGGAAGCTTCGCGTGATATAAAAAGAATTTTGATTTTTTTTTATCAATAAACAAAATCACAGTTCGCAATTTATAGCTTTTATTTATTACAAAATTTACTGAGACGTTTATCGATAAATTTAGTTATAGGGTAAGAAGTACCAGCTGTGTGGCCACTCTGCATTTGTTTCGATTTTTTTTAAGTTTCAAGGCTGTATAAAATTTCGATATTCGAAATATGTTTTCGCACCACTATCGATTGCTTTATTGGATATCTGCTAATTTATTTCAACGAAATATGACGAAATGCGTCAACGCTGAGCGGTTTGTGTAGTTTTCTTGTTAGAAGTGTTGAGCGATCCCGAGGTAAGAAGACCCGGTTTTGTCATGTCCAAAGTCATTCCGCGCCATCAAGAATTTATATTTTATCAGTTAAAGCTCATTTTTCGGATTAAAATGATAGAAAACTGTCCTGTCAGCTAAAATACGTGAAAAATACGCGCGTGGCCGAAAGTGGTACATTAAAAACGCGATTTTTCGATTTGTGGCCAACTTATGGCCATAAATAGAGCACTTATATGGCCATAATAGAGCACCGCTTCGGTAATATGTTTATGACGCAAATAAATAACTATTTTTAACTCGAATTTGCTTTTTGCTGATTGTATTCCACCTTTCTAGCGCATCCGTATCCCAATTTAAACTCTGCTAACGCAGAACGTTATAATTACAACAAAAAAAACGTCTCTTTTGAATGGTCGAAAAAATAGCTTTTAAACGTTATTTTGGCCGCAATTATTTTCACAAAAAAGTTTACAGAAGCTGACAGAAATGTGTTAAACACGCTGTAAACTTTTTTGGGGAAAAAAATTGCGGCCAAAATAACGTTTAAAAGACGTTTGCGGTAAAATAACGTTTTAAAGACGTTTTCAAGACATTTTTTTCGACCATTCAAAAGAGACGTTTTTGTAATTATAACGTTCTGTGTTAGCAGGGAAGCTTGGTGGCCACAACTGGTACTTCGGATGACCAAAAGTAGTAAAATTGTGACCACAAATGATGAAAATGAGAGCTACAAAATAATTCCCTATTTTCTTATTTATCATGATCGGAAAAGATTTTAAATTATAACAATTAGGAGTATGAATGATTTTTTTTTTTCAATCATCGGGGCGCATAATGCAGAGTAAGTAAAAATAATGAGGACGTATTTTTCATTTTTTCGTTAAAAATGACAGATTTATAGGCAATATTTATAGATAATATTTATAGGCAGATTTATAGATGTTATAGGCAATTTAATTTCACGGATTTATATATATATATATATAGATTAGAGTGGTCCTTCTTTAGGGCTCGGACGAATTTTTAATCAAACGCCCCACAAATCGGCTCCAAATAATTAAAAAAAAAATACCCTAATTTTTTCAGATTTTTATCCAGACTCTGACCCCTCGCACCCGAGGGTGAATTTCCCCATTTGAAATACACGTGTTTCGGCCAAATTCTCAGGATATATTTTATTCCAAGAGTAATAATTTTTTTAAAAATCTGTAACTGCGAGATTTTAGTGTTCATTGGTGCTACTGTATGAAAAAAAAAAAAAAATCACATTATCATACGGATCAATTTAGACAAATTGCACACCCTTTAACTTTGAAACATGACGGTAACCTACATTACCACCTCGATTTTCTTGCATTTTTGCTAATTTATTTACTTTTTAACGTATTCAGATGTGGTTTTTTGCACTTTTCAGTTACTTTAGCGATGAAAGAACAAAACCATACAGTATAATTGTCATCATTGTTTATAATATAAGATTTATAAATAAAGAAGCTCAAAAAATGACGTTTTTTTTTTCGGAAAAATTCATTCTTGAAGAATCTATCCAAGGTAATAACTTGAAATTAAGGCCGTGTTCGGAAATTAGGAGTATGAATGAAACATTTTTTTTTTCAATCATCGGGGCGCATATTCAGAGTAAGTAAAAATAACGATGACGTATTTTTCATTTTTTCGTTAAAAATGACAGATGCACCTGTTATAGGCAATTTAATTTCACAGATTTCGATATATATATATAGATGAGGGTGGTCCTTATTTTGGTAATTTTCGAATTTCGATTGCATCCTCTCGTAGAAGGGTTTCAAATAATTAAAAACAAATATCCCAAAAATTTGAAACTTTTATCTGAATATTAACACATGCCCCAGAGCTCCGGAAGTTTCCCTATTTGATTAACATTACGTTTTTACTGAACTTGATTCAAAAATCTGCCACACCGACAATAAGTACGAGAAAAATCTAATCCCGGTTGGAATCTCTTCAGGAATCCCGATATTATTTTATCGAATTTTGAGAAATTTAAAATTCAAAATGGCGGCTTTAAAATTTCGAAAATGCTCAAATCCACTCAAGGGTAAGCTTGAAAAGGTTTTGGGGGTCGCTGATGTCAAATTTTGTGTCGAAAATATGAAATTCAAAATGGCGGACCCAAAATTACGGCTGTAAATGTTTTTTACCTCCTGATTTCAAATTATTCATTGTTGTTTGTCATAGTATATTTTGAATGAATTAAAATGATTGATCCGATTCATTCGCTCAATGATGAATGTTGTACTCAAATTCATCGCTGGCGAATCAAGCTTTGTCTTTAACAAACGATTTCAATTGTCTCTGAAAAAAAAGAAATAATAATAATTTCAAGAAACAATTGTGAGTGACAATTTTTCAGATGGAATGCGTGTCAAGGCTAAGTTCTGTGATTCTTGATAAGTAATTCATTTTTTCTTGATCATAGAAAATATCTGGTGTTAAACTATATGGGTTTCAATCAAAGTGATTTTTTACAGCTGCCATTTTCGGTCCACCATTTTGAATTCCATATTTTCGACACAAAATTTAACATCAGCGACCCCCAGAACCTTCTCAAGCTGACCCTTGAGTGGATTTGAGCATTTTCGAAATTTTAAATTTCTCAAAATTCGATAAAATAATATCGGGATTCCTGAAGAGATTCCAACCGGGATTAGATTTTTCTCGTACTTATTGTCGGTGTGGCAGATTTTTTAATCAAGTTCAGTAAAAACGTAATGTTAATCAAATAGGGAAACTTCCGGAGCTCCGGGGCATGTGGTTAATATTCAGATAAAAATTTCAAATTTTTGGGACATTTGTTTTTAATTATTTGGAACCCTTCTACGAGAGGATGCAATCAAAATTCGAAAATGACCAAAATAAGGACCACTCTAATATAGATATGGCGTAACATGTGTGACGTCACAATGTTATATTTTTCAATTTGTTATATCAACGGCAATTTTTATTCAACCAAAAAAACCAAAAATACGTTCCAAATCCTTTTTTCCTAACCAGATTTTGAAATAAAATTTCATTTATACTCCCAATTCGACTCCGCCTATCATTTTAGATTGTATCGATCGATTTTTTCAGTTCCGCGAATTTGCAAAAATCAGAGCCCAGTCCGTAAATCCTCGAAAAAATGCTCAAAGTGGCCACACAGCTGCCTGCCCTATCATGACGAAACTCAATTTTTTTTTTTTTTTCCCCCGCCTAATAACAAAAAAAAAAAAAAAAAAAAAAAAAAAAAAAAGCGAAAGATTCTCCGACTCACTCGGTGAACCCAGTCCTTGCCCTCGTTGTCCTGCGTGCATCTCTCGAGCGCCTTTGGCGTGAGAACGAGCAAAAAATGTTTCGCCTGGCGTATGCTCTGCAGTAGATTATTGTCGAATTTGCCGGCCTCGAGTCTCTCGACATCGATGAAAACCGTGAAACCGCGCAATTGAAGATGAACTTTTAGTAGACTCGCCAGCTGCGAGCCATTCGAGCGTCGATAACTCACGAAAACGTCGAGCAGCTTGTCGGGTGATTCGCTGCTGCCGCCGCACGAATCGAACGGATTAGCCTGACAATTTTTTATCGCATCGAGAATTCTCAAACGATGAATGCTATTAGTTATACCGCATTCGGCCAACAATTGTTCCTCCGATATATTTCTCATGTATTCCCTGTCGACGCCGGCATTTAGCATACCATAAGTATAAATGGAAAATTCAGCCCCGATTTGTTGCAAAAAACTGTTCATATTGCCGATATCGCGACTGCTGTAATCCGCCATTTTTTTCAAATTCTGCAATTCTCGGGTGAATCGTCGACGTCGAATGCCATTCGTAAGACCGATATCCTCGCGTAAATTTTCCTCCGTAAGCTGAAGCAAAAGATCACCGTCGACCCGCGAATCAACGAAATTCGTCGCGTACTCGGCAAAGCCAATTTGTCGCACCCACTCGCGTACATCCTCGCACGACCAAAGCGGCACCTGTTGGCTCAATTTGTGAGGTATCTCCTCGCCTATGAGTCTCAGCGCTTGCGCGGCATATTTCGATGCAACGGCATTGGGACAGCTTGCAACTTTTTTCAACGGTTCAACAGCACCGATATCACGAAATATTTCCGTATTTCCCTGCTGTTTCTTAATTCCGGCTTCCATGCAAAAATGAAATGCCGCCAAATTTCTCGCTTCCTCGCGCTTCGAGCTGAGTATCGGCACCAAACGTTCGAGCCAATTTTTGCTCTGTCCGTGAGCATGCGCGAGATTCGATTTGGCAAATTCGAACGGATTGTGCGAGGTTACGAATGGCTCGACGAGATCCAATGTGCCGGATTTCAGTACGGCAGCTTCGATTTCTTTGTTCGCGACGAGCACGGCAATAGCGAGACACGCGTAATATTTTATATTATCGTCATTGTGAAATGCCAGGGGAAAAAGCCATACGGGAACTTTGCGTTTTATCATTGCTTCTTGATTTTCCGCACCGCCGTACAGCGATAAATTTGCAAGCGCACCGGCGCAATGACGCAACGTTTCGACGTCATTTTTTCGGCACTCGAATAGCACGGCATCGAGTCCACCGAGTCTTATGACATCGCTGCACGTACCCTCGCTGTGCTTGAACAAATGCTCGAGTATTCCCGTGCCAACTCTCGCATGATCGACGGAATTTGCATTTTTCGTACAAACGCAAGCGACATTAACAACTTTTTCCAAACCATTCTCGACCACGTGTGCTCGATTCTCCGTTGTAAGGCACTGCTCGAGCAAACGAGCGGAAAAAAATTGCAACTCGTGATCACTGGCTATGCAATTCGTCATCAATAAATCGAGACCACCGCGCGTACGTAGAGTATTGCAAAGTGTATAACCGAGCTCGTGACCGTGGGTCGGTACTGCCCATGCTTTGCGAATTATTTCATTGACGCGATTAAGCAGTAGCGGTGCTTTGCCATTTTTCGCTGATTCGTTGGTCTTCAATCGTTCAACGAAATTATCAAGAAAACCGGAATATTTGGCGATAGCCGTGCCGACATCCTGGAGATTCGAATTCGAGCATAGTAGATCGAGATCGTCGAGTGGCAATGATAACAAATCATCGTCGTCCGGTCGTATACCGTTCATCAGTTGATTTACCGCTGTCGCGGCTGTTATCATCGATGATGACTTTGACGTTACGCCTTTCGAGGCTATCGTTATGCTCGACTGCGACGACGATGCCGTCGTGTGCTTCTCGTGATTGTAAATACCCGACGAGGATACCGTCTGCCTCTGCTGCTGTGCCGCCATTGCTTTCTGTGGATTAAAAAATTGAAAAAAAAAATATATATATATATATATATATATATTATTTATGTATTATTATTATTTATTATTATTTATTTATATATATTATATATATATGTAAATTTTATTGTAATATTATTTTATTGTATTTATTGTAATATATATATATATAAATAATAATAAATAATAATAATATATATATATATATATTTCAATTTTTAAATCCATTATATATATATATATTAGACTGTTTCAAAATAAATCGATAATTTTTTTTTTGCTTTACACAATCTTAAACTATACTTGTGGACATAAAAAAATAATCCTCGCGAAAGGAGGGGTCGGTTCTACAAGATTCAGAGGTATCTCATCGGACTTTTGTCTATTTTTATTTCATTAATGACTATAATTCTTTTACAAACCGAACACCATTCTGACTGACACATTTTTTATTTGGCTGAAACTTTTTTTACGTGTTCTATGTCGAAAAAAAAAGATACGCGTTCGAGGAATTTTTTTTTTTTTTTTTTTTTTTTTTTTTTTTTTTTTTTTAATAGAGGGGGTTGAAAGTTTGAGATTTTCGTGATTTGTGCCTTGGAGACTCATTTTCAAAAATTCATAACTCCGGTTATTTTTAAGCTGGAGAAAACTTTTTTTTTTTCATTTTGAAGATAAAAGAGTGAATTTTGAGAAAAAAAATATTTTCAAAAAAATTTATAAAAAATTTCATATTGTTACAAACAATTGAAATGTTTAAATCAATTTTTTAACCATGGCCCCGAAATTTTAACGATTTTTTTAATACAACCATCGTATTCTACGTCAAATTTTCCATAAAAAACGTATTTTTTATTAATGGAGAAATTATGTTTACCGGTAGTGATAAATTAATTTATCCAGCGCGGCACGTCGTATCGGCGCGCGGGTATTTTTGCACGCCTGTTTTTCTAACCCCGCATCGTTTTTCTCAATAACATTATATGATTATTCAACTCTTAGTCTACTTTGTCAATCGAGTACAAATTATTATTATTAGCAAACAGGACTTTATGATTAATTGAACAAAGTAAAAACATGTTAGCAAATGAAAAAACAATTAATTATGATTTGTATAAAAATTTTCTTAAAAACGTTATTTATCAGTAGTTAATAATCTCCTACTTAATTGTAGGAGAAAGTACAAAGTGGGAAGTACCTTAAAAGGAAAGTAGGAGATTATTGATATTGATTTTTGTATTTTTTTTTGTTTTTTTTTTGCATTTATCGACGTATATATCGACCGATAATTGTTGCTGCGATCATCAAGATCATTTTTTCTAGTATATTCAGTATTTATACATAAGTTTGGAATATATTCATCGTTTTAGGACTAGAAAAACGTTTGTTCCATCAATGCAAATTAATTATTCACGTATTAACGAAATAAAAATGACAAAAGTCCGATGAGACACCTCTAAATCTTGAAGGACCGGCCCTTCCTTTCGCGAGGATTATTTTTTGATGTCCAAGTATAGTTTAAGATTGTGTAAAGCAAAAAAAAAATTATCGATTTATTTTGAAACAGTCTAATATGTATGTATAAATAAAATAATATACATAAAAATAGCAATTAATCGTTTTTGTGAAAAAAATGAAACTTTTAAGCCACTTGAAAAAACATTGAGGGAATTCTCAGTTCGATTCTTATATTGGAAAATAAATATTGAACTGGATAACATAATTTTTTCTCAAGTTCAAATACACGAAAATGTTGAATATTGAAATAAAAAAATTTTAAAAAAGGCTGAAATACAAATAATAATTTAAGGACTGTAAAGTTAAAAAAAATTAATACATTAAAAGCAAATGTCGAATCTGTTCTTTATTATAAACGGAGATTTTTGTCGGTGTCGATAAATGAAAAAAAAAAAAAAAGTATTTTTTTTTTCATTTATGTGTGTAGTTGCATATCGACAAATCGAATGCAGAAGCTTCAGAGTTTTAGAGTAAATTAGTTTTTAGTTTTTCAAAATTTTTTCATTGTAACTGACGTAACTTTCGTTCTATGTAATAAAGAATCATTTAAATATTAAAAAACATACAAAAATATTTATTTTCATACTTTTGAGTTTTTTATTCTTTTAAGTTGGTTTCATTTTTCGTAATTCTGGCAAAAAATTAAATTCTGAACAAAATTCCAGAGAATTTTCTAAATTCCCTGACTTTTTCCTGATTATTTCAGGAGGAAATAAATTTTCCTGAGTTTTCCCGGTTTTGTGCAACGTTTCGTGACGTTCCGTGCATTAGTTCTGCGTTACAAAACGTTAAATCTGGCACGAGCGAGGACGATGCAACGCTAGTCGTCACGATAACGAATGTGACACGATCTCTATATATTTAATATACGTAAGAAAATTTCAGGATCAGAACCGTTTTGTGTCACGGTAAAAAAAAAATTCGATTTACTAGTCAGAATTTAGAATGCAACGTTCGGTTATCGTTTCAACGATCGAGAGTATAGAAATCAAATATTTTCATTGCCAGGACAATCGTGGTGATGAATTTATTCAGAGATTTTTGTAGCAAACTGAGTAAACCAACGTAATTGAATGATATTATTTAAATTTTTGTTAACTTTTTGGATTTATTGTTAGTTCAAGGCATTGTAATATTTTACAAAGCCTTGGTCGATGAAATAAATTTCGAAATTCAACTTTTTTGCCGAAAAAAATATATATTTTTTTCGTTACGACTCTCATCGTTGAGACAACAAAAGTTTTCCATGAGAAGGGCACAAAAAGAATTTTCATTCTCGTTTAATTTAATTTTCAAATATTTCAATTTCATCGATAATCGTAAATAATAATTAATAATATTCCACATATCCTTATTTTGTGTGTTCTATGTAGAAAAAAAAAACAAAAAATTACAAATAAATTGATAAATAGAAAACAATTTTGAAGTTTGGGGGAAAAAAATGTTTTTTCTTTAAATCTGCACTATGTATGAATTTCCCCCACCATGTTGGAGTCGAGGCTCCATTTTCGGAGCATCGCGTTCCTCCTCGTGAGATAATCGCGATAACGCGACGCGGCGTTGGAAAAGTTTGGTGAGGAAAAAGAAAATGAAACGAAGCAAAAAAAAAATAATGATAACAATCTCGAACGAGATCCTATCGGAAGCGCGAACGTTTGCGAACTGATCGGCGTCTGCCAGAGTTACCTCGAACGAAAGGAGCAAAATGATTCTTATCCCGCGATACCGACGAATCGGTCAGTTTCAACGAGTCACTAGCTACGAAGTGTGGGAAGAAGCAAAGAGAGCAATCCCAGACGAAGATTTACGTTTGCGATCCGGGATAAACGCGAAATAACGCAAAACGAAAAAGAAATATATATATATATATATTAAGCGCTATAATGAACAGTGCCAAATACTTTTTCATCGTGGAGTCTGATTTACGAGTATCGCCAAGTGAAAATATTTGAAACGAGGCCAATAAAGTGTTCGCGAAAATTCGCAGATAAACGAAAATCGTGATCGAATGAAATAAATTTTTCAATATTCTTCCAACTTTTGGTGATTTTTTTTTTTTTTTTTTTTTTGAGCTTTTGTGTGAATTTCAATATTCATTTGATCTCGAGAATTGTAATTTCGAGTCGGGAGAGAGGAAAAACATTTTGCAAATATTTGTTTTTGCAACGAAAAGAAAAATTGTCAAAATGATAGCAAAAGCGTTTTATTAATTTTATTTTCTTTGCCAATCGAATCGATAATCAATAAATTTTGATATGTCAAAATCTACGGCATGCCTGAATTTGAAGATCGAGTAATTTTTTTTTCTTTTTTTTACAGAGAAAAGTATTCGATGACGAATGATGTTTCGACATGCCTGGATTAGCTCTATTTAGCACCGATCACGAATTCGTGGCAGCAGTTTGCATATTTTTCTCTCTCTCTCCGTCTCTCTTTCTCTGTTTTCCACAAGTGCACGGGTAATTTTTTTTTTTTTTTTTTTTTTTCACGTACGAGAGCGAAGGAAAACGTGACGAATGGGTCGTGTGGGAAAAAAAAAAAAGTATAAAAGCCTTCGTCATGGCCCAGGGGAAGCTTCGAATATTTACGAATTTGCAAAAGATGGAGAAAAAAAAATTATTCCAAACAGCCACAATTGTTTTTTTTTTTTTAATAAAATAATAATAACAATCGGGGGGGAAAAAGCAAAGGGATTTTTTTCTGTTTTTTTTTTCATTTGTGCTATTCACCTTTTCGGAACTGAATGAATCACTCTGGAGCTTCATCGTCGAGGCAGCGACGTTGTTGCTCTCTTGATGTGACACATCGCCGGCTTTCAAGCTTCTCTGCTCCTGAAAAACGAAAATTTGACAAAAAAAAAATTCATTTACAATGAAATTCAATCGATGGGAATGAAAATCACGAATTTTCGACGAAAGACTCTCGATAAATATAAATAATTAATATAAATAATACATATAATTATATATATGAATATATATAATATATAATATATATAAATATATATAATATATATAATATATAAATATATATAATATATAAATATATATAATATATAATATATATAAATAAAATATAAATATAAATATAAATAGATAAATATAATAAAGATAAATAAATAAATATAAATAATTATTTAAAAAAATATATATTTCGGAGTAAAATTAATCGCGGTCGAACTAGAAATTATCTTGAGACAAATAATAATAATGATAATACCGTTTTAGGCGTCGAAGAAGGCTTGACCAAGAGCACAAAATAATTATTTCCCGATTTCATTTTGCTGGCGGAGGCAACAATAAAAAAAAAAAAACCAAAAAAAAAAAATTCCCAAGCTCGATAAACTCAAATTTTCACGGATACACTTAAAAGTGAGAGCTCGAAGACCAAAACAAAAACACTCGTCGCTCTCGTAACAAAAAAAAAAAAACATTCGGGGAGGGCAACTTTCTGCAAAAAAAAATTTTTTCCCGCGAGCACCGTCGATATCACACCGGGCGCAATAATAAATAGAAAATTTGGAAACTTCGTCGAATCAACGAATGACGATGCAGCGGCAATGGGAAGGAAAAAAAAAAGAAGTAAATGACGATAAACCGAGCTCGGAAATAAAGCTCGGATGAGCTATGGGCGCAAAATGTTTCCGAGAACCGTGTTTGGGTGCTTTGAGAAAAAATTGAAGAAAAAAAAACGTTTCACGAATTTGTGAACGCGATCGACGAGAGTAGAAGGACCGAAGTGAGGAAAGAAAAAAATTCAAGAAGGGGCTGTCGTATTTCTAGAACATTGACGCATTTCGCTATCTCGAGACATGTTTTTTCTGACGTTTCGAAAAAAAAAAAAAAAATCGTTACGCCGTTGGAAAAAAAAAACGTTCTTTTCAGTCACGTTTCTCTTATCGATCTTTGATTTTGCGGGAGGGGGAAAAAAAAAAAAAACATTTTTTTCTCGCAGAAAAATTGAACGATGTCGAAAATAAAATGGAAAATTTTACTTTGCACGATATTCGATCAATTTTGAAAATTTTGATCGACCACGTCACGACGTTTCTTCGATTCGATCGTCATGAAAGTACTGACAAAAAAAAACACACACACACACGGATATTCCTTGAAAAATAAGGCACTATTGTTTTTTTTTTTTTTTTTTTATGATCGTTGAGCTTGGAAAAATCAATTTCGAATGATACGTCAGAGAAACTTGAATCTGCGCAACTCTCGTGGAATTTGACCTCGGGCAAATCTCTCCCTTTTATCCAAAGACCCAAATTGCAATATTTTAGAAATTTGAGGAGAAAAAAGTAAAAAAAAAAAATTATTTTCTTCCTTTGATTCCATAAAATTTCATTGATCGAGAAACTTCGTCGATTATTCATTTTTCTCGATCGAAAACAAAAAAAAAAAAAAAAATAATAAACTAACGTAACTGAATTGAGTACAATTTTTTTTTTTTTTTCAATTTCGTTCAAACAAGATTTATTCGAATATAAATTTCGTTGAAGATATGTGTCCCGGTGAACGGAAAAAAAAAATTGATTGTCAAAAAATGCTCTTTTTTGAGTGGGGTGAAAAAAAAATGTATACAACCTACGGCGTTGAATTTTCTTTTGTACCATAAAATACGCCGTAGTACCGTTTCGCATTCGTGAATATCCGGTTTGTCGATGAACGACGTGACATTTGATTTTTTCGTTAAAATCGCATTATCGGGACGAGTTATGGCTTTTCGCGGATTCGATTCGGGATAAAAGGCCCTTGCGAAACGTCCAAGTCGCGGACCCATCGCGTACTGCGGCAAAAATTTATCAGAAACTTTGCAACGAGTCTCGGGGCAACTCCCTACAGAGGGTTGAACTTTGCTTATATATATATATATATATATATATATATATATATATATATATATATATATATATATATATATATATATTCTTATCGACCGAGGTTCGGGGTTGCCCGTCGCGACGGTGAGTCATAACTCAGCTGGGAGGAAACGTCAAAAAAAAAATGTTTTTTTTCAGCCTCGATCTCTTATTTTTTTCGTACCCTCGAAATTTCAAAAAAAAATCGCTCTCACTCGAAAAATTCGATAAAATTCCTCGAGAAAAAGAATTTTTATTTTTATTTATTTATTTTTTTTTTTTAAATTAAATACCCTGGCCGATGCGACGCTCTTTTCCGCCGAAACACCGTCCATCTCGACTCGCGCTCTTGCCGCTGTCGCCGCGCTCTGTTCCTTGTAAGAAACGTCACCGGCCTGCAGTGCCCTCATCTCGGCGCTATTCGCCGTTGCCTTTTCCGCGCTGAAACCATCGGTGACCACCTGGTGCGGAAAAATGAGAAAAAAAAACGAAAAAAAGTCAGATCGACGCACGAAGAGATTAATAAAAATAATAATAATTCAATTAATAAATTCGTTAAGAGGAAAATAATTGAAGAATTATTCTCCGATTTTGGCAGTTTTGTACTGGCACAATTATTTCCTGAATAACTTTTTCGGTTTTGTAATTTACAAAATTTGCCAATCATTCGAAATTCATTGCAAAATTCATGCGAACGAATAATTTTGAAAATTCATAACTTCTTTGCTCTGGCAAAAATACTGGAAATTTTTTTTTTTTTTTTTAATATATCTTCTGGCTTATCGCCACTCGATTAATGAGACTAAAATATTCACAAGTACACGCCGCGCAAAATTCCTGCGTGATTTAAATTGAATTATTTACAAAAAATTGTTTTTTTTTTCCATCATTTTATAATAAAACTGACAGTTTATATTTACAATTCGACTCGTTTTCCAATCGGAAAAATTCAATTTTAATTACCCTTTTAATTGAAATTTGCGAAATTTTTCCTCAAAATCGTCGAGAAATTGATTTTTTTTTCCTCCCCAGGGACGAAAATAATCCGTTGAATTTTAATTGACGTTCGATTATTTATTCGCGATAAAAAATATATTATTTTTAACATTTCACCCCAATCGAGGTGAACTAAACTCGTGTCGAAAAAAAAAAAAAAAAAAAAAATTATGCACGAAATCGGATGGGGAAGAGATGATTGAGAAGAAGAAAAAAAAAATAAAGTTGAGAAATATTATCAAATGGGTCAGTCGGCTGAGCCCAAGGCAACGAACGAACGAAAACTTTCGACCCTGAATCTACCCGCGATAAATATATATCTATATATATATATATATATATATATATATTTTTTTTTTTTATTTTGTTACTATGGCACATATCAACAATTGCAATGCATCTACGATGTTTAACGATTGTTAAAAGCGAAGAAGAAGGGGCTCTTGTCTATCGTCGCAAGAGAATTACGAAAGTTTCGAGAGTTTCGCGAAGAATGCACGAGGGGAACCTCGACCCAGACTTTTCGCGAAGAGATCGCATGCAACGAAAGGTGCTTCATTTTTTTTTTCATTTTACTGTACCAAAAAAAATTTCACAGCCCAAAAAATACATTGCCAATAATAATTTTGCCATTTCCATGCAACTTATATTTGCATTCTTTTATATTTATATTCAAAATTTTTATTTTTATATTTATATTTAAAATTTATATTTAAAATTTTTATTTTTATATTTATATTTGAAATTTTTATTTTTATATTTATATTTAAAATTTTTATGTTTATATTTATATTAAAAATTTTTATATTTATATTTATATTTAAAATTTTTATGTTTATATTTATATTTAAAATTTTTATATTTATATTTATATTTAAAATTTTTATTTTCATATTTATATTTAAAATCTTTATTTTTATATTTATATTTAAAATTTTTATGTTTATATTTATATTTAAAATTTTTATTTTTATATTTATATTCAAAATTTTTATTTTTATATTTATATTTAAAATTTTTATTTGTGCATCAAAATGTTTTCAAGTGTCAAGGTAAAAATTAGTGTCACGTGTCATGGGGAGGAAAAAAAAAATGAACAATTAAAAAGATGAGACTTGGAATCACAAAATGTTATTCTGAAAATTCGTGAATCGTTGGAAATCGATATTGGAGTGAAAAAAAAAAGGAAAATATATTTTTTGTCATTTAACCTTGGTTTTCGAGGCGCTCGTCATTTTTTTCTGCTCGAACTTCATGGTTTCCGGTCCGGCCGGTAACGACGAGATATTCGTCAAATTCGACATGCTCATTGTCGGGCTAATGCCGTGAAGATTATTGAGGGAATTCAGTGAGCTCAGCTGCGATGGCGAGCCACCTGAGAGCGTGACAGCGCCTGTGACCGGTGGCGGTGTGTCCGGATCCGGAAACGTGACAAGTGGCTCTGACAAATCGTTCTCCTCGGGGCCACTGTCGTCTCTGTTGGGAAAAAAAAAAAAAAAACAACTCGATTCGTGGCATAATGACGAGACTGCGTTCGTTGCCAGAGACAAAATTTTACCTTCGAGGCGCTGAAGCTCAAGGGCAACGAATGCACGTAATAATTAAAGATAATTCCGTAAAATGCATAGCAAAATATTTTTTTTTTCTTTTCCTTATTTTTTTTTAATGAATCAAAAGATTGAACCTAAAAATATATATTTTGCTGTACTTTAATGAAATAAAATAGAATTTTTTTTTCATTAAAATATTGACTTTTTCTCATGGCTGAAAAATATTTAATTGAAAAAAAAAAATGAATATATATAAACTGATGAAAAGAATATTGAATTTCGTGAAATTTGAAATTTTATCGGATAAATTTGATAATTGTATTCACGATCGAGTTTAAAAAATAAAAATCGTCGAGTTGAGTAGGAAAAACTTTTTACCTGTCGACGAGATTTTCCATGCTGCTTCGCAAGCGTTGTGAAAAATTTGTCGAAATATTTTTCATTTCGGATATACCGCGTTTCAATTCGGTTAGATCGCTCTTCATCGAGCTCGCCTTCATCTCGCTCGACGACGATGAGGTTAGAATCCTCTGCGAGGATTTTGCCACTCTGCTGCTCGAGCTGCTGCTCGTTTGGCTCTGGTTCGTGAGCATCTGACGAATAAACGAGAGGAAAATTCAAACGTCAGGCAAACTTTGTCAAAGCTTTGCATCTCCAATTTTTCGTACTGTATGCATCAATGTGAGAGAGAGAGAGAGAGAGAGAGAGAGAGAGATTGAAATTTAATTTTCTCTGTACTTTGAATACACGACTCAGACTTGTATTTCGAATACGTGGGCGAAAAAGTTTCGGCTTCGATGTGACTCACGGGTGAAGATCATCACCTCGGATGCCACGAAATCTATCTCTAACTTGAATATAAAAATTATATATATATATAATATATATATATATATATATATATATATATGTATCTCTATCTCTTTATGTGACGAAGATTCCGGGCTAACAGCACTACGAGAGACTCAATGCACGAGAATTTCATCGTGCCAAGATTTGCCAAACGAATCGACGAGCGACACGTCGTTCGGCTAATTTTTTTTTTGAGATCGAGCCAGCGGAGCACCCGCAGCCTCCGTTGATTTCCAACTCAAATCTCAAAATTTGATTTAAACACCAAATTAAGGAAGTTATTTCGGTTCTTTTTTTTTTTTCTCATAAATCATACGTCCAATTATCGTTCATATATTCACGAAAATCACGATTCGAAAAAAGTACATTTCATAAAAATTGGAGCAGATTTTTCAAAAGTGTATTTCGGGATTATCTCGTAATAGTACGATTTCAAGGATAATAGTTCTCGTAAATTTGAGACAATTATAGTAATATTATTAATAACAATTTTAATAATAATAATAATAAAGTGATGAGAAAATGAGAGAAAAATCACGAATTATTTATTATCTAATCAAATTTGAAAAGAAAAAAAAAGAAAATTATATTCACGAAAATCACGATTCGAAAAAAGTACATTTCATAAAAATTGGAGCAGATTTTTCAAAAGTGTATTTCGAAATTATCTCGTAATAGTACGATTTCAAGGATAATAATTCTCGTAAATTTGAGACAAATTATAGTAATACTATTAATAAAATTTTTTAATAATAATAATAAAGTGATGAGAAAATGAGAGAAAAATCACGAATTATTTATTATCTAATCAAATTTGTTCATATAATTGAATTAATTGCTAAAAATTTCGTACCATTCGACGAGAAATGAACTTTGCAAGAGTAAAAATAAAAAAAAAATTATAAAAGTTCGAAATTCCGGTCAGTTTTCTATAATTCAATCCTAATATAAATTATTTCTCAGCAAATTATAACATTTGGCAAATGTGAAGTGAGAAAGGTTTCCCGATCTTCGAAAAAGAACGACTCGCACACTCGGAAAGTTAAACCAGTTATATTTTGTGAATTCGCAAGGTCAACGATAAATTTGATCAAGATTGTCGTTACGACGCGTCGAGACTCGAAAGATTTCGATATAAATCTTTTATAATATGAACATCTCGATTGCAACCATCGGTGCTAAGATTAATTTGAAGGAAAAAAAAAAAAAAAAAAACTAAAGCAGTCAGAAAAATTACTGGGCTTCATACGATTGAAGGCGAATAAATTTCGTTTGAATTTTCCCACACTGATTTTAGTAATAAAAAAAAAAAAAATTGTCGAATAAAAAGTACTTGGATCGATTTTCAGAAATTATAATAATGATTTTAAAAAAATTATAATAACTATGAATGTACAGAATTGGAAACAAAACCTATATTTACTTTGATTAATTGTAGAGAAATTAGTAATTAATTTATTGCAACTCAAAAAAAAAAAAAAAAATTCGACGAAAGAAGTAAAATAAAATTTAATAAACAATTCTTGAATTTTTTGCATGCAATTTTTAGAGAAATTCGAGGGAACTCCTGCAAAAAAAAAAACGTTTTCCCGAGACATGTCACTCGTGCTGTTATTCATGACATTACGAATGTGCCACTTCCACGAAGGAAACTGAGAAGATTTTTCGTGACGAAAAAAGTATTTGGACTCAATGTCCCGACGTTATTCCGATTAATCCGTCAGTTTGATTTACGAATTTAATGAGCAAAGTTTCGGGGAAGCTGGATGCAAGAATTAAAAAAAAAAAAAAAAGACCTACAAGATGTGGTAAAAGACGAGTTTGTTTTTCGTCATGATGATCGTTTTATTTTTGGAAATTGTATAAGCGAAATAGTGTGCTTCTACGAGTGGAGTAACCGAGATGCAAATAAATCGCACGTTTCCTAGAGTTGAATGAGTCTCTCGTATCAAGTGCAATATATATATATATATATATATATAAATATATCAAACTATACAAAGAAACTAAAATGCTTTGATTTTTTCGTTCCATTTTTTTTTTTTTTTTTCGACTCCTGAAAAGTTTATGCTCGCGATGATAATTCGTCTTTCCATCGAGGATTTAAAAAATGTCCCAGTTACCTCGAATTTTCACAACTCATGTTGGAATTAAAGGGGCATTTCGATAGCGAAATGCAAAGTTTGAATTAAATTATGAGAAACGAAGACACGATATTGTGAAATTTTTCAAATAAATAAAACAAAACGAATAAAATTGATAATAAATTTTATCCGAGAATAATAATTATTTGCTCCAAAGTATGAATTGTTTAAATAATTGTATTCACGTGTTTCTTTTTTTTCTTTCTCATCTACGACTGTTGGTTAAATACAAAAAATAATTACGTTTCGTCAGCTTGGACACAAAAAAAAAAATAATAATAATGAATTGGCTAATCCGAATGGCAAATCAGTGTAAACGATACGAGTTTCGTTCGTAGCGACGGTTCAACATTAATGGCATTAGTGATGAGCGTGCTAAAGTGATTCGAGAGAAAGAGAGAGAGAGAGAGAGAGAGAGAGAGAGAGAAGGAATTAATCCATCTCACGAGACCTTATAACTTCCTGGATACGAATGAGTCGTTTCTCAGTAACTAAAAACTCGAAGTTGTGTGTACACGTCGATAGACACGTTTCGAAAAAACATAAAATGAAGAAGCGTGGGTGCATTTCACTTCGCTACAGTGATTTTCAACATCTCATACAGGTATAAGATAAATTACAAGATTATTCATGCCTTTTACGATCGGTGGGGAAAAAAAAAAACATATATACTTGGCTTCTCACTGAATTGCAATTTTTTAAAGAATTTTTTTTCCAAGCCAAGAATAAATAAATTTTAAAAAAACTCCAAATACAAAATTGGCAAAATAATTGTGAATAAATAATTTTAAAAAAATTATTTTTTTTTTATAATCGAGAATAATAATTATTTTTTCGACTCGTCTCATTCCAAATAGTTGAAACATTTTTTTTTTGTTCAAACGGTTTTTTTAATGATTAATAATTATTTTTTTTTTATTGGACTTGGCGAGTTTTTTTTTTCCCAACGTACTGATAATTTGAGATTTACCTGCGAGGAAGTCGTGCTTTGCGGATGATGCGAGTGAGATCTTCCGGTGACGAGACTATTTTTCTTCTGAAAATTTTCCATGACTGCCTGCATGTCCCCGTTCTCGGTTCCCTCAGTTGGGAACTCTGACATCTGCGAATACACGAAGAGGGGAACGGGAAGAAAAAAAAAATATTAAATTCAATAAAATGATTTGGACTGTGAGATTAAGATTTGCTCGTGATTCCCCCATGAATATAAATTTTTGAATTATTCATTTTGAATAATTCACGATTTATTCGATATTATCGATAAATAAAAAATCGAATTGATAAATTGGTGGCAAGATCTTTATATAATACAGAGATATATATATATATATATATATATATATATTTTTTTTTTTTTTAATTAATTCACCGTCATAAGTGATTGATAATAAGTTTTAGCCTCTTGGCCAGGTATTAATCGACAAATCAAATTGTCGAGTTCTCAATCTCTCATATTCGGAGTGCTATTAATTTAAGATGTTTTACGATAATTATTTCGACGATTTTAAATATTGAAATGGCATTCGCGTCAAAGAGAAGACACGATAATTATTCCAGGACAGAGAGACAGAGACAAAGACAGAGATGAAGAAAAAAAAAGAGACACTGGGAGGTTTCATAATTTATTTCTCATACGACAATTGACAAGTGGTTTTTTTTTTCAGTCTCGGCTTATCATCCAAGTTCCATGAAATTTATATCATCAAAAATATATTAGATGTACATAACGATAAAAGGCTGTTCATTAGCGACGAGATGCAGGTAAATAAACGTACATCTGCTACGATCGAAACTCCGAGTATTGTTAATTTTTACCCAGACGTATTATTAATTTTTTGTCAATCTGAAATATCGTATCTTAATCGATGAAAAAAAAAAAAATAAATCCCAATTCAACGACGTCTCAAAGGATTATCGAGTGTGTTATAAAAAAAAAATATTAAAAAGTAAACAATTATATTATATAAAAGTTTTTATTATATAATATATGTATATAATATAATTATATAATATATATATATATAATATATATACATAATATAATTATATAATATATATATATAATATAAAAAATTATATTATATAAAAGTAAACAATTATATAATTAAAAAATCAAAAATTGAAGAAAAAAAATTTCATTCCGTTGCCTCGATAAACAAATATATATATATGGCAAGGCATAAAGATTCACCGCGATAAAATTATCTAAATTATTGATCGTCGATGACATTGAGGCGTTATCAACATTGTTATCAACACTTAGCTTCACTTGAAACTCGACGAAGAGAGAGGGGAAGGTCTGTAAATTTTCAATGGATCGGCCGAGTGTTTGGTTGAGCAACGAGATAAATTTCGAGATTATTATTGATAATAATGGAGAATATTTTTTTCGGAGTAAAAAAAATTTTGAAGTACGTTGAACCACGATGGAACGAGTTTAGTGGATCGAAGAAATTTTGCTTCGAAATATTTATGTAAATTAAAAAAAAAAAAAAAGTTATATATTTATCAATCGACTGATATACAAGTTACAGTAAATTTATAATGAAAAGTTGTAAACCGCAAATTACTCGAAATAATTTTAATTATCTTTAAAAAAAAAGAATAATTATCTCGAATAATTGTCTTTTATTATTAAAAAAAAAAAATATAATAATAACGATAACGAATCTTAATATCGTGCTCGAGCTGAGAGCTCGTGTGTTCGTTATCCTTGCGTGCCTCCTGGACAACTGGGTCAAGGTGGACGAAGGGCTCGCAATGAGAAAGTATCGATTTTTTTTTTTTTTTTTAGTTACCATGCAAATTTTTTTTTCCTTTAATTCTAGCACGATAATTGTAATTAAAAAAAAAAAAAATTACTTCGTATAATTTGTAATTGATAATTTTTCATAACAATTTCTTTCAGCTCTGTTGGCGGTTATTATTATTAATCATTTGGAAATAATTAACCCTTTGGAAATTTCTATATCAGATCAAAATTATTGATTCTCTAGCTGGATTTACGGTTTTTTTTTGTTCATTTTTCGTTGCTACAATAATTACAAGAGACAGAAGAAGAAGAAGAAGAAGAAGAAGAAAAATTTGCCAGGCATCGATGTGATGGCACTAAAAAATTCGGCCATGACGATCTAGCGAATCGAGGATCGTGTCGGTGTGTCGAGGCTGATCTCTTTCTCTCTCTCTCTCTCTCTCTCTCTCTCTCGATTTCGTAATAATTCGGGCTTCGACCGATACCCCGCCACGCGTATATTAAATAATAAACGTGCCGATCATGTGACCATTCTTTGAGTATTCGGCGTCGAAATGATAAAGAAATAAAAATATTTTCC